>VZTH01017167.1:17318-78635 GCA_013397815.1 Aleadryas rufinucha | reverse complement strand
CCCCTCACCCCGATGCCAGCCCTCAGCCCCTGCTCCATCCACAGCCAGGCACAGCCCAAGGCCAGCGTGTCTCCAACAACACCTTTATTCCCGGCACAGGCAGGGAACGGTTACAAAAAATATATCCTTCCGCAGAGGCGGGCCGGGCCCATGCCCAAAGCCCGCGATGCCTCACAGTATTTCAGTATTGCTCCCCTGACCCAAATCCCAGGTGTTTCCAAGGGGCCGGGGGTGTGCGGTGTGGGCCTGGCCAACACCGGTGTGGTCCCAACAGGAGCAGCATCGCTGGGCAAAGAGTCTTGGGTTTGTTTTTTAAAAGCAGTTTAAGGTGAAAAATTTACCTGGAAATTGTTTTTAATTATTAAACAAGAATAAATACTTCTTGTTAGTTTTGTTCTCTCTGGGTGATCTAGGATAGATTGATTCCTGTCCTTGTTAATCCGGGCGACAAGAATTCTATAAACGCTGGATGTGTGAAAAGCTGCTCCCCAGCAGGACAGCACCTCCAAGACACAAATGCTGTACAGCAACTACAAAGTTAACTTTCACATTTATAACATTTTTTACCACAAGTCCACTCTCTCCCCAGCTCCAGCTCACGCAGGGCCTCTCCATCGTCACATTAATACGAGGTCTCGGTGCTGGGAGCACTCCCAAGGCTATTCCCACTCCCAATTCCCGGCCACCGCAGGTTTGTGACCCGGCACCACCGGCACCGCGCAGCCCTCGCTGTCCTGCACCCTCATCACCCCACGAACTGCAGGGCAAAGGTGCTGAGGAACAGAGTCCACCACAGCTGGACACCTCCCAAAGCTCCAATTTAAATCACCTTTGTCCAGTGAACATCACGGTAAAATCAAGGTACAGCCCCAGAGCTGGCTGAGCAAAGCCAGAGTCCTCCTGCCCCCCCACCAGCTGCTCTGTACGGGTCTCACAAAAATCTCTGTCACCATCCAGAGGCCCAAAGGGTATTTATTAAGTATTTATTATAATTTCTTTCTAGCTGGTTTCTCTATGTAGCTGTATTAACATATACTAACACAGTTATCTTATATACAGTGTTTAATCAAGTTATAAAAGTGACATTCTTTCAAAAGGTGCAAAGTTATTAATGTTTTGACACGTAAACTACTGAGGCGAGATCTGCATCGAAAATAAAACTTTTGGACTTTGAGAGCATTAGGAATGCCAGGGCTGGCCAAGCAGAGCCGTGTCAGCAGCGCAGGGAAAGGGTTCTGAAAGTGTTGCCAATGAAGAACAATAAATTAGAAGAATGGGTTTAGAACTAATCTGAAATTTTACTGAAAACTTTAGACTAAAGGAAGGGGAGAAGGGATGAAGATGTAACTAATGAAGTGTTTTTACACTGGAAATGTGCCCAGTTTCTTTTTATATCCCACGGAGATTCTATACTGAAGTTTGGATTAAACATGTTGGTACAATTGTTTCATGCTTTCACATAATGACAAGGCTTTAGGTCTTTGAATTTAAATCCTGGCTTAGACAAAAGGGATGCTAAGCTGTACACCTCCTCTTAGAAACAGAACATCTGTACAGCTTTTTTCCATTCAGGCAATTTCTATTTATATGCATTGTTTTTAAAACACCACTCCAGCATTAAACATACTATGTAGTTTAAGCAAGTTTTAAACCCCCACTGGTCTAATATGTGATTCCTTTCAATCCTCACCTAACAAAAAATTCCTATGGCACGTGCAGCAAGTTTGGAAAGAACCGGGTTACAGTGCCTGACACTGTCGTTAAAGCTCAGGTTTTTATCAAAACTATTTTCATGCTGTTCCATGTGGATCAGCAGTGTCTTTTCAGAAGTGTCTCTGCCCTTACTAGGAACAAACACAACCCCCCCCGTGCCACTAAACCCAGCTCAAGTTCTGAGGACTTCCATCAACACAAGGTACAAAGTTTGGCAAAAGAATCAAGTTGCCATGAACAAGATTCAGATTATGTCCTTCCTTACTGCCTTGAAGTTTTACAGCTTCTCTTATTTTTCCAATGAAGACAAGTAAATTTCCCCCAAATTTAATCTAATTGTTGTACACATGATTTGATAGAAGAATTTCTCTAAGAATATGTTAATTTTCTTTTGCTTTTTAATCCTGTGGCTGAGAGAGAAACACTTCAAAAATCTACTTTCTGGATGAAATCCCAGATGTTTTGGACATAAATCAGACCAGTTCTTTCTTGAACTCTTCATGTTGCTGGCACTTAACACCAACAATTTCTAAATTACTGTAAACTTCACTGCAGCACAGCCGCTCTCCATTTTCGCCTGGTTACTCAACTAAAAACTTCCATAAAAGAAGCAGCAACATTAGGATTAGCTTTAATTACTGGACCTAATTTTTCAAGCCTCTCTCCCCACCCCACCCCCTGAAGTGTACCACTTGAAAGAAAATGAATGCATCAGTTCAGGAATTGATGATTTCCAGTACTATATGGCTTCGATGGTTTGATATGGAACAACAAAAAAAATCCCACTTTTTGACATCACGTGCTCACAGGAAACTTGTAATAGGTATAACTCTGCCAAAGCTTTAAATTGATTCTGCTTTTTCACAACATACAAAACAGACATGACCTAATAATGAGAAACATGCAAACCAAAACTTCCCCAAAACATGAACCTGCTTGGATACACACACGGAAGTGCTTCCAAAGGAAAGTTTAGTCTAGAAGCATACACAGTGCCAAAGCTGCCAAAGGTAGTGCAGAAGAGTTAAGCCTCCAAGTGTTAGCAAGCAATATATTTGTACATTGTAACCACCTCGACATTCCTGCTATTGCTTCCGAAGCTCCTCCTATGGTAAGAACAGCATTTGACCTCAGGAAAAGCACGTTTCGGGTGTGCCCTTCCCTTCTCCTAAGGTATGCTCTATGGGATTTATCACAGGTATACAGTTTAATGCTCACAGTGTCCCAAAGTTGTGAAGACTCTGTAACAGACAACTACAGTGTGAGAGGCTCAGGCTGGGCTTTGTGTCCCGAGTCTCTCAGTTATGGAATTGTTGAGAGGGGGGCCGGGAGCTCCCGTCCCCGGGGAGTGCTACATACAGTACGGGGAGTGTGACAGGACCGGGTTTGATCCTGTTGGTACCATGTCGGCTTTTCGTCCCTGCTCCAAGTGCCAAAAACTTCAGCTTCTTCACTATTGTACTAAGTAACAAGGATATTATCTCTATTTTATTTAAGTTACGTAGTTTTCAAGGATGTTATGTGCTCTACGGATACAGCGTATCCTCCTGCCAGAGAAACTAGGGGAGAAAATGGAGAACCAAAGGTCCCTCTGAAAATTAGTGAAAACTTGATGATTCCAGGTGCAGCTTTATGGAATGAGCACAACAGTATTTAAATATTTGGCAATCCAGCGTTAGTGATAATTAAATCATTGATTGTTGACTGATAGAATTTCTGTTAAAATTTACTTAGAAAAGCTGGTTTTTGCTATCAACAAAACCAGAGTAACTGGCTTGGAATGAAATCTAGTAACTAGATGTCCGGATGAGATGAGCAATTGGTTCTGGAATCTCAATATATGTCTGGACAGTCTGAGAAATTTCTATCAAAATAGCCACCTGAGTACAGCCAATCTGGAGTCCCAGTGTATGGGTTAGTGCCTTGATGAAACCATCTGTAAAACAAAAAAGAAAAAGGAGAGAAACAATAAAAGAAAAAAGCAAACAGAGTGAACAGTTATTAAGAGGGAAAAAAAATCTCAACCTTGCTTGTTTCACAAAACATTCTAAAAATACACTGGTATTTCTGATCAAAACAATTCTCAGGAAATATTCTGAACATGAAAAACATTGAACTTCCTACACAATTATCAACACCTTGTAGAGCACCTTTTTTTTTAGCATAAAGTCAAGGAGTATGGAATGGATCTTAATATTGCTGTCCTATTCAAAGTAAAAATAACATTGATACTCTAGTTTATATATATATATTAATTTTTACTTCAAAAGGATGCCAAATCAGTTACACAATCATTCTTGGAAATCTGTCCTCAGAGGAAACAGTTTCTGTTCTATGGAGCTATGCCCTGCACAGAACATCAACAGCTGCTCACTTTTTAACCACGTTGACCAAAAAATTTTATATTCTCTGGAAGAGATTTTTCCAGGCATTAACTAGAACTAATCTGTAGCTGCTCCTCCAGGCTTTGGGAAAAGAATGCTTTTTCTTCTGAATTTCATAAAATCATGGAGCATCCCAAAGTTCTAACCTTTGAAGGAAGCAACTGCAGCGACTGGCCATGAGCACACACTTGACTGCACAGCACTGGCAGCTGTGAAAGGCACCCTGTGGGAGCAGCAG
Source organism: Aleadryas rufinucha (assembly GCA_013397815.1). Lineage (NCBI taxonomy): Eukaryota > Metazoa > Chordata > Aves > Passeriformes > Aleadryas > Aleadryas rufinucha. The sequence continues at coordinate 74,300 of VZTH01017167.1, read as the reverse complement.
CCAAACCAGACATCGCTCCCTGATGCACTCTGTGACTCAGAAATCACTTGAATATGCAATCAAAAAAGCAATTTCTGAAGTATCCAAGCCAAGAAATACAAAGAGTGTGAAAATAACCAAGCCAAGAAATACAAAGAGTGTGAAAATAAAAGGCTCTAGAGGGCCACAATGTCTTGCTCAACTACCAAAAGCTGGACAGGAATTAGTTAAAGGAGAGATGACATTTAACATTTTATTAATCCTAACAAAAACATGACCTCTGTAGGTTTAAAAAAAAATAAAAATTGAGCATTACCACAGTAGTTAATTATGACAGGTTTCAGCATTTATTATTAGACAATTTGTCCAGGAAAGACTTATCAGCAATTTTGGCTTCCAGCTACATATTTAATTGTTGACCCATCAATGTTTTCAGTGACACCACAAACTCTGGTGGCATGGAAGCAATCAGACACGTGCTGTCCTGAATAAAAACAATTCAAGCAGAGTATCCAATTATTCCAAGCTTAAACAAATTCCCCCTTCCTTGCCCCTTACCGTGTGTGCCACTCCACCTCGTCTTTCGCACGCTCCTTGCGAGCAGCTCTTTGTTTCTCTTCTAGTCTCTCCTTCTCCTTGCTTGCCACATCTAACCAATGTTTCAAGAGAAATTGGTTACTTAGCAAAACAGAAACAAAAATGCAGAAAACACAGGAAAGACCAGAGAAATTAAATAGAGTTCATTTAAGCACGATAAAGCATTTGCTGTACACAGTCTCAGGCAACAAAAACCTAAAACTAATTTCAGAGAAGTTGCTGCTACAAACACAGAGCTGACATGGAAATGTTGGTGTTTTATCTCTCAGAAACACTGCATTGAGACAGCAAGAACAAACTCAGATTAGTTATGAGAGAGAGAGAGAGAGTGATTTTTTTCAGTATTTGGCCATGTGTTTCCTCTGACAAACATCAGAGCAGCAGAGCACGTCTGCTCACCACATGTCTCTCCAGACAAACTCCAGAGCATGTGGAGCACGTCTGCAGCTCCTCCCAAGCTAACAAACATGCAAACACATCATAACACAGGATAGCAGCTCTGGGATCCACCTGGGATACATCTGCTCTCCCAGGCTTTACCGGGAGTAAACAGACATCATACACTGTTCAAAAGTATGTTCATTGCACAGGATAAAAAAGAGTTAAGGCTGCTCTGGCAATGAGAAACTGAAGGCAGTGTTTCCTGCATCGACCTCCCTTCAGCCATCCCTCCCAAACCTTACCCATGTGCCAGTATTTCCTGCAGCAAACACCATCAACCTCCCTTCAGCCATCTCTCCCAAACCTTACCCATGTGCCAGTATTTCCTGCAGCAAACATCATCAACCTCCCTTCAGCCATCCCTCCCAAACCTTACCCATGTGCCAGTATTTCCTGCAGCAAACATCATCAACCTCCCTTCAGCCATCCCTCCCAAACCTTACCCATGTGCCAGTATTTCCTGCAGCAGACACGTACCCATGTTCCCGTTCTCCATGTTCCTGATATCCGGACGCAGCCGGCAGTCCGTGGGAGCCAGTATCGCTTCCATGCCCTTCTCCAGCTCATTGAGACTCACTGCAAAACTGGTGAAATTGTACATCTGAAAAGCAAATTAAAGAGAACACACAAGTTATTCCAGCAAAGCAGTGCTGGGTTCCCTACAGTGAACGGATACAACAAAACTTGCAAGAGAAACTGCTGAGTCAAACCTTCTCCCACTGGCTGCCCTGAAGGCAAGGTTAGGTTCATACAACACCAGTTGGATTTTTTGTTGGAGGGAAGGAACAAGAAAGGGCAGATGGGGATAGAAATCACAGCTTTCATTTTTTAAGCAGCCTTTGCTTCTGAGGATTAACACAGATTTTCTACCATATTGATATTTAACATCTTGATTTTTAGGAAAAAGCAAAACAAAATAAAACCACCCACACCTAAAAGACCAAAAAGTCTTGCTGAAACTATGGAAATTCATCTCCAGCTGCCCAGTTACTGCAGCCTGTGGCAGCCTGTCTTGGAAAGCAGGGCCAGCAGAAGGGAATGTGTATCCATATCTCAGCCACTCTCAGTGCACAGATCTCCCAGGCAGGTTAACCCAAGTGCCCAGAGTCCCAGCTGCACTGGGAGCATGCATTCCTTGTGCCAGCTCAGGCACAGCAGGGCTGCTTTCAGCACAGGACTGAAGCAGAGCTCGTTGGAGTGTAATTTCAGTGCTGCAGCAAGAACTTCCAGAGCTTACCCCAATGCCAAGGAGTGACACTGCAACAACGCTCCCTGGACCATTACTCATGTTCCCCTGGATAAGTCACCAGCAAGAGCAAGGCACAGGCTGATTGGAACAGTTACCTGTGATGAGTTTGGTGGCCTACAATTTATTCTCCAAAGCAATTTACTGCCTGGTATGAACTGCACCGTGTCTTGAATCTCTGGCATATCATCAGCCTCATCATTTTCAGATTTAATATCTTCTTCACTCTGAAACAGAGATAACATTTGGCAGAGGAACAAAGGAACATTGGATGGTTTAATCTAGAATTATGCAGTGACTGCTGAAGAATCTGCTCACATTTGAGATACTGAACACTCCTGTACTTCTGCCTCACCCCTCCCATTTGCTTTTCCTCACTCTGCATACAGTCCCCCTCATTTTTGTCTTGCTCCTGGTACACCCAAATTGTCTCCCAACACTTAAATAAAACTTAAATATCTGTTTAAAAGAAAACAGTAATAGTAATAACAGTAAATTAATGTCTTTCAGAACCGTTTTCTCCAGCTGCCCCTTCTATCCTATGCCATAGCTTAATTTCACCTCACATGACCATTATTTCTTCAGGTGCAAATGAGCCAAGACTGAAATTTAAACCAGCTCCCAAGTTAGTTCTTAAGTCATAAGTAGGGCACACCTGTTTTTGGATATTGCTTCATCATTTGCAAAACATTCGGATGTGTGGTTAAAAAAAGACAGGCCCTCATTTCAGTGTGATTGCCTATGATCCAGACTCCAATCACAGTTATCACTGCCAGTTTTCTCACTGTGAAGACTGTGTCCTTAAGTTTATGAATACAGTGTCTTTCCTTCAAAGTTCCTTTGTTACCAGCTGCACTGCTGTGCTGCACATATAAAAATCCAATGTTGAGGAGTCTCTTCTCAGAATCTGAGAGAATCTGACTGCTGCAGGACACAGACAGCTGCATTGTGGAACTTTAGAGGATTTCACCATGAGAGCCCATTTAAAACCACAACAACCAGAAGGGAAGTTTGAGGCAATAACATCCTGGAGTGACACTAACAGTTTTCCTCACTCCCACCCCTTTTCTATTTTCTTTCTGCCTTCTCTGACATGGGTCATTTGTTTCAATCAGAAATACCCTACTAGGTTAAACAGGGCCTGTTTTATACACTAGAAAATAGCTCCATATGGTTAAGAGTCTAATTTGAATCATTTGGTTTGAGTATTCATTATTTTAAAAGACACTTCTAGGCTACTTTCCATGTCAACATCTGGTTTACTGTTAGATAGTTCCCCATCTAAATATAGTCTCAACAGGAAGGAAGGAAGGAAAGAAAGAGTTGATTTTCTTAAGATGAACAGAACCTCATTATTTTTAAAGAAGTCAAAATATAAGCTTGTACCATTATGGAATCCAGAGCCAAAAGCAAGGCCTGTTGTTGCTCTAGATTCTTCTGATGTGAATACTTCTAAAGTTTGAGCCTCTTAACATCAAGAGTGATTAGCTTCTGTTTAACTTTTCATTTTCAGTGAGTAACTGTTGACATCAGGAAACCCAAAGTCCCCTGTTGCACCATACAATATTTCCCATTTTCTCTGTGACACTGAGGATTTGGCAGCAGCTTACCTGACACTGCTTTGATGTGAAGTAAAAACCCTGCATGTTTCCAGACCTCTTTCTTGCAAAGATTTTCTACACCATAAATTCCGAAAAGCTGCATCACCAAAAAGGGTATCTGACTTAAACAAAATTATTCTTCTTTTTACTCCACAAATCCTAGTATTTTTACAGCTGGAGTTGGCAGTAGAGCCACTTTCCTCATTCAAGGACTGGACAACATCAGCTTGGAGGTTGATATTTGATGATTTTTCTTTGACCTATCTCTAGCAGGCACCATTCCTACGAGCTCCCTTCCATGCCAGCAGCTCACACTACAGCCTGCAAAGCTCAGAGTGCCAAGTGCCTTCTCACTGCCCCATCCAACCCCTACCAAATCACATTTTTAACCCTTCATTCACCGAAATAGGAGGTTTTGATTTCATTTCTGACACTTCAGAATCTTTTCTCCCTAAAGAATCCTTCACCTTACCGACTTCTTCTTCTGCTCACCGCCTCTCTTCTCACTCTTTTTGTAGGTCTCGTACGTGGTGGGATCAGTGCACCACAAACACTCTGTCCACTTGCCATAGATCACACACAGCTTCTTCCTGCTGCAGAGAAAGCAAAGCACACTGAGCTCTTCCTTCTGATTGAGCTGTCCAAGCCAAGCCCTGCAGATCCTGATCTATATTAAATACCCAGCTTCCTACTTCGCTGCATTTTATGTTTCTATTTGCAGATTTCACAGAATCACAGAATGGGTGATTCCTAGAAAACACAGATGTTTGATAAGGCAAAGAAAAGGTTTCAGTTCATTCCAGCCCTCCAGAACAGATCCTCATGACAGTCACATGCTTTTGCCACTGTTAAATGAATGTGGGTACATCAAAGCCAATTATAATACAGAGACTCAGAGTCACAAAACAGGTTTGGGTTAATTAAAAACTTCTAACAACCACATTCTCATTATTTTAAACTGAAGACTGGAATTATGACTGTACAGTAGTAAATCAGTTGCAACTATTCTGCATTTTCCCTTTATTTCCAAACCTGAACTGGAGAGTTTTTCTAATAATGCTAAAAAATTATCATCCTGGAATCAGGAGGTTTAATACTGACACAGAGAACAAAAATAGGTTACAAATTACATTGGTAGCAACTTTACAGTCACATCAGTTGTGGTCACTATGCCAGCAAAAGAAATGGCCCAGTGTTCAAAAACAGAGAGACCAAGAGGTTTTTATCACTTACTGCTTGTCCTGGATGTATCCCTCTACTCTGTGAAGCTCCTTCCCAAACAGTCCACACGGTTTAAAATTAAGGACACATTTATCTCCAGTACTGTGGAGGAAATAAGTACATGCTTAGAGAAGCAAGCCCCTAAATACATCAGAAAATTTACTTTTTAAACTTATTTAGCTTTTTTTATACAGTTACAGTTAGCTGATGGTTAGTTATTTATATAATTATTTTTATTTAATTATGGTTTATTATCTGACCAGGGCATTAAAATGGCACACAAATTTTAAAATTCCACAGAACTAAAAAATTTTGTGCAAATTCAGGAGACAGGATTGCAGATTTGATGCTATGAGAAGTATCAAACAGCAGCTTGTTGGATTGAAGCTCTCATTTATTGACAGAACAATGTGTGCAGGAGTAATACTTCTCACAAAATTCCATTCCTCATCATTTAGAAGGTAATTTATTTTGTAGAAGTAAAAAGCTTTTATACAGGCAGTTGGCAGAGCAGTTGACTCTCTCTAAGTTCACATTTCCCAACTCTGCAGTCATTTTTCTGTCCTGTCCCCTTTATTTAAGACATTCCCCATTATCTAAACTAAAAAAAGTGACAAATCCCAATCAACACCGTGGAGGTCCAATCTGCCTCTGACAACGATTCCATTTGATGGTTCTGGAGTTAAACTTAATTTCTGTTCTCTGTCAATGGGGCTGAATTTGGATGGGGAACTCACAAATGTGAAACCTTTGCTCTCCATAGGCCATCTGGTTTTGTGCCTTTTCATTAATAATATTATGATAGTAAGCCCAGGGCTAGGGAGAGTTTGCATTTGTCAGGAGAAGAAAAAAAACCAACCCCACAAAAAGACTAAAAAAACCCCACAAGAGCTACAAAACAAAGCTTCCTGTGTGTCTGACAAGAATCAAATCTGCTCTGTAACACGAATGACCACAACAATCCCTACAGCATTACCTGTGATTTACAATTTCTACCACTCCATACTGTTCTAACCACAGTTTACCAATAATTACATTATGTACACAACAGGTTGGATTTGTCCATGTGTAAGCTTCATTGTGCCTGTCAAGGAAATAAGAGAAAGAAATCATTTTCTTGAGCTTGAGATGGAATGCAAGCCCAAGCCTGTTTTCAATTCTGTTCGTGGCAGGGCAAAATATTTAGCACTCCTCTGAACAGCCAGCACTCAGCTTCAAAACAGAAGAGAAAGAGACTGTTCTTTACAAGCCAGCAATGTGTTGTATCCAAACATTAGTGCAAGTCAATACAGTGATATTACCTTTATTTTTCTCCCTTCTCAGGTGAGTTTTACAGCTGCTGTGCCTTGGATTACAAATTTCAGCCCTACATAAAGAGCAGCTCAGGAATTTATCTTTTAGATTTGCACTTTTAAAACTGTCAGTGATAAAACATACTATTTGCAGGAAAACCAGACTAACAAACTAATGCCTAATAGTGTCTTCTATTCAATTGCTGCAGCAGCAGTAAATTGCCTGAGTGGTTTCCACAAACCACTTCAAAATTTCCTCATCAGTATTTGAGGCCTGCTCTGGTGTCACTGAAGGTAATTTTGGGGTGTGAGTGGTTTTTGCTCTTTTTTTAGTTGGTTGTTTAGCTGGACACAACAGCACTATTGCAAACATGACATTTTAAAATTCAGTTTACTACTCAATTCCATCCTTTCCCCAAAGATTTACTGAGAAGAAGGAAAAATCCTAGAATTGATTTTCCACTTGGTTTCATTTTTGGTTTATTGTTTTGTGAAAAGCTTTAAAGGTGAGTTAACAGATTCTAAATCCTTAAAAGACATTATTCTATAAACGATCAAAAAGTTAAACAACAGGATTCCTATTGTCACTAGCAGAGTCAAAGACATCTCTTCAAACTCATCTTTCCATGCTGGGAGGAGAAATTCTGAAGGCAATACCTGCTAGGCAATCAATCCATCTTAGGAAAGCTTGTGAACTCTATTTTAACACAAAATAATACAGAAAAAGCAGTGTCCTCTGTAAAAAGTGCCTTGTACTTCTATTTCCAATGAGTATGGAGAGAAAACTCCCATTTAATGCTTCCAAACCATCTGTCATTTTCCAGTACAGAGAAATAACAGAATTGAAGTCTCACTATTTCCCACAGCTCCTTCTCTTCAAGGAGTCTTTAGAACAATGACTACTCTTCAACTGGGGGAAAAAAATACCAGAATCCCTCAAATTCATCCCCCCAAGCCTTTAAACACAGTTTTATTCCTGAACTATTTTGACACCAGCAGCTTTACAGCATAAACCGAAACACAGCACAAGGCACTTATGGTCAGTGCTGATGAATTGAAGCACTTTTTGTGCTGCAGAAGTGAGGGAAAAGTGTCTTCTAATGCTCTGAAAAATAGTCATGGTTAAAGGCACAATTAAATACTGACTCACAGCTTTGCTTCCCAAACAGCTCCTTGTTCACTCAGGCCCTGAGCAGTTCTCAGACTCCTCAAAGCAACAGAACGGTCTGAATCACAACACCGAGAGGCTCAAAATTTGATTTCAACTTGAAAATTGCTGCTAACTTGAAGCAATTATTTTAAATAAATGCTTTAGTTGTTTAATATTCCAGTTTAAATCTCAGCCTTGATTAGGCTCAGCAAGAATTTTAATAGTCTTCTAAATAAAGGCTCTTGAGGAACAAGCATTATTTTAGTAACACCTGCATTCTGCACTAACATTCACAGTTCCTTCTACATTCAGAAGAAATTTCCTTTATTTCTATCACCATTTATCTCCAACACCAGTTCATACTTTTATCATCTTTGGACTATTAGATGCCAACAGCTCAAAAATTAAACCACTTCCAAAAGAAAGTACAGGAAAAGTCAATGCTTGCTATGGCAGGCAAGTTGGTTTTTTATTGAAATCAAATGTCTAGAACTTTCTTAAAACAACATTTCAAAACCACCTCAGAGTTAGGCCTCAGAAAGGCTTTTATAAAAGCAACAGTTGCAGAATACTTTATTTGCAACTGTTCTAGTGCATCCTCAGGTCCCACTTGGGAAACCTCCAGACCCTTTGTGCCATCAGGGCACAAAACAACCCATGAGACGTCACATAACTCATGAGAGACAAGACTGGGAGCAACCTGGAGAGGCATTCTCGATTTTAGCAGGAAGCTGATCCTTCTCTGGAAGTGGCAATCCTGACAAGTTTCTCCTGTTCCCTTACCACACAGAACAGTTATTGTGAGATGCAGCTCTTTCCACACAAACATCCACACAAACCACCAAAACCAACAGCAATATTGAAAACTGAGATGAGCATGAACAGCCCAGTAAGAGAATTTTATCTCTGTATTTAAATTTTACATGCCTTCACAGAACTTGCTTTCAGTAGAATCAATTTGTAAGAAATGCTGATTTTCATGGTGGAAAAACTGGGTCAAATTGCTACAGCTAAGGAAGCATAACACAAGATAAACAGCTCTGAAATTAAGCAGTGAAAATTAACTTGTAAATCAATTCTTACAATCTCTTCAGCAAGGAGTTTTTAGGTAATCACCTCTGAAAAGCCAACAGGGTTATCACCAATAAGTAAAAAAAGTTATTGACTTCTCATACTCACTTCAGAAGCTCCAAAGTAATTGTTCCCCGAGGCTCTGCTTCTATACTCTTTCCCCAGAATTTTAGTTTGGGATAAATTGATCCATGAAATATGAAGTCCTTATTGAGGCCTTCAGAATAAAATGCACTAATAGGTGGGTGGTGGCTGACTTGTTCAGATATAAACCTAAATCCTAAATCCTCCCTGGCAACAACAAAAGAAGAGCATTAAACAGTGAGTATATTTTTAATATTGCAAGAGAAAAGAGCTGATACTTTAAAAAAAGTGAAGTATTTTTAGATTAAACTGAAGGTGAGATGTTTCCTTTTCTAGTTCCATGACACATTTACAATTAATGAAATGAAAGGATTTCTACTCTGAACACTTTCTTTTTATACCCCAAACCAGATTTCTACCCAGAAAGGCATCTGAAGAAGTTTCACTGAAATAATCATGAAAATACAGAAACCCTTTGGGCAGCATGAAAAGGTCTGACTGAAAATTCTTTACTCCACTGCAGACATATCACCCATTTATTTGAGGAAGCTGGAAGTCCTACAGACTAATTTCTCTATCTGACATGATCAACAAAACAATATTTAAATTAATTAATAGTGTCTGCTCAGGAAGTGTCTTTGGTGGAAGAACATGAACCAGATTTTCTCTAAATAATTCAAAGAATACTCTGCCTAAATGTGGAAATAAAATTATTTGCTTTTATAACAACTTCTCAGAAATGTTGAGATAGGTTGAGGAAAACAATTTTAGCAATACTCAGAAATATATTTTAGTGGTATTTTACTACAACCAAACCAGTGTGAGAGTCTGCTAACTCAAGAACACAAACAGCCCCAGCTCAAAGTAATTCGTACCTGGTTAATTCATAGGTTTCTCCTAAGAGTGGGTTAAATGGTTTGCCAGTTCTCTCCCACTGAGAAGCTACAGCAGAAACTGCAAATGCAGCTACAGCCTGTAAGCAAATTAAGAACACGTTGTTATGAGAATAGTGCATTAAAACTCTAAGTTTAATATATTGTATTTGTTGCACATTACAGTATTTCATTATTAATCCAAAAAGTAATTGCTTTATATTGCTTAAGGCCAACACATTTGTAAGCCACGGGATAAATGACATAGAAGTGGAAAAATATTAAGAATCTCATTTACAACAGGAATTACTTTCCGTGCTAAGTTCTACCAGGTTACATTCTGCCCCACCTACTCCTAGAAGATCAGCCTGGTTTTTAAAATCTACTTTTCCTCCACTTTGACTGCCCCCCACCCTCAGCTCATTGGGAACAGAGCCTTGCCTTCCTCGTGCCAGGTAAGAACTATTTCAGCACAGATGAGATTTCTTGAACATGCCAGGAGGTTCAGGTGACACTGAGGAGATGCTGCAGCCTGGGAAATGGAGGTATGGACCCCACAAACACAGGATCCAAGATACACACTCCAGTTTCACTTAAATAAATCAGAGCTGTGAGCAACACCAGCATAACCTGATGCACACAGGTGTCACCACGTTCACTTCCTTGGTGTGAGACCAGCCAGGCACTATATCCTACTCCCAATAACAACCAGGTTTGGAGAAGAAAAGAGTGGTAAGGGCTGTCTCTGTCACACCAATTTTTCATCCAAATTCAAAATCATGAGGCCACTCAACAAACCAACTGAGAGTGACATAAAGCCAAGATTTCATCCTCACAACACATAAAATCACAAAAAGAATCACAGTTAAAGAAATGAGTTGAGATCTTTGGGCATGGTCAGTTGTGGCACTTTCCTGCTCTAGACTTTTGTTTCAAACTCTATGCACAGCATGGAGTGTGAAAGTGTCACAAATATTTGATACAGCCACTATGAAAGAAAAAACTCATCTAGACAGACAAATTGGGCATTTTTACAGTAGCCCCCGAGAAAGAAATACACTGAAGCAAGAAATTGTCTTATAATCAAAGACTGTGAGAAAGAAACAACTTCTGAACTACCCAGAAGGTGGTAGGGGTTCTTACCTGCATTCTTTCCAGGGGATCTGCATGACTACAAGCCTTATTAATGAGGTATATATGCTCCATATATTCTGTTATCCTTTGAAGGAAACTCAAGGGCTCGTTGAAGACAATGGGCATCGTAATCTTGGACAGCTCCTACATAACCAAAGAGCAGGTTGACTTCTTAGACACAACACTAAGTTAACAACTGGCAACAACAAGAGTTTTGAAAATAAGCTGTGGGTGAGTTTATTTATAGTATTCCTCAAAGGATATTTGGCAAGCCTGGAGCAGACCCCCAAATGCTACAGCTGGAAGGGGCTGGAAGCACTGCAGGACCCTACCTGCAATCTGAAATAACAACTTAAAACATTGATCCAGCTAACCTAATAAATTCCCAGAGAATGTTACCTTCTCTGCTGTGGTCTATGTAAAGCACAAGAGGTTAAAATTTCCAGAGGTAGCAGCAATAATGTGCTAACCCAGCTCTGTGCTGATACGGAGGTGCCACACACTCCTTGGAAACCCTCATATGCTCATTTGCATAAATCTATTGTACTGCAGCAACCACAAATTATTTTCTGAAAGGAACAGTTACATAAAGAATAGTACTTGAATTGCTCTAACAGATTTTAGTGACTTTATTTAAGCAACCTGTTATTTGTGTCAGACCGCTTCTGGTCTCACATGTGGATACAAGACAGACACGAAGTTCACAGAGAGATTTCCAATTCCCCAGGTCTTTTACTACACCCAAGCAAATCTGTCTGTTTAATTACAAAGTTGCACTCATGACTGAGCATTGAAGCATTAATGTAAGTGCTTAAAACTTAAGAGAAAGCAGAGGCCACCAGATAAAGCTAATGCAACATTTTCCAATCACACCAAAAGGAGTTTTGAGAGTACAGCTGTATCTCCTAGATGACATGAATTAATAAAATAAAGCCCTAAATCACATTTTGCTAAGTAAAGAATAAAAAAAGCAGGTAAGAGAGCATGGTGTCAATCAAACATATTTGACTGTACTTTAGTGGCTTTAGCCTAGTTCTTAGAGGACAGCTTCAGAAATGCCAATCCACACGCTCTAACAGCTAAAGAAGATAAGGAAACAGTACTGTTAATAAATAAATGTTGAGATTTAGAGAGTTGCAGTTTAAAATTGTTTCCTAGCGAAGAAAAAGAAAAATGCACCAGGTGTTGTTATTCTGTCTTGATGTTTAAGCAATAAAATTAACCAGCTGACATTAGGAAACCTAACACAGATGCTTCATCCAAGCTAACTTACCAGTCCAATGCATTTTTTTAATATGCTCCACACACTAAAATCACTTCTAGAAAACATTGGGGCAGGTAATGATGTCCTGCAATGGAAAAAAAAAAAATCCAACTGTCATTATCAGCCCATTAAACAACAAGCCATTTCCTTTTGAGGTACTGAAGCAACTTATAAAGGAGGCAAAGCATCATCCCAGACTCAGCACAGGAAGCAGACACGTGAAATGACTTTTCAATTCCAGAGAATTACCCTCTCCCATGGGAACAGCAATGCCTCATAAGATATGAGCCAGCACGTGCTCACCTCTCATCTCCTATGCACCTCTATATGTTTACCTGTGTCTCTTAATCCCATTTTCTTGTATCTCTGTCTCTCCATTATGCTTTCCAGTCTTATTGTTTTGGTGTGGATCTAGATCAAGCATTTCTGGAACTTTATGATTTGCTTCTGAAAAGTCTCCTGAAGAATTGTCAGAATCAAAGCCTGTATAAAAACCAAAAGGCAACAGTTTTCTTAGGAACCTTACCATGCCACAGAGTGCCACTCACATTTTGCAAGTCTCACATCTGAAATACACTTAGACCAGGGTAGTTTATTTCAAAGAGTATCAGAGTGAAAACCCTTTATTGAGTGACCTAATTTCCAGGAGTATTAGGAGCCAATTATTGCATTAGAATCAAGAATTATCATTTTTCACACTGCTGAATATAAAACTAATTTAGAATCTTAAAAGCTCTCAAGTAGCTCCTAATCAGATTAGCTGCATCGTCTCTTTCTTAGAGCTGCAGTGTAATGACAATAATTTGGTTCAGTTACGCAGTTTTCCTCAAAGACCTTAAATAAATTAAACTTACACTGCTAACAGGCAAGGAGAAAAAGAGAAAATGGCCATTTCACAATGCAGGGGCAAACACCCAGACAACTGGAACCACAGAAATGTAGGATTTCGAACTTCTTTTTGCCACCCATATGTGCAAACCATGTAACACTTCCCTAATGGCTGCAGCAGGAACATGTGGAGACCAGCATGAATCATTCCCTGAGCTCTACAAGTGACCCACAGCATGACCTGCAGGAGGTGGCTGCATTTCCTATGTCCTAATTCCATCCACTTGGTCAAGAGCTGCTGGAAACACCATTGTAACCACACCCCAGCTCACAGGAACATCCTTGGAACAGCTTTAATCCCAAAAATGTTAAACCACCAGGAATCTGTAGAACACAAACTTGTGTATCAAGCAGCCCTAAGTAAAAGTTGGATTAAACCAACAATCTAAGATTACAGTCTAATGATTTTATTTTTTAGTCACATAAATTACACACACAGTAATATAAATAATGACAATTTTTGCATTTGGCTTTGAATAAGAAGATTTGAAAAGCATTCTATGCACCTCTACACACAACTGGTCTCAATCATCAGCAAGAGGCCTCTCCTCAGTGCTGCTACGCAGACTGACTGCAGAAACAAAACACTTTTAAACCTCAACAGCATCACCACAGAGCACCCTAAAACGACCAATTAATACAGTCCTTCAAAACTGCCACAGTACTACAACAAAAAACACTGCTGATCATTCTGTGTAATACAGGAACATCTTTGCTGAAATTAATTCTAAGATCATTAAGTCCTTTCCAAGTGCCAAAAAGGTCAATTCTTCCTCAAGAAAGACTTTAGTTTCCAGCTCCCAATTTAAGAGTCAGAATCAAAAAGCAACATGAAAACATGGGTATTTTCTGGCATACCATTTCTGCCATGGTTATAAGGAATACATAATAATTTTTGCATTCCTTTCATTACAGCTGTCACAGCCTGGGCAGCCCCTTGTCTTTGTGCTGAGTTACCACCACCCTCAGCTATGGCCTGTCCCAGAGTCCAGCTGTGGGTACAGAAAGATTCTGAAATATTACAAAGCCTATAAACACTCTAAAGGAGTAAAGAAATCAGTTGTGACAAAGATTATTTCAATTTCAGTTTTAAATAGACTAAAATGCTGTGATACTCTGCCATTAACTTTTTAAATAAGCAATACTTCAACTTTATTTCAACTTCTCCAATGGCTGCTTTTGCTGTATTAGAGCAATTCCTGCAAGGCACACATTCCAGAAACAGAAAGCTGCACTTTTTTCAGGGATCAAGACCATGGAAATAACATTCAGAACTGCACCAGGAAGTCCCACTGATAGGATCTTATTTGGTAAACAGCAGGTGTAATGGGTGATGTCATGTCTTGCCCTGTCTCCTATGTTTTGATGTCACAAGAATGTAATTACACAGCAATAACCACACCTTGGCAGTCTTAGCACTCAACTGGAAAGCACGACAGTCACATATAGATTCAGGTCACTAAAATGAAGACTACCCTGAAACACCTGTCTTAAAAAAACCTTCAGTCAACTCACAACAAAATATTTACAATTTTAAAATAGTATTTTTAACCATATATTAGCTTTTTTTGAACCTCTTACAGTACAAGCAGAAAAATAACTTATTAGTTTAACTATAAAGTTGGGAAAAACAGAATGAGCTTTCTGGTACATGTGCCCTAACCCAAAAAACTGATTAAGCTCACACAATGTAATGAACAGCATCACTTCAATGAGACAAACACACCTAAATCTAACAGTAATGGTTCACAACAGGAATAGTCTGCTGGATTACAGAGGAATAGTTCTGAAAAATGTTACTGTAATTTCAGTCTTTACATTGTACCTGAAACCCTGCAAATCCTATCACTGGTCATTGTGTTACCCACATTCATTTTTCTGTTTCCTACGATTCAGAATTGTTTTGTCCTGTTCCTGTAAAGCACAACAGGAATTTAGATTCAAGTATATTTATTATTTATGAACAACAATATGTCATTGGTAAGTAAATAAATGCCAAATCAAATGAATGTCTTGCAGACAAACAACAAAAATTAAATCCCTGCTCCAGAAAAGGAAGTACATCAGAAGGGTAAGTTTGCTTTTATTAGATTGCACTTCCACCTAATTACTTTAAAAAAATAAAACAACAAAACCGCTGTGGTACACAGCCAGATAATCATAGACTTTCAACTACACTTTCAAGCCTAGCATCACATGACTTATCCACTACAAGCCCATTGAGAAAGCTTCAGAAGATGCTTCTCAGTGAAGTTCCAGGTATTATCGTTCTAGGAAGAACTATCCAGACACTGTTCTTCAGAGAGGAGGTAGAAAAACAACTTACAGAAATGATTTGTTGCAGTTTTTCTAAGTTCCAAAAAGAGCCTTACACCAGCTGCCAATAAAGCTCTGAACTTGAGAAAGCGAGTAGATAGAAGCTACTTACAGGACAGTTTTCATACTGAAAAGCCACTGGCAATGAGGATAAAAATGGAGATTTAAAAGGAGGACGGGGAACCACAGACAGAAATACAATGTCAACAATTAGCTTCATCAGAAGTTTCACTTACATGTGTTAAGAGTGAAACAGAAGCTTTTAAAAAGCCTTAAATTTTCAAAGTAAAGTACTTAAGTTGGGTGCCGACATAAATCTATTTCAAGAGCTTAAAGAAAAGTGACTTGCCAGTAACTTTAGTTCTCTTAGCCTTCCTCTTCCACATCCTGCAAACGAAACAAGTCCACTCAGAGTGTGCTGCACATCAGCCGAGGCAGCAGAGGCCCTGGTTCTGTGAGTCAAGGACAGAGACACGAGACCTCCCCTTCGGACAGTCAGCAACTTCCCCAAGGATTAATTAAGCCTTGTCAGCCATGGCAGAAAAGGAATCAAAACACCTTGGTACTGAGAGCCTTCAGATCTAAAAAAGGCATAAGGACTAGGGATAAACAGCTGGAAGTGTAGGCAGCAAGTGAAGCAAGAGGTATTATTTTCCTTTGCCAGAAATTAACCATTCTCCACCTTCCAAAATAAGTCCATTGTCACAAGCTGTAGCTGATGGGAGGCAGGTTGGCCTTTCACAACATCTGCAATATTTACACAGCCATTGATTCAGTCTGATCCAGACAGAATGAAAATATATCAGTTTGGCAGATAACCTCACTTCCTCCTCCTCACAAGAAAGCAACAGAGAACAACATCCTCACAAATACACCCGGCTGGATGAACCAGCTGAGCCTCATGGGCACAGAACAGATTTCCATGGAACTGTAGGTTAATATTTAAAAAAGCAAAATTAAACTATCCATTTTCTCAAAAATAAATTACCCTGGTAAAGAGCCAGGCATTTTCCTGCTTTGTGGCAACCCTTTCACAAAACATTTTGGCAAAAAGATACCTGACAATATTAACAAAGGATATAGCTCCAAAAGAGGCACACGGTCTAAAAAGTCTGTGATGACATTAACACACACAAGGTGACATAGATCAAAGATGTATGCTCCTTGTCTCACAGAAAATTTCAGAGAATCTGAAATTCATCAAAGGATTCACCACCTTTATCCTGATCCTGCCTCAGAGAAGGCTTCCACTGGAATTTGAGAAAAAGTAGATTCCTGACAGCTGTGATATCTGGAATTAAGTGAGATCACAGGTAACATTCCCAGGGGATTCTCAAGGGGAGTACTCATTCATGAGGAAAGGCTGTCAAGTGTCAGCAATGTTAATAACCTCTGACTGCACAGAAGCTTCTCCCCACGGAAACTCTCTTTGTCACCAACTCGATTCATCCATACCCCAGTCCATGCTGCACCTCCACAAGTGCCATCACCATCCAGTCAGGGACAAATCATCTGCCAGGAGGATGATTCCCAACTACACAGCACACAATTCCCTCCCATGAGCATGTCTCTTGGATGAGATGGGGACAGTGTCAGAAGCAGGAAACTTCTGAGCCAAGGAGTTAAATCCACCACAACAAAAATCAGGGGTCTCCTTAGGAGAGATTCATATTCTAGAAGCAGATATCATCAATAAGTAACTACAGAAAAGCTGTGACTTCCTCAAGGAGTGAGTCCATACTACCTTACAGGAGGCAGGAAACCACCCAGGCTGCTGCTGAGAGTGCTGCAGAATTCCAGAGTAACCACACAGTCCAAGTGCTCTAAGCCTGGTTTACTTCCTACAGGACACAAACCACAGTACCCTGTTCCTAAAATCAGTGAACTTTGGGAACACACTGCAGCTCCTTCTAGGGAAACCAGGGCCCAGGACTCAGCAGGAGCAAGAGAAAAGTATGGTGCACATGCTGTTTTCATCTCAACACTAAAAAACAGCTGGAAAACGTGCTCATTCCTGGCAGCCACATCCCAGTCCTAGACTTGGAGCAGAACAAGCACATCTAAAGGCAGCTTCTGCCCTTCTACTGATCTGACCTAAAAACAAGGAGAGCATCCTCGATAAGAGCAGACTGAGGAGTCTGCCAAGGGCATTTCAATTTTTTCTCATCAAAATTTGGAACCTCAGATCCTGAAGCTTTCACTGGGAAACCTGGAAGCCCAGAAGGGATCTTGACTGTGGACTTGATCTCCTGGGAGTACTGCACCTACACCTACACCTACCATGTCCAGACCATTAAAAAACTAAGGGACAGACAGGAATTGCAGGACCCATTAAACACCTAAAAAAACCACTAAAGCACCATGTGAAAGATCCAGTGTTAACAGGGGCAAAGAGTTACTACAGACATCAGCAGCCAGAGAACACGAATGCAGAGAGGCCCATTTACAGTTGTTCTCTGCGTCACATTTCTGACCTGGACGAGACACAGCTACAAAGAACTAGGTCTGACTTCACTAGGTCTGTGCAAGGAACTCATTAAACTGTCAGCATCTCCTAAAATCCAGCAGGAGAAAGGGATTGAGCACCTGTCCTTAAAGACAGACAGTCCTGAGGGAGAACAAATCTGAAGCAAAGTATTCCAAACTTAGCACTCCTCTTAAACCAAGTACCAGGCTCCAGGGAACACATATAACATATATATATATATGTATTAAAAAAAAATTAAAAAAAAATATATATATATATGTATAANTATATACATATTAAAAAAAAAAAAATATATATATGTATAAAAACTTATCTCCTGCCAGCACATTCCCCCCTGAGGAAGAATAAGACGAGGATGGAACAAGGAGTGCTCACAGAACTGATACACAACACCCCAGCTCTGAGCAGAGTCAGCCACGACTGCAGGTACAAGAACAGCTCATGCACAATACCTCAGTCACCACCACCTGAGCATTGCAGGGGGAACCAATCTTTTGAGGTAGAGGGGAAAAAGAAGAGGAAAGAGGACAAAAACAGAGTGTCTAAATGCAGCTGAGTGAAACACTGATGGCTGTGTAGTTCTGCAGCAAGGGACAAAGGAATGCATCACCATCAAAGCAGTACAACACAGACCTCATGCTTACAGGCACATTCCTTTTCACACCTTTTTCAGTGGAAAAAAAAATCTAGTTCATTTATGGCAGTGACCTTGAGTTCTTGGAACTGAAAGATGACTAATGACATCCAGAAACAACCCACTGTGATTTCAACACTTTAATGGTACAATGGTTTGATTTTACAGATGAATTTGGAGTACTAGTCCCCACCACTCCTGGCTGGCATGAATGCAAACCAAATTTCCTTCTCTCCTCTGTGACACAGTTGTGACAAGTCCTGTACAGTCTGCTGTCAGTCACACTGCTTCACCCAGCCCCCTCTGTTTACTCCTCACATGAATTTCCAACCAACCATGTCTAAGTCTACCTTACCCACTTCTATCTACCATGCTACTTCCATTCCTCCAGCTTTCACACTTACTATTATTCTCTTTTCATTCCTGTGATTTTACATTAACCACTGTACACTCAGTATTTCTCATTTCACCTCTGCTACATGATTTCTCAAGAGACATTTCAGTGGAAGACTTTAAAATTGTTTGAGATCTTCGAGAGGATTTCCTTTTTCTTTATTAAAATACTTCAAGCATTTTATTTCACCACTAAAACCATATGAAGTTCTTATAAATAACTATTCATCCTTATTAGTTCAAGGCAAAGCACTATTTGATACACTGCTCAAGTGTGAAGTGCTTCATGTTTGCTTTCTTTAGAAAAAACAGGATTGCAAAGACTTTTGGCTCCCTATCTTGAAAACACACTTTTACAGTAATTTGTTTCTGACTAGGAAAACATTTTCTACTTCAATTCTTTAGGATAAGGTTTTTATTAAAATTTAAAAAAAAGAATAAAATAACAATAAAAACAACCCACAGAAAATATTTCACCTTTCAAAGGGTCTTAAAAGCATTAGTTCTCAAGCTGCTATTAAATTGCTTTTCACAGAAAACGAAAGCAAGACCTAGCCACTAAAGGACTGTTACAGTGATGAAATAATAACCAGCATTAAGTTTTCACAAAAAAACCTCCTCATTTCCAAGCCTGAACACCAGTTATAATTTTCCCTTTCTACTTTTCAGAAGATAGCACTACAAGTTTTACCAACACAAGTTTACTTTAGATTTATTATTAACAGCTGTATATTACACCACACACAATGCAATTTATCGGGGTTTTCTTCCCCTTGGCACTGTGCCCATCACTCACCCGTAACGGCATCATAAAACTCTTCTTCACTGTTCATCCTTCAGTGTGAAATCTCTGTGCAGCCAGTGCAGCTTCCTCTAATGCATCATTGAACTTGATTTAGAGATTAAGTATCTGTGTGCTGTCAGGGTCTTCTTTTGCAAATACCCAGCTGCTTTAGAGGATCTGTTTGACAAGACAGGGAAACAGAATTAGCAGCTTCCACAGCTCTCCTGTGTACAAACACTCACACTTGACAAACACTAATTTTCCTGTTTCTTCCCATGGCAAAAGATGGATTTTTGCATTCATAAGTAAACAGCTTTCTTTGATACCACAGTAATTTTGAAGACAACTACTACATGCCACATGAACAGCTGATTTACTGTGTCACACTTCTCTCTGTATAAATACTTCATATACATTACTGTAAAACATATCTTATTTACAGCAAGTTAAATTTCAGGCAAGTACAGCTAGAAGGAGCAGAGAACTGACAGAAGACAAAGCCAGCTGGGAAACCAAAAATTCTCCTTAGCAAGAGGATAAGCCTTCCTGCACCCTTAATCAAGAAAGCTGGGAACAAGAAAGAACCTTTGTATCTCAAAATCTGACCACTGAATGAAAATGTTGGGCCTGGCTGTACATCATGCAATCAATATGTAGTGACCCTGAGAGAAGTTTTGTCAGGCTCCTGCTGTGCACTCTTTAAGAGACAACTGGAGATTTTTCCCTCTAGAAGGAACGTAAAGAACCAACAAACTCTTCCTCAGCAGAACCACGCACTCTGCAAACAACTTACAGATTTATGGAGCATTCCAGCTCTACTTTATGGATAGACTAAATTAGATTTTTTCCAGATGGTTGGCAATGGTGTAACGCAAATATTTTTACCTCACCCAATTCTAGTTTAAGGAGAAGAATGAGAAAATTTCGTTTCCACTCTTACAAATGTTCACCAGGTTCCAATGAGCCAAGTACACAGCAATAAATGACAGCATGGCAATGCTATCGATATCTCCTCCAAAACAACCTCAATCTGTCAGTCTCAATTTTTTCTGATCCTGAAGATTCCACTGCTTTTGTGACAGTAGTTTCTCCAGAGTAATTATAACTTGCACAATTCCATTCCAATTAAGAGAAACAAAGCCAGAAGCGCGCTCTGCTCCTAGAAGAGTTTACCATGTTTGAAGCCAATTCCTTCTTCTTCTCTGCAAGAAACCAGACTGTGTTTCAAGTCTTTTTCCCTTCACTGGCCAGAACAAAAGCTGTTTGAACATCTCACATACATACAGTTCTTCCAACTGTCCATTCAGAGGGAGGAGCTAAACCAGCCCATTATGGAACTCATCTAAATTAATGAATTTAGGGCTTGCCTTGAAGTGTTTTATGTCTTTCAAGGCCAGGTATTTCAGTTTGCCACTTTTCCCTTAGGAACCTCCCATCTCCTTGCTACTACAGGATTTTATATCAATCTGTGCACCAGCAGTATCATATTTACAAGCCCTCACCCTCCAAGTATCTTTGAAGATGCAAGACATTTATGGTTTCAATTGTCTGCAAGCACTGCATCCTTCTAACAAAACAGCAGCCAGTATTTCCAGAAGGAACTTATAGATGTACAAGACACAGTCCTCTCATGATCAGCACTACAACTACGTTATTTTCTCCATGTTTTCTTTCACCTTTCCTTTTCGTGTTTAGTCTTGTACAGACGGCACTCAGAAAAAGTTATGACTTAAAAAACTGTCAAATATCATTAAAGAGACTTAGAATAAATAAGGTCATACAGATGAATGACATTTTCTCCTCTCCCCTCTCCTGCACAATAATAATTGCATTACAAAAGGCCTTGTGAAGTGGAACTACATCCCAGTGTGCAGTTTCACTGCAGAGACAACAAAGCTTTCCCCTAAAAACACTCACCAAGTACAAATGAAGTGACCAGAATCAAAGAGAAATGAAAAGCAGAGTTATGTTGTGCTCCTGACATCCACCTCACACCACACCTGAAGCTCACTGCTATTTGAAAACGAAAGTTCAATCATATCCTTGTAAGTTATATACAAAATACTCATTAAAGCCACTTTAAATAACAGTCACAAATTGTCCTAAGGTGCTAGGAACATTTTAGAAAGGATAAAAGAATATATTTTGCTGAGTTACACTAGGAATAACTTCACGCTTATATCACTTCTTTTACATTCAGTTCTTTTATATAGCAGAGATTAACATGAATTTGCATGTAGCTGAACACACAGTGATAACAGCATTCAGCTTTCACGAGCCAAAAAGTCGGGATTAAATCCTGTTCACTTACTAAGAGCAACAGCAAAAGTTACTTTCAACTAGGCTGAAATGCCAGAAGACAAAAACATCCTGGTTGCTTCATATTCATATCTGTAATTTGTATTTCCTCCTCCACATCCCCGATGTTCCCAGAAGAATTCACTTGCACACCAGCAAGTGTGGTTAGCAGCTTTTATCAGAACTGCCACTGAAGGAAGGGTGCAACACTCCTGTATCAGGCCTTCAGGAGCTCAGGACCAGCTGCTGTCCTGGAAAATCTTTCACAAAGCAAAAACATCCTATCATGGTCTCACCTTTCAATCCCATAGGGTAGAAGAAACACAAAGTCTATTTGGACATTTTCTGGCATGCACAGTAATCATTAGGAATGTAACAAACAGGTTTCCACACAGACTTCACTTGTTGAGAGAACACTGTTTCAGCAGGTGAGGTTTGCTGGTTTACCAGATAAAATTATCTTAGTGGGCTTCACTTTCCAGGCAGGGCCAAGGGGCTGAGCCTGGGTGCTCAGGGCACAGACACACAGAAATGTGCTTTTCCTGGGGATTTCAGCCCAGCTGCACTCACCAAACCATCTTATCAATAACAGGGAAAAGCTGCAAGTAGAGGCATCTTAAGAGAACTGGAAATTCCTCATTTAATGATGACAACACACCCCTAGCCACAGCCAGTACAGATTTTGTGGTTTACAGGATAAGCAACAAAGCTTATCTACTTCCTCATATTTTAAAGCTACGGATTGGTACGAACTAATTTGATTTATTGTGGGATTCGTGTGCATGAGTAAAAACGACTACATTTATTTTTATTTTTGTATCAAATTAATTTTCCTACAGGAGAGATGCTATTTTTGAAGCTCAAACTGAAAGACAACGGACAAAAACATCCAAAAAAAGCATAATACCCATCCCAACGGTACAACTTTGATTGGTAAATCTGTACTGCAGCTGTGTTATCTAATATATAATTCTGATAAATTCTGATACATTGTCCAGAATATTCACAATAAGATTTTACTCTTTGATATTGCCTTTAAAGCTGAGTGTTAAAGCAATTTCTAGGAAACAACAAGCCTAACATAACTCAGTGAAGCAAGTCTTGAGAAAGTTATTTGGGCAGAACCTAGATTTTCTAGTCATTTTGCTTATTTGCATGCCAATGCCCAAAATATGCAAATCCAAACTAGCTAAGTATAGAATGTGAAGTCAAAAGCTTTAAGAGCTTCTGGCATCTTCTAAGCAAAGAACAACCTCTTTGGTTCCTCTGAAATAAGCTTTACACCTTGGTGATGCTGTAAAGCCATTCACAAACAGGTTAAACAAGGTATTATGTTGTCCAATAACACAATTTAGAAATGCTGATACCAATGCTGAAATAAAAAAGCCACTTTTGTCCCAAGGAAGATTATCCCAAAACAGGCAAGGGACAGAAGTATAACTAACTACAAACTACATGGGCACAGAACCTGGTTTGCATTTTTGCTGTTAAAAAGTGTCATTGGTACTGCACAACAACTCAAAAGCAGGTTCCATGAAGGCAGCCTACAGGAAAGGTGGAGAGGGACTTCTTACAAGAGCATGTAGTGACAGGACAAGGAGGAATGGCTTCAAACTGACTGAGAGCAAGTTTAGATTAAATATTGGAAAAAAATTCTTCCCTGCAAGTGTGGGGAGGCCCTGGCACAGGGTGCCCAGAGAAGCTGTGACTGCCCCATCCCTGGCAGTGTTCAAGGCCAGGTTGGACGGGGCTTGGAGCAACCTGGGATAGTGGAAGGTGGCCCTGCCCATGGCAGGGGGTGGAATGAGAGGATCTTTAAGATCCCTTCCCACTCAAACCAGCCTATGAATCTGTGATAATCATTAAAACTCCTTTAAATTCTCATAGTTTATCAGAAAGGGTCACACATTCCTGACTGATGACCACGGACAGCCCCTTTCTTAAAGGATGTGAGGATGTTTCCCCAAAGGCAAAGGACAAAACAAAGCACGGAGCTGAAGTAAAAACTGCAGAAACACATCCACAGAACACCCTGAAATCGGTTCTACAGAAGGGAGGGAATTACTCAGATTGACATCCTGCCTTCCAGAACTACATCTGTCACAGGACAGGGAACAAACAGAAAGGGCTGTTCCTAAACATGAGACAGGTCCCAAGAGGAGCTCGGGAGCAAACTCCCTTCTCCCAGTGACCCCTGCAGCCTTGACGCAGAGAGTGTAACAAGCTGTTCACACCACCCACACTCCCAGCCAAGGTCCCATGACCAAGGCAGAACGGAGTGGTAGCGGATCTGTCACTCAGCTGGTTGTGAATAATGCCACACAGAGTGGTCTGTCAGGCCCAGAGCTGAACCTGTCACTCGGCAGTGCCACGTACCAGGTGATCTGGCTGCCAGCAACGTGCTCTGCTTTCCACAGCTCTGTGCAGGTCACTGTGTCCCCTACAAGGTCACAGTCCCCAGCAGTAGAAGGTACACGAACTCTCTTCCAGAAATACATCAGCCCCAGACTTTGCACAGTTCCTATTTTAAACCATTTCCTCCCACTTGAACTTATTTTTAAAACCAGGACAACAAAAGCGCAAGACTCTGCAAATCACTTTATAAACTGCCTAATTTGCTCCACGCATTCTGTGACGTGCGTGTGAGCATCTCTCTGAGAGGAGATGCACATTCCACCTTCGTGGCTGCTTTCCAAAACCAGCGTGTGGGAATCCACTGCCTTTATCTTGGTAAATTAGTAATCCCTCAAATTTGTCACCTCGTAGGCTTGTTCCCTCTCAAATTTCATTTTCTAGGAGAAAAATAATAAAAACAACCAGCTTGTTCCTCTGTCACCATGATCCTGGATCCTAGGAACTTATACACCAATTAAAGAACCCCAAAAACTTGTATTCCAAAACAACCTGCAGCAGTTTAAACACGCAACTACCCTAAGTTAATTCGACTAGTTCCTCCATCCTAACTCGTTCTTCCAGATTAATCCTCAACAAAGACCCAGCTGGATAACCGAAAGTTACTCCTCCTTAAAGAAACATTTACATTTCTATAGAAAGCCCAGCATTTACAATGAGTGGCTCACTGGGCTGGAATGCAGCTCAGCAAGCTCAGGTTTGAAGCTGGCTAGGGACAGCTGCAGTGCCTTTTTCCTCCAGACCTCAAGCTGAAACTTCTCATCATGCAGCAATTCTGGAAAGCTTTGCTGACATCACCCTGCTAAATTAAAAATCCTAATTTTTTTTTTGCTTTGAAAGCACATGTTCTAGCTCTACATGACATATAAAACACTTGGTCCTATGCATTACACAGATATCGAATTTACCTGTGAATCCAGGAGCATTTGAGTAAAACCAAGTACAGAATCAATAAGCAGTCATGAAAATAACCACAGAGGTTCGCCAGCATGAGCAGGTAGGGTGTTAGGAGTTCAATACACTGGAGTTAAGAGTGCCACCAAAGAATTCATGAACTAGCACATTCATCAGCTTTTTCACATGCCTAACAAGGTTTTGTTGGATGTGCACTTCCACAGCAAATTTAAAAATCGTTTTTTAACTTGAAAAGAGAAAAATTGCAAGCAATTAAGAAAAAGGCAAAAGGAGGAAAAAAAGTCACTTGGGACCTTCCTCATGAAAAACATTTTCATTACTTTGGTATGACAAGGACAAGGGGGATTGTGAACTTTCAAACTGACAGAGGGCAGGTTTAGATTATATATTAGACAAGAATTCCTCCCTGTGAGGGTGGGGAGGCCCTGGCACAGGGTGTCCAGAGAAGCTGGGGCTGCCCCTCGATCCCTGGAAGTGTCCAAGGCCAGGTTGGACAGGGCTTGGAGCAACCTGGGATAGTGGAAGGTGGCCCTGCCCATGGCAGGAGATGGAATGAGATGAGCTTTAAGGTCCTTTCCAACCCAAACCATTCTGGGATTCTGTGATATCCTGGGCTCAGGATGAACCTTCTGCCAAGAAAGAGATTCCCAAAGAGCCAGCAGAAGATCAAACATCCACACCCTTCACACTAACACCAAAAATATGAAATGGGGAAACAAAGGAGAACAAAAATCCCAACAGTCTACAGCATGACTGGTGGAATAAGAGCCAACCCCATCGTCTCTTGAGTTGCCAGCTGAAATAAAACATAGCTGTAGTACTTCAAGGGATAGAAATAAATAACTTGAAGATAAATATTCATGTGTGTTTGATTCATACACATCTCCTGAAAACATCAAACTGCAGTGTTTCATCTCTGAATGAAAGCTTCAGCAAGGATGAATCTTAATTGACTCACAAAATTAGGTTACCAGCAACACTGGATCTAAACCATCTACAAAAATTAGCCAAGAAGCAAATTTAATTGGCAATTTAGATTAACTGTTACGCATTTCAAATCCCTTCAGCCAGAGAACAGCAGAATCCAGAAGAGGATTTTCTTTACCAAGCGAGATTTGTTTCTTATTCCAAAGTTTGAATGTAATACCATCTTCCAGATGTCTTGGCAAGATAAAGTTCTCCGCAAACACAGCAAGAGAAGGGCAACTTCCTTCTCAAATCTGTTAAATAAAGTGCAGAGAGGCTGAGTGAACAGGATTAGCTGAACACCCAGCCCACTGTCACTTTTCCATTTCTTTGGAGATTGCAGCTGTCCCTACCACAGGCTTTTATGTAGTTGGGAGTTATTAAATGGCCTGGGGACAGTTCAGTGCCAGCACTTGAAACACTGATGACAAGAAACTGAACATCTGAAAGGTTAGCTTTGAACAAATAAGCTGAATGATTTAGGGCAGGCAGAACCATGTTCTGTTCTCTCAGAAATACCAATTTTTGGTGATGCTTCACAGGAATTAAGAGACAACTGAAACACTACAAGTCTGGCTTTCAAATGAGTAAAGGTCACAAAACTTGTTTCTGCATCAGAACAAATGACAGTAATTGTCCTACACACTAATCATTGCCCCCAGCACAAAGCTCCAGTGATGCTACCAGAAATATTATTTATTTAACATAAAAATGGTAAAGATGAAACTGGACAGAAAATATCCTCCCAGAATAGTGCTCAATTACCTATGGAACCAATGGCTATTCCCCACTTTCATTCAGCCAAAAATTCTGTTCTACAGACAAGGATACTGGCTTGCAGAACTTCCTTCAAATCTAACAAACAAACAGACCAAGGAAACTTGATTCCAGCAGATTAATATTTTCTGATGCAAAACACTTCATTGAAATTCATACAGAATTCTGTAAATGTTCTCCTTCCTTAACACTACCTCAATATCTGAGATGTTTTTCCACCTGACAGCACTTTTCAGACTCTGTAACCTTCTCTTGGGAAACTATTTCATGGCCCATGACTGCAAAAAATGACAAAATTCTGTTCTGCATGCCTCTCCATGCATGATGCATAATGCTAGGTTTGATCAGGAATGATAAATCAGCTCATTTCTAGCCATACTGTTAGAAAAAACAAATCATTCAATACTGTATTGTAAAACTAGTTACTTCTTAGTAGTTTCCTGGGGATCTGTTTCATCTTACTTGTAAGAGATAAGGTGGGAAGTAATCAATAACTCCAAGCACAGTGGCTTTGGACACAAGTGTCAGTAGCTATGTAATTAATCATTTATGAACACTTCTCTTTGAAATCAAAATTAAGGCTGCTTGGGGATTTCTCATCATAATGCAACCACCCCTGCAAATTGATCACTGAAGCTTATGAACGTGAAGACAGTTATAGCATAAAACATCAGTGGAGAAAACCCCTAGAACAGCAAAAATAGTTACATGTTTAAGTTTACAGATCTTCCTCCTCAAAATCAGCTCTGTCTCTGTGGACTCACTCTCTCCAGGCAGGTGCAGGTTTACATTTATTCTGTACAAGGTATTTTGCAAATAATTTTCGCAGAGACTCTTAGACAATTATGACAGCAATTATATTGCAAATAAAGCAGGAGGACGACAGTGACTAACCCAGTGCAGAGCCCTACAATATAAGAAACCATATTTTTATGCCTGCCACCAACTCCTCACACACTCAGATTCCACAGCACGAGCTCATGCACACAGCTAACAGACTACTTGTGAAGGGGTTTTAAGATGATACCACAAATTTGCAAAAGCTCTGGGAAGTCAGAGTTGATGCTATGATTGAATTCCCTTTAAAGCTGCATTTATAGTAAATACCTAATGGATTCCAGTATAAGGTTGCTACTACATTTGCTGTTGTCAAGACATTAAAAAAATAAAACAACATTAACTTTGACTCCTCAAGACAGGACAAATATCTCCATTTGGAGTCCAGTTTTAATAAACAATCCACTCAGCTATTAACCCACTTGGGTAACAAAACGTGCACAGCACTTTGTTTAAAACAAAACAAGAGCATGTAAACAAAGTTATTTACACCTCTGAAGATGGGTAGCATTTTTGTTCCACTATTAAACAACCACTCAACAGTTTCATTGTTCTAGTGCAAAACCTAGAAATAACCCATGCAGGGGGCAGTTGTGCTCTCCTGAAAAAGTTCTTCCAGCCAGCACACACTGCTGAAGGGCCCCTTATGAACAGGCTGCTGAGAGAATTTCTCTGCAGCCTTAACACACACAAGTTTCATCACTGAGAGCTATTAAAGGGATTCTCATCCTCACTTGATTGCCCTGACACGTTGTAGGGAGCACAGGAGCTGGTTAGTGAGCTAGTGAGCTGAAGGGAGTGATGTGAACCACAGACACCTCAGAATTCACACACTTTACCATCTTCAACCTCCACTGCCTCTAACTATCACTAGAATCAAAACACAGCGAGATCCACCAACAGATTATTTTGGGAGCCTTAAAAAAAAAATTACTCAGAAGTGTAAAAATAAAGCTAGTAAAAATATAATGAAGTTATTTATCCAGTCATGAAAACACATTTCTTGACAAATACCCTAAGCATGCAAACTTTGCAATACCCCAGAGGTTCACAGCATCCCAAGAGCCTTTATCTCATCCAAAACTGACCAGCACAGCAAAGGAACTGGACAGGAGCAGGAACACCACAGACAAGGCTTCCACCAGGCACAGACATTACGTGTCCAACAGACCAAAAGACAGTTCAAGTTGGGGACTATAAAACCAAGAGGGCCAGGACTAAAAGGTCCAGCTCTGTTTCTGCAGCTGCAGGGACAATTCACCTTTTGTGCACCCTCCTTCCCACCAGATGGATAAACAAGCCCAGGAAGACAACACTCTGCAGCCTCTGCATTTTATGAATGAAGAGCTGCTGCAATTTACTACAAACCTGTCTCATTAAATTATGTGCATAATAAAATATACTGAATTAATCTAAATGATCTGTCTAGACCAGCAAATGAATTTCCAATTGTAACTGTATTTAAGGAAAGAAAAAAAAAATCAAGTCTAAGTAAGCTTAGTCTATTCTTGTAACTTATTGATCCTGAAAATGAAGACATTATTTTTGAGCACTGAATCAACAATACATTTTTAAACAGCATAACTGAAAGTTATGGTAAATGACATTTGACACATTCTAATTGCTTGTTGCTCTCCTGCAACTTGCTATTACAAGCCTTTAAGGATACAAAGTAAATAATTACATCATCATACATTTATCTGCACAGTAATTATTAAGATGTGAGGATTGAGATAACGAATTCTTGAACTCCAAGTTCTGTGGTGGTCTATTCCATAAAATAATAAAACCCAATAAAGAACTGCTATAAGGCATAACCTCTATTTTTTTGCAACAGGAAAACATCAAAGTCCCACATCTCCAAAGTGGCACATACAGGGTGACCAACTCATTCCTTGCTCTCACTTTCCAATTTATTCAGCTTGGAGAAGATGCCCCTGTGATCAGCTACAGATTTTCAAGCCCAGCAACAACATTCAAGTTCTTGAGCACTCCATATTTAACACATATTCTTTGCATGCCTCATTTTGTGCATTTCTTCCAAAAACTGTAAGAACCAAATAGTTACTTCACAAAGAAGACACTAAACACAGAGCATTTTAGAACATCGTATCAGTGTCAAATACAGATATTTTTTATATCTCCATGATGCAGGTGACAAAACTGATGCTGAGTGACAGAAAAATGGCACCTTGTAAACAGAAGGCCTAGATATCAACAGCATGATGTAACATTGCATTTGTTCAAGGACAAGCTACTTCAAATACCAAAGCCAATAAATTATCTGCTTAAAAATTCAGTGTACTTGCAGGCTAATCTTGCTTTCAAACAACAGCAAAAAAAAAAATCATCTGACTGGCACTACAAACAGTGATTTAAAAATATAGCCTTATCAAAGCAAAAAAAGCCTGATTGGGACATTTTCCAGCCAACACTAAGGTAACAGAAAGCAAAGCTTTCCACCTTTGTTCTAGGTCAGCATGTGTGAAGTTCACACAGTAGAATTCACAAGAAGAAAGACTGAAAGAAATACCATTTTCAATCATAAGACCTGCCAGCAAGTACATATCATGGAAAGCAGTAACAGTATTAAAAGTGACTTAAAGAAACCATCCAAGAGTGAAAACTGTCTTCTGTGATCAGTTACCAAAAGATGTCAGCAAAGAAACAACTAATAACCACACTGCTTTTCAGTATCACATCAGCTGAAACCTTCATCCCATCTAGTCTTCAACTACCTGTAGGCACAGGGTTTGTTGTCTAATCACCATTTCCTATCTCAAACTTTTGTCTTCTGTTTCTAAGATTATTTTGGCATGGCTGAAGAGCCAGTTCTGAAGGAAAAATGCCATATTTTTTCCTGGACAGCAGACATCTCGGTGTTTCCTTCTGAGGACTCCCTGAAGTTACAAGTTCATCATGAGGTGCTGTTGGTTCAGGAAAGCAACAATAAGAATCGCTCCTGATCCTATCCCAGACTGCCCTCAGCTTTCTGTCACGTGGTCAAACATTTTTACAGCTTGACAACTATTTTAAGACAAAGCTGTGTTTACTGTAACTGAAAACCCAAGGGGTTACTTAGGGGGAAAAGCACCGCTCGGAATTTCTTGCTTCCATGCTAGTTTAGCCAGTTCTCCTACTCCCATCCCACGGCACAGCGCTTCATGTTTGGAAGTCACCCAAGTCACTGCTTCCAGAAACTGCCCTGAGGTTTTAGAAGTCCCTGAGCACGCTGGTGTAAAGTTTGTTAAGATG
The DNA here is from genome assembly GCA_013397815.1 of Aleadryas rufinucha. NCBI lineage: Eukaryota > Metazoa > Chordata > Aves > Passeriformes > Aleadryas > Aleadryas rufinucha. The sequence goes on along the minus strand of VZTH01017167.1, from coordinate 43,385 downwards.
ATGACACATGTGGTTGCCCCCAGATGGCAACGTGAATGTGGATTTGTAGAACTTGGGGAAGGTTAAGTTGGAACGGTCAAATTTATTCTCCCTTGCATGCAAAGCCTTAGAAAAGGAAACATGATGGGAAGAGTGGTGCAAATCAACACTGCAGATCCACGTTTCCTTTTTACTTTTCCTGGAATCTCAAGTGAAGGCTATGTAATTTAGCTGAGAAAATTCACTGTAAATGGAAGAAGTATCTGCTTGCACTCAACATGCTTTGGCAGATACTTCTGAGAGGGAACACAAGGTTATGGCACACATAAAAGCCAGGAGGTGATTTTGAACCTACATTTGAAATTCTGGCCTGCAAGAGCTGCACAGTAACAAAACTGCTTCCAAAAGGAGTCCTGAATCCAAACATAAAGAGAGCACAAACATGATCAATAACCAAATTAAATAAATGGCAACTTATACCTTTATTACCATGCAGAAGTTCTGGCGGCATGTTATTTAAAAAAAAGCCTTTTTTCCTGCTATTTTTCCCATCTTGCTTGTCTCCTTTTCAGGAGCTCTGTAAGAGAAACATCGAGTAGGTAACTGAAAAACAAAATTTAAAAAAAGCCAATCCCAAATAAACCCGGACTGCTCACTGTGCTTCAGCTGTGGCCTAAAAGGCCCCTTGAGGCTCCTGTACTGTGCTGAAACTGAGCCCAGCACATTCCTCTGGGGAGCCGGGTGTCGTAGACTCCTTTGCTAAACTACCCAGGTGCAAAAGCAATCGGAAAAAATACGGTAAAATTAGAAAAAGCCCAACGCTGGGGCTGACGGAGCTGCACTGACCCGCACCCTCTGCACAGGAACGTCCTTCAAAACGCGCTCCCTCCCCGGGCCCGGAGAGCCCAATGGAACCGGGCAGGGAATGGGTGGAACCGGGNGCGGAGCGCGGCGGCCCGGAGCCCGGCCCGCGGCGTTACCTGCACCGGCTCCAGCGACGGCCCCGCCGACACCGCGGACACCGAGGCGGAAGTGCGGCCCTAGCCGCGGCAGATTGACAGGCGGCTCTGCCAATCGCAGAGCGCGGCCCCGCCCCTCCGTTGCCAAGGCGACGAATCAGCTCCCCCGTCTCCCCGGTGGGAGGCGGGGCGAATGCTAATAAGGCTCCGAGCCTGACCGCCCCGGGCCGCGCCACCGCTGGGGAGACCGCTGGCCAATGGCGCAGGGAAGATGCAAGTAGAGGCGTGGCTATGCAGATGAGGCGGTACCGGCAGCCCCCGGGGCACGGGGACGCCTCACCGGGCGCGTTCCCAGGGATTGTTGAGGTCCCTCCGGCATGAAAAATCTCACTGTGGCTGCTTTTGCTTGTGTGATTTGCGGGATACTTGTGCTAGCAGTGATTTTAGAACTTCAATTGGGCTCACTGTAACCTAAGTAAGGGAATGTGTCATTCTCAAGGACAAGCAAAAAGACATAGTTTTTCTACATGTCTCAATTTCCAGGTGCTGTGTCGCGGTGGGGACCCCCAACCGCGTATTTTCTTGTAGATGCTGCAGACTGATGAGGGCTAATATGAAATTAAGCGGATTTGTGGGCTTATGTAAGTTTCAGGCCAGCATCCCTGTGATTATGAATTCCTTCATCCCGTTGACATTCTCCATGCCCCATCACTCTGAGCAGGTTGATGGATACCTCAAAACCCCAGAGAAATGGTCCACAAAGCCATGTGTGGGTATGAAGTGGTAAGGGAGTGAAGGAGGGAGATGAGACACAAATCCTTATCCTCAAAATTATCTTCTCTTACCATTGGTTCAGCTCTCAGAGCAAAGCAAATACGGGGATGAGCACATTAATTCTGCAGCACAAACTCATTCATCAGAGGTGGATACAAATGTTCTTTAACGAGGGAATGGCTGCAAGGGCAGTGGGGAAAATCATCACAAAACCTGAACCACTCCTTTGCTGCACAGCTTCCTCCTGCCATCCCCAAATACTTCTGTTGGCACACTTGATTCTGGAATATTACTCAGCCCTAAATGGGCTGACAGCTCCTGGCCATCAGCCACATGCTGACAATGTACGAGACACGAATTAACAGTGATAATGCCCCTTGCTCTGGCACAAGTATAAGGATTTAATGAAATCTCCCCTGGGAATTTCTCACATGCACTGGAATTGAGGAGTGTTTTGGGGTAGACACAGCTGACTCCAAGGATGTCTGTTGGTCCTTCTCAATCCAGTCTTGCCGTACCCACATGTTGTTTCACCCCTGCATTTACCCAAAGTTGTTGGACTCATCTTTAGGGAGTACAAATCTTTGGGACTGAAGGACGATTTGTATCACCCCAAACATTTTTGTAATATTTTCCTGATTTGCCCAGAAAAGTTAGTTTTTTCCAGTAAGCCCCAATTCAGACACCTTCTTGGATTGGTCAACATTAAAGGCTCAACGTGAAGCACAGAAATATTTCTTCTGCAGCTTTTCAGCAAAGCCCCACAAACAGAAAGTGAATGAGAATTTAAATTATTATTTTCTGATGGTGCAGGCCTTTCTCATGACTAAGCAGCTGATCTGCAAAGATCAGGGTTCTCCAAAAGAGAGAGTTCTCCAAAACAACCATGGCAAGAGAAATCCACCGATTAGAAGACCAAGATATACTGAATTTTTATAGCTTTTTCAGGTCTTAATTGAAGGCATGGGCATCCTTCTCCAGGGCAGTTTGTGAGCATTTCAGCTAGATTTCCATGCTCAGCAAAAATGAGGATTATTGACAATTTCTTCTTTTGTTAAATATTCAGGGGCTATTCTCTAGCAATCTAGCACCATAAAACCTCAAAACAGGACAGGGAGAAGAATCTAACTCCATATTTGTCTCCCTTCTGGATTGGCAATGAGGGGAGAGAGCAGTTACCTTTTAAAGGAGATGGCACGGGAATTCTGCCTTGTTGGCAAAGTTTTGCAATGTTAAAATAATTAAACAGGGGGTTTACAGTGGAAAGTGTTGGGCAACTGTCTCAGGCATAGGTGTAACCATCAGCTCCACCTATAATAAACCCAACTGCTTCCCTCCTGTGGAAAAACACAACCCACTTAAGAAAACTGATCCCAGCAAACCTTGTCACTGCAGCAGATTTAGGAAACCTGAATGGATTAGGAAGAAGGAAGGGCAAAATGGAAAACCGAAAAATCTAGAGATGTTGACGTAGAGATATTGCAAGGAAATGTGGCACGTTGCAGCAGAAATACTGATTGTCAGCAGCCAATCCATCACCCATTGTATGTAGGCAGAGACAAAGGCCTCTTCCCTCCTCCTCCAAATCATCCAGTAGCCAAAGCAGCCACTCAGTCCCAACATGCTCAGGCAAGTTGTTCAGCTCTGCCATGGGAAGCTCTTTTTAGTCCGTGACTCCTTGCCAGGGAGTTTCAAAACCAAACCCATTTGTTTAGTGAAGGCTCCAGCATCCCCAGCTCGGTGCTGCCTGTCCCTCCTCCAGGCCGGAATTCCCAGCACCCCGTGCCTCCACAGCCTTTCAGAGACACAGCAGTGTCCTCACAGCTCTGTGCCAAACGTCCTTGGAAACGCTCCCAACGCTCCTGTTCACCAGCAGCTTCACCTTGGAGGAGTGAGGGGCTTGTCCACACTCGAAAGATAATTTGGATTAAGGGACGGCGTGAATTAAAAGCAGAATGGGACTCGCAAAATATCTCTGGGCAAATAAGCCCTAAGTTATCAAAGCAGTTGATTAAAGAGTTTTCAAGGTCTCTCTCTTCCTGCATCCCCATATGAGTGAGCCAGACACTCTGCAAAATGGGAAACATCCAAATCTTCCATAATCCGAATAATAAAGATTTCCTCCTGCAGTCTAGCTCATCTTAAAAGACAGGAATTTTGAGTTCTATTGGTGCTAATAGAATGTTTTGAGCTGCTGGCACTGAAAAAGGGAAGATAGTGTGAAAGAGCTACAGTCACAGAAATTTATTTAATATTAAAAAAATACTTAAAAAGCAGACATTGGTAATATTGATAAGGCTGTAATGAAAAACGTGGTAATGCTGGAACCACATGAATTTTAACCAGCACCTTGAAGAAAAGCAATTCAAGGGAAAAAGGAATCCGTAAATAATGAGGAACATGGCAAAAGCTGAATAAGTAGAAATAGCCAGTCTGTTGAAAGGCTGAATAAGCATGTTCTTTGTAATGGCATGGAAAGGAAAAGACACAACAGCCTGTATCCTCCGCTTCAGTGATAATTCCCCTGGGAGCTGCACCCATTCAGCCGAGGGCAGTTCAGGGGCTGAGCCACTTCCCTTCAATATAAAATAAAGTTTCGAGAATCTCTGTGGTCAAAGTTGTGAAAGCTTAAAAACCTGACACTTCAAGGGGCTTTCTGCAGGAAGCCAGCAAGCTTATTAAAAACCGCGTTTTCTCACAAAGTCTAGACACAATCACAGAATCACACGATTGTTAAGGTTGGAAAAAACCTTTAAGATCATCAAATCCAACTGTGACCTCCACGTTCACCATTAAAACATGTCCTCAAGTACCTCATGTACCCCTCTGCTGAATCCTGAATTCTAATTCCAGGTATAACTTCTGGTGCTGGAAACTCCTGTTCCTGGACCTGAGTAGGTATGAGCAGGAGGATGTGCTCAGGATAAAAATATTTGGGCCAAACTGGCTCACTTTCCTACCCCATCTTCCCCGGGATGGAAGTCCATGGATTTTTTTGCATATCCATAGCAGGGAATATGGGGGTAGATCAGATTTAACTCACAACTTCAATCCTTCACACACCTGTATAGGATTTGGGAAGCTCCTTAGTGGGTACTGTGGAACCTGACTTTTAGGAACCCCCTCCCAATGAGGGCTGGTACACGTGAGCTTCAGCCTGAGCTCCAGGAGCAGATCTGAAGAAACTCTGTTTTCCCAATGCCTATGCACCACTGCTGCCTGTTGACCTGTCATCAATCAGTGATGCTTTATATCCTAACAGATGAGTATTTGCCAAACTTGGCCACAAGAACATCTCATTTAGAATTAATTCCCACATCCGAGTTTAGCTCGCGTACGGCAGCGAGGCAAGTGACCCCTGTGCTCCTGGGACCGCATTTCCCTCTATGATGGCAGTAGATCAATTCAGCAGCTCGTGTGAGGCTTCTTTCTGCAAACTCAAGTCAATAGAAGTTAATTATACTTATTGATGCAAGGTCAGAATTGACGTGGGAGTAAAATTTAACTTGTCTGAGTTCTTCCTTGGTAACTTCCCTCTGTCCCCAGGATCTCAGTCGGAGAAGCAGCTGAGCAGGGTGGGTGTGCACGAGGCAGAGTGAAGGGAAGCTCCTCACAGCCCACAGTGGAAGGGATGTTTCCTTTTAGATATTCCCTGTGCCAGGTCAGACAGATTTCCACTGCACAGGTTAGATGTTCCTGATGTTGGTTTATTTAATTTAATTATTCACTGAATTCAGTGCTGTTGTTTCAGTAGCACAGCCTTTCCCCAAGGCAGCACCAGTTCCCTCTCCGTTTTGCTGGCTTTGTGGATGAAGAGACAGCAGAGGAATGTTCTCTGTGGCATGCACATGTATTTTCCAAGTGTTCCTGATGACACATCTGCACTGTGCCCCCCAGCATGGGGCAGAGCTGCCAGGGCTGGAAGGGTTCACAGCATGAGGACAACTGCTCTGACACCCAGGATGCCACCTCCTCACGATGCAACACAGAGCTCAGGCACCTACTGACCCCAGGGATGGGCTCAGGACAGTTCAGCCCTGTGATTTTGCAAAAAATCCCTGGATTTTAACCCTGTGACCTGTGCCAGCCAGCAACACCTACCAAAAGAAAAAGAAGAAAAGAGGAAAAAAAGAAAAAACCGACACTGTGTAAAAACTGTCAGCTGTGTTTACTGATACACTGTAGACTGTTTTAGCATGTAAATTTCTCTAGCTTGGTAAAATTAGCACCTTTGATCTAGCAAATATTTATATGCACATATTGCTTGCTGGAATAGTCTCCTGTACTCAACGTAACAAAGTCCTGTCCACTGGTCCCTAGGCAACCACTAGAACAAACTAATTAGTAACCTACATATTCACACATATCCACCAAAACAAGATCCAGGTTAATTTTACGGTGCCTCAGTATTTTCTGTGTTCACAAACTAGCATCTCAACTTTGCCGAAATAAATTATACTAATTTACAGATTGGTTTTAAAAATGAGTGTAAAAAAGGTCTCGGCATGAAATCCCACTCCAAAAAAAAAAAAAAAAAAAGATAATGAAGTAAATAAGATATTTGAGCATGAACAAAAAGAAAAAAAATCAGATCCTGTCCCAGATCCTGTCCCAGATGGAGCTGGGAAGTTTGGCTCTGGATCTGAAGGCTGCTACACAAGAAATCCCCGACAGGCAGACAAACTAATGTGCCTCCCTCGTCAGCTTCTGTGTCAGCTACAGCTGACTCTATTTACTTTTAGCCCAGAGAAGGAACTGGGAGCAGAAGAAAAAGAAAAAAAACCTTCATTGATATTCACAATGTTGTCTTACATGTCCAGCATTATTTTTGTCCAAGGAAGCTCTTTCAGAAAATGGGAGAAAACAAGTGATGAGGTGGAAGAATGGCCTTCAGAGGGGAAGAAAGGACCCTGTTGTGGTGGAGGGGGTTTGTGTTACTCTCTATTAAACTACCATGAATCATTTTTGTTTCTGTTCGTGTATTGGGTATTGGAAGAGTGAGGTGGACTCAGCCTGAAAAAATGGACTTTTTTACCGTAACTAAGCTAAATGTCAAATTAGACATCTCTAATGATAAAGGAGGATTGGAAATTGCAGCTCACCCTGATGGCGAAAATCCCCACTTGTCCCCATTTCCATGCAAAATAAACGATGTCCTGAACCCAGACCACAGCCCTGCTCTGGACCACGGGTGAAAATCCAGGCACTGAGCTTGGCAGGAGAGCTGATGGCCACTGCCTGCCTGCCTGGGCTGCCCATGCCAGCGTTCCCCGAGCGCCAGCCCCGCATTCCCGGCCATCCCGGCCATCCGGCCCCGCGGCAGCAGGAAGGAGCCCTGCCAGCTGGCTGCCTGCTGAGGCTTCCCAGCAGCCAGGGACCATTCTGCCTGCAGCGCTGCCCAGGGCTCCTTTCACATTTCCATGGATTCCTGTCGCCAGGGATGGGAACCTGGAAGGAGGAGAAGCCGCTTTACCTGTGCGCGGCCGCTCTGGATGCAAAGCACACTTGTATTATTCCAGCCCTGCCATCCTGAAGGGGGTTTTGCAGGTCCTCTCTCCTCATTTACACCAAGTGAGGGTTTCTCCCTGGCTGACAGAGCTCAGTTTTGGCTCCAAGCATGGCATTTACACTGCTGGGAATAATGTCCAAGAAGGCACAACTGACAGGAAACTTCTAATTGACCACGATGTGATTCACTGGGAGGCTCGCACTCTCTGAGTTAAAACAGCATCACCGAACAAAAATCACTGAAATCCCCAGGCTGTCTGGCAATCCTGTGCCCCAGGAGCCTTGCCATGCTGGTGGGGGATGGCCAGGGCTGTTTGCTGCAGGTGCAGCAGGGCTGGAGCTGCTGCAGCCCCTCACATGCAGCTCAAGCAGGGTCCAGCAATGGTTCTCCAAATGCAGCCACTTTGGTTTTGGCAGTGGCTTTGCACAGGCCGGGAAAAACAGCCCTTCTCTGGGAGCTTGGAGGCAGAGGGAGTGGGGTGAGGAAGGAACCAATGAGCCTCAGATTTCCTCAAATTAGTCATAGAATCACAGGATAGTTTGGGTTAGAACTTTTGGTCCATTCCCCCTGCAATGCACAAGGACACCTTCAGACAGACCAGGTTGCTCAGAGCCCTGTCCTTGCACACTTCCAGGGATGGGACGTCCAACACTTCTCTGGAGAACTTGTTCTAGTGTTTTACCACGCCCATTGTAATTTTTTTTTCCCTAATATCTATGCTGAATCCACCCTCTTTTAGTTTAAAAGCATCACCCACCCTTGGCAGTGCTCATATCAGCCCTGGGAGTTCTTCTGGCCTGGAGAGGGATGAGTCTGGAGCAGCCCTATGCCAAGAGAGGAGACAAGTGCCCTTTCAGCCAGAGTGAATTTTATCAGGTTTTTAGTAGGAAAAAAAACATTATCTGTTCACAAGAGCAGCCTTGTGAGGCTGCACATGCTCTCACTGCTTCAGGCAAACAGAAGTGGAAGGACTTTTTCCTACCTTTTGTATGTGCAGCCGCTATTTAATGTAAATGTACTTACCAGAAATTGAATAACTCCCACACCAGTAATTTTATACCCATCCAACATTTAAATTATGAATGCAATAATCTGCAGCACCACGACTCGCAAGGCAAGGCTAGAATTCCCGAGGCAAGAAAAGTCTATTTTTAGACCTTCACAGCTGAGATTTTTACTAGATGTAGAAATTTGCTCCCTCCTGCTGCCTCGGGGGTTAATCTGCCTGCTAAGTTTCAACGTTCTATTTTTCTGACAGGTGGTCAAACAGCAGCAAAACAAACAAGCTGCTTTTGGGGGAAGGAGTGCAAGAAGAAATCCCCGTGCTCTGCCCTGGTGAGGGATTGCCTAACAGGGTTACTCTGAGGCAGAGGAGTGATGAAATTGGTTGTTCCTCTGAGGACATCCTCTGGCTGGGCTGTAACCTGGCTCAGGAGTGGTGGGTGTTCTCCCTGAGCAGGGGCTGTGCTGGAATCATTCCATCTTTAGTCCATGTAGCTGGCAGCAGTTCCACAGAAGATGCTCCTGACTCATATTTCCAAATGCCATTTAAAATCTTGGGTTGTTTTCTTCTCTGTGTTTCTTAAGGGTTTTTTTCTTTATATTTCAGGGACTTGGTGTTTTACTTGCTTTTCTTCTGTTTGTGGTACCCAGGAGAGAGCAAAGCAGTGCAAAACTCATTTCTCACTGTGTGAGGCAATAGCAGAAAATGAATGAGAGAGAGAAGAGGATCAGATGCACCCCAATAATCCTTTCTGCTGGGCCCCACGAGGGATCTGTGTCATCCAGAGCACGGAGGCAGCTCTGGTTCAGGCTGAGCAGCTCAGGGTTTCATCACTTTTTGTGTCACATAAAGGCATTTATCAGCAGGGCTCATATTAACTGGTGGATGAGATGTGTTGCTCCTTCCAAATCAGGACCTTAGAGTAATGTTCTCCATGCCAAGCTCCGTCTGGAATTACAGCCTGGTGAGAAATCCCAGCCCTGGCACTCTCCTCCCTTGACAAATCACCCCATGGCCATGTCTTAATCAAAGGCTGCCAAAATGGGAGCTCTGACGCCTGCCCAAACCCAGCTTGAGAGGCTGCTTGGTGGCATGAGTTAAACACATTTATTTTGCCTCTGAATAGCATCTGTGGACCGTGTACAGAAAAAGATGCTAAATCTCTGTCTCCCAGTGCCCTATGAAAGGCTCGAGCAGAGTAGATGGACCTTAATTTCCTCTCCTCTGCAAAGCAATGCACTGCTTTCCCTGATGTCACCAGGCTTTGGTTGTGCTTGAGCCTAAAAATATTTTAAAAAAAGAAAAATATTGTGGCAAATGGAGATGCAATTCTTTTAAAACATTGTCTTTTTTGAGAAGTAATAGCAACAAAAATTATGTGATGATCAAAGAGAAAAGAGGCTGGGCTCAAGGATAACTCAAAAATAATATGGGGCAGTTGCTGAGCAACTCTCCAATGTAAAGTATTGCTATTTTCTGGTCCCTCCCCCGATCTGCACAAGAGGGATGGTGTCTAGGACTGGTCAAAGAGAAAGTCTGTGTGATTGCCTGGGTGCAATTAGATCTAAGGTCTTTGCAAACAGCTCCTATCAATCAGCCTCGAGCTATTGATCTTACATCTAAAGCACTTATTGAAATATAAATTATGGCTTTTTTGATCTAATCCACTATTAAGGATTCCTTTCTTCCTTTTTGAGGCTGGGTAAATAAAATTCTTCTGTCAGAACTTGCTTAATAATTATTCTGGACACAGAGCGAACCAGATCCTGAGGGTGAAGCGAAGCGAGGACTCAGAAGCTAAAGGCTGATTTCTTTTTCTCTGGTCTTTTCTTTTTTTGTTGGAACAGCTATTCTTCACCCAGGCATTGCACAGTGCTAAATGCATTCCAATAATCAGGGTATTGTCTGTTATCTGCCCCGAGCTGAGAAGCACACGTGCCACAGGGATCTGCCTGCTGCACAGCGATACCCGAGGACTTCACCTTTCTCCTCCCACGGCGGCTTCGTCCTTGTCCTGCTTTTGTCCAGCTGCTGGCACTTGGCTCCAGATGCAAAAGTGCTTTTGTCCTCCATTGAGGGATTGTCAGTATCCATCCATGGGGATCTCTGGCATCAGGATTGCACTGAGACCACCAGACGGAGGGGCAGATGCCATGACAACCCCATAGCAGGGCGGGGACACAGCTCAGGTGGTCACTGTCCCTCACTCCTGCTGGGGTCTCTGGGGAGATGTTTAGATCTCTGATAACCATGGAAATATATTGTGTCATCTCATTTTGTCACAGAAGGGAATGAACTCCTGAGCTCCACCCCAGCCTGCAGAAACAGGGGGCATCCCACTTTTCCATCTCCCTCTCCAGCAGGGCAGGATGGAGATGTGAATCAACACCACACTGTGCACCTCTCTGGGAAGGGTCCCTGGGAGCATCCTGGGAGTGGGCTCAGCCTCAGGGTCAGGAGCCACAGAGCCCCTGCTCAACATTTCTTCCCAGGGGATGGACCTGAGGCAAAACTGGTGTTTGACCCACAGCAACGTCAGAGTGACAAGGCTTGCCCTGCTATTTCCCAGTGTGGCTGGGTTTTTTTAAAATACCCCTTNGCACAGTGCTAAATGCATTCCAATAATCAGGGTATTGTCTGTTATCTGCCCCGAGCTGAGAAGCACACGTGCCACAGGGATCTGCCTGCTGCACAGCGATACCCGAGGACTTCACCTTTCTCCTCCCACGGCGGCTTCGTCCTTGTCCTGCTTTTGTCCAGCTGCTGTCACTTGGCTCCAGATGCAAAAGTGCTTTTGTCCTCCATTGAGGGATTGTCAGTATCCATCCATGGGGATCTCTGGCATCAGGATTGCACTGAGACCACCAGACAGAGGGGCAGATGCCATGACAACCCCACAGCAGGGCGGGGACACAGGTGGTCACTGTCCCTCACTCCTGCTGGGGTCTCTGGGGAGATGTTTAGATCTCTGATAACCATGGAAATATATTGTGCCATCTCATTTTGTCACAGAAGGGAATGAACTCCTGAGCTCCACCCCAGCCTGCAGAAACAGGGGGCATCCCACTTTTCCATCTCCCTCTCCAGCAGGGCAGGATGGAGATGTGAATCAACACCACACTGTGCACCTCTCTGGGAAGGGTCCCTGGGAGCATCCTGGGAGTGGGCTCAGCCTCAGGGTCAGGAGCCACAGAGCCCCTGCTCAACATTTCTTCCCAGGGGATGGACCTGAGGCAAAACTGGTGTTTGACCCACAGCAACGTCAGAGTGACAAGGCTTGCCCTGCTATTTCCCAGTGTGGCTGGGTTTTTTTAAAATACCCCTTTGAAAGCAGTGCAGCCAGCTCAGCTCTGCCTCTTGGATGCTGGCAGGCTGCCACCCTTTAATTAAGTCTGCTGTTATGTCTAATGCTGGTGGCAGCATTTCAGGGCACCAGTGCATAAGCTGTGGGAGAGGGAGATGAGGTGGCTGCAGAGCTGTGTGGTGACTTGGAAGTTCAGGCTAACATGCCAGAGTGTTGGTTTTATCATACTCACTGGTCAGATCAGCTCTAAGCATGGATCCAGTTAGGCCATAGAAAAACTCCTTTTCCTGCAGGGAAGAGGGCAGCTGGGAGCAGAGAGCAATGGTTTGAAACCCCACCTCTCACTTCATGGCACAGAAGCGCTGCCAGAGCCCTCTCTGAAGTCCCCTGGTACCCAGGTGTGTGCCCACAGCCCGGAGCCAGCTCAGCAGGCTCGACACCACACTGACCTAGAGCCTGTGCACCTCAGGGGCTGCCACTGGGCTGTCCCTGCCTGAACTGAGCCTGAGCTGAGCTTCCAGCCCTGGTACCAGGAGCTGGGACTGAGGAAGGGACAGCTTTAGCATCTCTCCCTGTGCTGGAGGCCAGACTGCAGGTAAGGTGTGGGCAGTTTTCCCTCCACTTCTGGCTGCTCCACACAGAGCAGCTCAAATTCTTGTCAATCCCCATCATGTGCATCAACAACGTGAGTCTGTGGCCAGGGACATTTCACTGCTATGGAGCCTCTTTGCTGCAAGTCATGACTTCACTTCAGTGCGTTCTTCATCCTCATTTCTCCTCACACAACTCCCAAGAGCACAGGTCTGTTCCTTCCTCTCCTCTCCTCGCAGCCGCTGTCATTGTGCAACCCCAGGGTTGGATTTCAATGCCCCTGTGCAATGACCACGCACAGGACACGATGACGAGGCACAGCCGGGAGTGTGCAATCCCAAATCCAGGTCCCCGCAGCTCCCCGTCCCCGCAGCCAGCCGTGGATGCTTCGGAAAACCAGCCTGGCATTGCAAAACGCGTTGGGATCTCGTGTGGGATGCGGGACTCTGCCACCACCAAGTGATCAGCGGAAAGAAGAGAGAAAGAACAGCCCGCTCCAGGCAGCGCTCGTGGAACCTCAGGCTGGTGCCCAGCACCCTGCGATTTGTATTCTGCCTCTCGATCCCCAGCAGCTGTGCCCTGCTGCCCCTCCTGATCCCTATCAGCTGCCCCAGAGCAGTTTGTCACTCCCTCAGCCCCCCAAGGCTGATTTGATCTGCTCCGCTTGCAGATAATGCCATGGACAGAGCCGCGCTGCAATTAAATACTCTCCCGGTTCTATGCTAATGAGAAGCAGGAACGGAATGCACAATGGCAGATAATTACAGGCGAGCAATTACAGACACAATCTTCCCTCTTCCTTGTCCTTGCAGTGTTTTTTCCACTGTTCCACACTTGCCGTGAGCCTGACACAGCGACCAGAGCTCTGAAGATGATAAGCAGAGTAATAAAAAAGCTCTTTGAAGCATGTCCCTCAAGCTCCATGAGCACTGATCGTCCCTTCATGCCGTGTTTCTGCAGCACTGCTGGCCAGGGCAGCGAGCAGGAGGTCCACTTCAGGTGGTCTGAGCTGCTAAAAGTAGTGTCATTAAAGAACCTCAACTTAATCATGATAATCGAATTAAAGGAATATTATGGAATATTTCCTCCTTGTTTCCAAGAGGGCTTGTAGCTTGCTGAAACTTTTTGAAACCCAGCTGCTGTAAATAGCAGCTCATGTGCTTTCCCAAGCAATTACCTTTCTTGCTCAATACCGAGTGTCTGTGTAGGAACTGTTTTTCAAAACATCGTGCACTTTGCACAATTAATTTGGGGAAGTCTGTGGTGTGTCCCAATGCTCAAAAAAGAGCTGTGACAAACTGAGGAGATCACATGTATAAAGCCAACCTATAGAAACAAATAAGCACATTTTAATACATGCAATCTCAGGCAGGATTGCTTAGAAATGGCGAAGTGCTTTAAAACAATGCCATAATAGTCTTAAATGCCAAGTGTCACATGAAATATTATTCAGAATCACTTCTCTCTCCTTCCCAACCTCTCTGCAAACAAGTGGGATCTGCACAGCCCGGCTGTGGGTGCTGGGAACAGCATCAGCTGTGAGTGGTGCATTATTAACAACTGGAATTATTAACTCTGTTTCAGAAAGCTGTTCTGTGCCTCTACACATAGTTGTTTGCAAAATTATTCAGAAAATTCATCTCACACCTGATCCCTCCCTTTTTTAATGAACCATGTCATGCTGTCAGACAACGCTGAGGGACAGCAGAAAGCAAGGAGAAAGGGAAATAACACCTGAAATGAGAGGCAGAGCCTTTCCCTCAAAGCACCTCACTCACAGAGTTAAAGCAGAGCAAAACAAGGGGAGATTAAAAGAGGAATTGCACCGTGGGAGGGGGTGTCAGTGTGGTGGGACCTGGGTCCCTGTGGGGAAGGGGAATATCCCAGTTCTCACTTACTGCCAAAACTTTTAGCCACCAGGAAGATGCTGATGGTACCTGGCTCCAGTTTGGTGCCCTCCTCTATTCCCAGTTGCCCTGGCTCTGCTTCTCCAGTCGCAGCTCCAGAGAGAACCTCTCCACTCGTGGGGCATCGTTGCTTTTTGTCTCCTTCAACATCTGGTTGGAAAGTAGGAAAACTCCCTCTTTGTAGTGACCAGAGATATCCCTGGGCTCCAGGGGAGCTCTATAGCCACTGGAACTCTTGGCATCCTCACCCCATGCTCAGGTCTGTATCTCATTCCTATTTTTGCTGCTCTTTTCTTTTTCCAAGCAAATTACTGAGGAATCCTCCACCCACCAAGCACCAACCTAACCTTCATCAGATAATACTGCCTGCAAAAATTGTACAGCAGATTTTTTTGTGTGGTTGACATTAATTTTCAAGCTTCACAGTATCTAGTAGGCCCTGTGAAAGAAAGGAAAGAGAGAGGTGGGAATGATTTCTTGCTTCCCCTGCCCTGCTAGGGCGATGTTTCTCAGCCTCCACAGGGAGGAGATGTGTGGGAAGCAAAAGGATAAGAGGAGTTTCTGAGGCCACTGGTTTTGAGATAAGCAGGTACAGTTTGTAAAAAGGAAAAAAAGGAGATCTGGCTTCTGCATCCCCCAAATTCTTGCTCCTCTACTCTCTGGCACTACACCATGCAGGAAAATTGCTGATTGACCATCATGGCCTGGAGGTGCTGGAACTGACCAGTGATCCTGCGGTGCTGAGGCAGAGAATAGCCAGGGGGATGACAGCAAACACCCTTCAGAAGGAAGACCCAGCTCCTGCACATATTGTTTTGTTACAGCTCCTGTGTTATTCAGTTCCTTAAATTACAGAGAAAGTGTTTAATGTTCCTTGTCCTCAACTTCTCCCTCCAGCACGGCTGCACTCGGGTTAGGCAGAGGTCAGAACCAGCAGGGTGTGATTACTCATTGGAGAGGGAAGGATTTTCAGTTTTTCTTTTTCCCATTTTTTGTTTCAGGATGGTCTGAACTCTCCTCAGATCACAGCAGCTGTGACATCCAGTGGCAGCTCTGTAGTGTTTGGAGTCCCCCGAGACAGCTTAGCTGAGTGGTTTCACAACAAGAGCCATCTCATCACCGCAGTCAGGAAAAGGAGAATCCTGTTACAGCCACAGCAAGCTCCCTCTCCTTAGGCCAGAAGCCTCAGCAAAGCCCAGGCTGACTGATGAGATGGATTTATTTGCTAAAACCCTGTTTGCTGCAGCCAGACCAATAGAGAGACCTGCTGGAGGTCTCAGCTCTCCACACCCAGGAGGGCTCTGCCTCCTTTGCCCTGTACTATCTTTGCACAAATCTGATTCCAAATGGCTTGTCTAGAGGCCAAACCAGCTTCAGGAATAGGAATTGGACTTGGAAGAGGAAGACAGTTGATAACAGCACGGGCAAAAACATCCTGAGCATCGTTGCAGCTTTGCCTGCAGTGAGCTGATGCTTCCTAAATGCTTTGTCTTCCTCCTGTCACTGTGTCCCTTTTCACTCCTCTTCCCCATGCCTTTGTAGCTGGATGCCTGACATACTCTCTATTAGTCTCTGCTGCATTGTAATGAACATCAGAAGAATGAAAAGATGATGAATCAGAGATCAGGACCCAGAGCAATCGTTAATAGAAGGGAATACATTAGGCACACCACGGCTCAATAGGAAATATATTTTCCATCTGCCTTTGTTACACAGACCTAAGGGCAGCCTTGGCATTGTCTCAAGCAGCCAGAGATGGGGTTGAGACAAGGGATTTTTATGAGAAAAGCCAGCAGTCAGGGAAAATCCTTGTACAGATGAAGGTCTTTCAAAATGAGAGTGATCTGGAGGCTGTGGGTCAGGCTTTGGAAGGCAACGGGCAGGCAGGGGGAGCAGCATCCCACTGGTAGCAAATTCACAACCAGGGAGCTGAACAGAATCCAGCCCCTTCAAAAATGGAGAAGTGGCCACAGTGGCTGGCAGGAGTGGGACAGGGAACCTGGCAGAGCTGACAGGGGCTGGAAGGACAGAGGGATGTGTTCCCCTCTCCCCAGGAAGGGCACCTTTCTCTGGAGGAAATGCACTTGATAACTGACGCTGAAGTGTTGGACCTTAAACCTTGAGAGGGCTTTTAGAGACACAAGCACTTGAAAGTCCTGCCTGAAATGGCAGCATCTCCAGAGAGATATCAGAGGTGGTGTCTTGGTGAAGGAGTGCTGCCCACAGGGCCTGGGCAGATGCTGTGGCACCATTTCACAGGAGCCACTGGAGAGGGAGAGAACAACAACAGGCTTCAGTCCCTCTTGGCTAGACACTGCCCAGCACCTGGGGGCACCAGGTTTCATTATCAGGGGCTTCACAGAAGCCAAATGGTCAAATAAACAAGATAAAGTTAGCTAGACTGCTGATTCTCCTAATCTCAGACACAGAGATCTTGTTTGCCCTCTGCTCTCCAGAGAAATGTGTTTCCCTCTATTCCATGTTGCTTATACAACCACATATGCTTGGGGAAGAAGTGTCATACAGGAAATACAAGCTTTGGCTTACAGTAAAATCCTTCGAATACTGTGTCTGAAGGACCCTCCAGCTTGTAAGACACCTGATGGGGGTCTGTGGGGACAACTTTTGCTCTCAGCTGCCCTGCCATGACTCAGAAGAAACTCTTATAGTTCAGTTAAGTTGGGCAGAGACAAGAGCAAAGTTGTCTATGTTTGTGTTTGGAAGTGATCTTGGCAAACCCAGGGCTCCATCATCCTCCCTGATGCTCACAAAGAATTAATGGATTTGCGTCTTTGTAAGGGGAAAGAGAATTGGGCCCACATTGAGCGGCGATAATGAATTAAACTGAATTAAATTTTGATACATATTAGAGATATGTTAGTTACTATATAAAGCAATATACTTAATTAGCCCAGGAAGTCTGTTAAATATTACATAAGGTTACCAATGTGCTCCTGCAGGAAGCGAGGGAGCTGACATTTGTAGGTCTCCTCACATGAGAACCTGGTGGTACCTCTGGAGAAATCCATGGACTCCACAAGTGGGCTTAAACTCTCCCCCTCTAATTGCTTAGTGACCTGAAGTTTTATGAAGTCTGATGGAATGCAAAGGAGCCCACTGTGCCACAGCTTGCACCACGGCCCAGAGAAGCCCAGCTCATTTCTCTACAGCTGCTGTGTTTTCCATGTGCCTGGGAACAGCACTGCCTTTGATTAGAAACGTTTTAGTCCTTCCCAAATCTCCTTTTGTCACTCCTGACCCACACCGCTTGCTGCCATTATGAGTATTAGAAACAAAGCCCAGCCTTGCCTCTTAAACCATCCCCTGATGGAGTACCAAATTTAATGGGTACTTTTTCAACAGAGCTCTAACTTTCACTCCTCCATGTGGCAAAATGCTTCCAGCAGCCGCACATGGATATCACGTCTTGATATTCAGACCCTGCTGTCTCTCTCTGAAAACATCTATCGGTCTGAACAGCGCCTGCCAACTCAGTCGAAGCTGACAGATGTAGGATGACTTCTGGTTTCATTCCCCACTGTGCTCTGAAATTTTCGTTTCAAAATACAACACAGAATTGGCCTTGACACGAATCAGGTGTTAAGTCTGATCAGACAGTTACTTCATTACTAATGGCATTACTCATCCTGCTCTGCGGTGTTTTCCTCCCCCAGAGTCATTAAACATTTTCCTGCTCACGAAAGTGCTGTTGGATTGAACGAGGATAGAAATGTGACCTTCTTTGGTGACAGGATGATTTGTAAATTTAGGGAGCTCGTTCCCAAGAAGCCAAAAGCAGTCACAGCAGTTTGGGACAGGTCCAACCATAAAAAGTCTTCCTGTACTAAAGGATGCATTTTTGGACACTTTGGGAGTTTGGATTTGCAGGTTACAGCTGGGAATGGAGAGAAAGAACAAAGGAAGGAGAGGAAAGAAGGAAGGAAAAGAAAGAAGTGAAAAGGTACAGGACATGTTTTGAACACAGGTGGTCACACACTGTGCCCAGATGGGGACAATTCCCCTCCAGACTTTGTGATCCTTCTCAGGGACATGGTGGCTTTGTGGCCATCTGCAGCTCTCAGCACGTGTTGCTTTGGGAGGGGAGATGTTAGCTCCTCCCACCTTTCTGAAAGCTGGCTCACAGGTTATTTCTTAGCATTTTCAAGGATTATTCTGGTTATCATCGTCTTTGTTCAACATCGAACTTGCTCAGTTATGTCCCTTGCACTGTGGTGAGGAAGAGACCTTCTGCCACCAGCAGAAGCTGTTTTGACACCTGGCTGAGCTGGATGAAGCCCATCCAGGAACTGATTTCATCATGTCCCAGCCCAGTTTGGATTGCCATGCTTGTTTTCAGTCCTAATAACTCCTCGAGTTTTGACAGACAAGTTGTTGTTGGGTTTGTTTTTAAGAGAAATATGTGTCAAAGAGTAACATTTCACTGCAGAGGCATCTCTAGCATGAGAAATGCTCCCCTGGCATTTTCTGTGCCCTACTCACTGGTGCTACATGTAAAATATTTATGCTGAGGGTTTGTGCTGTATCTTGGAGATCTGGCAAAGCAGGAGCTCAAGGGGTCCTTGAAGATTTTTCCCTCAGTCACTCTGGAGTCTCTTTTCTCTGCCACAGTGCCCTTCCCCTCACCCACGTGGGCTGGTAACTTGTGAGGGGATCTCAAAAAAGGGAATTTTCCAAACAGAGTAAACATGTTCCATGATGAAAGGCAGAAGGAAAGGAAATAAAACAAAGGGATGGGTTTCATAGTGACAGATACTTGTGGGAATGCCAGAGCACTTTCAACCCTCATCAGTAAAGACATGAACACAAAGAGGTTTTTTAATCATCTCTTTCTTTAAAGTTTGTTTCACAGACACACTGGCCCCATGGGACAGAAGTAAGCAGTGGAAAACCTACAATTTGTGCATATCCTCCTTGTTCCAGGTTTATAGAGAGCTATCTGTGGGCAAGATGGTGCAGACAAGAGAAGACTTTTTGACTGTGAGGGCAGTCTGGAAGGCAGCTGGAACAGGTTGTCTGGAGGGGTTTTGGAGTTTCTGGAGATATTCAAACCCTGACCAAAGTCCTGGCCAACCTGTTATATCTGACCCTGCTTCAGCAGAGGAGCTGGCCTAGAAAATCTCAAGAGGTCCCTTCCAGCCTGAACCGTGCTGTGATCTGCCACCCCCAGCTCCTGCTTCTCAGACACAACCTCAGAATAAACAGAAACCGGCCTCAGGAGAGCTTGGAGCTGAGCTACAGCTCTGACCCTCTGGAAAGGTTCCACTGTACAGATCCACAAGGACTGAGCAGTGTTCAGGCTCTGAGCTTCCAGAGATCTCCCTGCTCAGGAGAGAACCCCATGGCCTGGTGCAGGGTGATCAGAACGCCCTATAGGAACATCTATAAGCACTTATGATGCTTATGGGATGGGATATCTACACATGGCATGTGTTCTGTGTAAGCCAGGTCCAAACGTGAGCTCTCAGACCATCTGCTTGCATGTCTGTGTGTGATCTGCTTTAACCACAGGTTGTGTGATTTCCTTTATTACCAAGATGGCATGTTTCCCGAAATATATTAGAAATACGTTTATCCTGTCTGCTGAAGCAAGAAAGAAACATCAGGACCAGGAAACCTGTGATCTGAGCTCTATCACCTCTTATTTATCTCACAATTCTGGCAATTTACTCTGGATAAACAATAACTGTGATTTGTCCACGTCGTATTTTATCACTCTGTAAATTATCTTAGGTACAAAGTAGGGGTTTGCTTTCTAGCCGGATGGTGAAAGCTCTGAATAATGGATGACAGCTAACAAACAGCAAACTGCTCCTAGGGATAGGAGCTGCACAGCACACACCCCATCATTTGGAATTTGTAAACATTTCAGTGAATGCTAGTGCTTGACTGAGTAGCTGGAGATTTCAAATAACACCAGACCACAAAGAGCCGCACAGTGAGAGTGGTTTGTGGGTTCATTAAACATGAAAAAAATCTGTGTCTCCGTCACATCTGTGGTGATTGACATTAATGTCCTCTCTGCTGCGGCCGTGCTGCGGCTGCCCGGCTGGGCTGTGGTGAAACCCCGGCCCAGCCAGGTGTGGGGCTAAGTCTGATCATCCCCAAAGCAGTGCTGAAGCCACGCACGAAGTCCCTCAAAGCCGTTTTCCCAGTGCCCAGCCGCATCCTCAGCGCTCGCACCCGCGGCTCCACGAGCCCACAGTGACATCCTCTGTCGGGATGCGGCAGCAGCGGAGCCTGAGCCCTCCGTGCAGCGGAGTGTCCCGGGGACACCCGTGTCCCCGAGGAAGGGGACACGCTGCCAGGCAGCTGCAGGCTTGCCCGGCTGCCGGCTCACCGTGCGCAGCCTGCCCTGCCCACAGCCGGGAAAAGCAAGCCCGGCTCTGAGCACAGAGCCAGCGCGTTGTCCCGGTGCTGGGCACGCTAAGGGACAGGATGGGGCTGGTTCTTGCTGAGGCCACCCTTTGGTGGGTGCCACCAAGGCCACCCCTGCGGGAGCGCTGAGGAGTGTTCGCGCTGCTCGGCTCTGCCGGCTGTAAATGATTTACCGCGATTCCAGAGAGCCCTCTCGGCCCCCTCGCAGCAGGAACAGCCGCTGCTATCAGGACAGTGGCTGTGGCGGTGTGTTTGAAGAGGAATTCTGTGAGGCTGTAGTAGTTCTTGAGGTGAAAATAGCTTTTGGAGCAATCAGAAGGTGGCAAACCCCCTGAGCATTAGCTTCAGGCTTGTTTCTGGGTTTGTACAATTTTCTTGCTTTGCTTATTTTCTCTCTGTCCCTCACAACTTATCAGAATTTCCCAGAAAGAAGGTTCTTGGCCAGGGTCTCCAGCCAGTACCCTTCTCTGTTCTGCAGAGTTGCTGCTCTGCACATCCCTGTGCTGTTCTCCAGAGTGGTGACAGTGCAGCAGATCCCGCCCCTGTGACACGACACCTGTGAGGATATTTTCTCTCCTGCCACCTGGAGCAGGCACGGTGCACAGGGGTTGTGCAGTGGTAGCTAACTTCACCCTGCAGCATCACCAGCTGAAACAAGTCCTCAGACAAAAGTTATTCCCTTTAGCTATGAAGAGTGGACAAGTGGTGGAAGAAGGGAGCTTTAATCACCTCCCTGGAGCTGGGGCTGGGGGCAAGGACTCCTTGGTTTGCAGACCAAGTGACACGGACACTTGGCAAAGACTTCGCTGCTCCTGGGCAGCTTTTCCTCTTCCTCCTGCTGCCCATCAGGAATAGGGTCAAGATCATCACCCTCCATGCTCTGCCTGCCCAGGGAGCTCTCCTGGCTGACTCTGATTAAAAGGTGAAGCTTAGACCTTCACTTCTCTTCATTAAGGCACAGACCCCAGGCAGGAGCCATAAGAACACTCCATGGCCTCTGTCTTGGGAGACACTTTAGGGGGATGCAGGAATGTTGCTGTGCAGAATGCAAGGATGGTCTGGAGAATTCAAGGATACTCCTGAGCTGAGAGGGGAAAGAGGAATGTAGAGATGTCCTAGGGGGTGGCAAGGATACTTTGAGGTAATGCAGTGACGCTACAGGGTTGAGAAGGGAAGGGGGAATGGGAGAGGATGCTCTGGGGGGATTCAGGGATGCTCTGGGGCAAGACAAGGATGCTACCAGGTTGAGAGGGAAATATTNCGGCACGGCCCGGCAGCAACTCGGCGGCGGGGCGGGCAGCGCGCCCGGGGTTCCTCCTGCCCGCTGCTCCCCCCGGGCCGTGCCTCCACTCCGGCCGTGCCCCGCTCCTGCCCCCACACCCTCCCGCAGCCCCCGGTCCCGTCCCGCTGTCCCCCGGCCGCTCCCTCCGCCCGGGGAAGGACCCGCCCGCACCCGCGGGTCTCCCGGGGCAGCCGCCGTGCGGAGCCCGAGTCTCACCGGGAACGGCCCCTCCGCTTGCAGGTGCCTTCTGCATCCCCCTGTACGTGCCTTATGTGCTGACGGGGAGATGGATCTTCGGGAGAAGCCTCTGCAAACTCTGGCTCGTGGTTGATTACCTGCTCTGCACCTCTTCGGTCTTCAACATCGTGCTAATTAGCTACGACCGATTCCTCTCGGTGACAAGAGCGGTGAGTCCTGTCATGGCAGCTGAGAGGGACATAACTCTCCTCCTCCTTTATTCTCCAGATTCTCTGCAATGATTAAAAGCTCTTTGAATCCTTCAGAAATTATGAATCTTTCAGCCTGGAAAGCAATAATGGTCCACAAATACATAATTCGGTAATGGTTTCAGATTGATATTCCTGGCATAATTAAATCTCTTAAGGCTCAGACCCCGTTGTGCAGGTGTTCCCTTCCCAGGTGACAGGATAGTCGTGTACAAGCAAGCCAGCCAGGTAAGCAAACTTTTAACTAACTTGCAAGAGCTTATTATCTCCAGGAGAAATCGGTGGATTGCAGTCAGACTCGCGGCTTCTCACTGACTACCACGGCAGTAGATTGCACTGCCGGCTTTGGCAGGGAGTGTGGGGAGGTCCCTGGGTGTGTGGGGAGATTGAAATGCTGAACCTTTCGCGGGAGGTAACGAGCAGTTCACAGGCAGATCTGATCCACTGCTGTTTACTTGTTCCCTGACTGCAAATACAACATGGATTCAGCCCAGGAGTTTGTCAAGTCCCTCTCCTTGTGACTTAGAGGGAGTAGCTGGGGACAGCTCAGGCAAGTGGTGGGTGCAGACAACTGCCAGCCTCCAACCAAGTCAGTACATTCCCACTTAGCAGACACCACATTTTGGAGCTGTAAAATGAGTGTTCTAAATCTTCCCTGCAAGAGTGAGATTTATCTAGCAATTGCTCCTGTTGCCTATGGCATATCAATTTGTTGGACTGCTGGGATATTGCCTAGCAACTTTACCAGGAATGCTGACAGTCCATTTGTGAGGAGCCTCAGCCAGCTGGGGTGTGGGACTGTGTGTAAGAAAAGGCTTTCCCCTTGCAGGTCGCCTACAGAGCCCAGCAAGGCAACACCAGGCAAGCAGTGCTGAAGATGGTGCTGGTGTGGGTGTTGGCGTTCCTGCTGTACGGACCTGCCATTATCAGCTGGGAGTACATATCGGGCCAGAGCATCATCCCCACCGGGGAATGCTACGCTGAGTTCTTCTACAACTGGTATTTCCTCATGACAGCCTCCACGCTGGAGTTTTTCACCCCTTTCATCAGCGTGATGTTTTTCAACCTAAGCATCTACCTGAACATACAGAAGCGCACCAAAATGCGCCTGGATGTTTTCCATGAAGTGCACAACCAGTCCTTCACTGAGGAGATGGAAAGGAGCCCAGAAGCAAAGCTTTCTCTGAAATGCTGTAAGTGGGAGCAGAAGGAGTCAGCTGAAACCCTCGACCTCTCTGAGACCAAAGCTCAAGGAGCAGCCTCCACTTCCAACCTGGATGCCAAAGACCTCCTGGCAACGAGCTCGGAGAGCTCCAGGAAACCCAAGTGTTGCAACAAAAAGAGCTGTAAGAATTCAGCCTCCACTCTGTGCTCAGAGAAACAGATGAAGATCGTGTCCCAGAGCACGACTCAACGCTTCAGGCTCTCTAGAGACAAGAAAGTGGCCAAATCACTGGCAATCATCGTGGGCATTTTTGGGATTTGCTGGGCACCGTACACTCTCCTGATGATCATCCGCGCTGGCTGCCACGGCCAGTGCATCTCTGAGTTCTGGTACGAGACTTCCTTTTGGCTGCTGTGGATCAACTCGGCTGTCAACCCTGTCCTATACCCTCTCTGCCACTCCAGCTTCAGAAGGGCTTTTGTTAAACTCCTTTGTCCCAAGAAGCTGAAGGTTCAGTCTCACGATGCCCTTCAGAACTACTGAAAATGAAGCCAGCCCAGTGCGAGGATGAGAAAAGCCTTGGTTTACTTCTGCAGTGTTGGAGTGGGGCTGCAGCTTGTTTCCTTGGAAGAACCCAGGAGCAGTGGTGTGGGGCAGGTGAGGAAAGCAGAAGAGAACCCACTATTAACTTATTTAGTTCATCACCAACAAAATCCCACCGCATAGAAGGATAAAGGATTTTCTGACATTAATCACAGGTAGTGAAATCTGCATCCGCCACTTGCAGGTGCCACAAAAGAGCTCTGCTGCCACCTAGTCAGCCTGAGCAGCACCAGCGTTCTGCTCCAATAAACTGAAAACTGAAAAATAAAAGCTAACAAAAATAAATATCTGGCTTTAAACTACTGCACTAAACTACAGCTTAGCTGTTTGCAGACCTGATCTTTCCCGTAAATGGGAGCATTTTTTTCCTTACACATTACATGTAGATGATGATAGAGAAAGAAAAGAACAAACCTCAGGAGGAAAATATCTGATTTATCATTTCTGCTACAGCAGCTGCAGCCATAATCTGTATCCCTGTTCCATGGGGTGCAATAGATGTCCCTTCCACACCCCAGGAAGGGACAGATCTCTGCCCTAAGGAGTTTACAGCCAGACTCTGAGGCATTGAGCATCTTGAAGCGCCCTGTTGGCATTGCCTGACCCCTCCCTGCTTCAAAGCTGCTCTGATTTCCTTTGTGTGCTGCCACAAGCTGCCCAGTGCTCCCATGGGGGTGCTTCCCTCCTGCCCAGAGCCATGCAGCAGGAATGGGCCCTGGAAGGCCCCCAAAAAAGGGTTCCTGTGCCTATGTGAAAGGTGCCAGCACAGTACCAGCTTCTCCACAGACTCCACCATGACAACCCAAAGACATTTTCAAATCTCTTCTGCAGGATCTTAAAGATGCTCTTCTGGCACTGTGTTAGGGAATGACAAGCTCAGAGAGAAGCAAATCTTGTGGGGTTTTTTTATGCTCCTTTTTTTAATGTTCCTTTCAGACCTCTTAAATTTATCAAGTTTCAGAACTCCTGCATTCTTTGTTTTTAAACACCTCACTACATTGGAGACCTGGGTTGAGCTGATTCAGTCAACAGAAGCATCAATTCTTTCATTGTTTAATTTTCAATTTTTTTTTTAGAGCAGTCAACTAATTGCACAGCATCAGATTCAAGAGACCAGGGTTCTAGCCTTGGTTTTACCATAAAATCCTGGACATTTTATCTCTACTCCCCATCACAGTTGCCCATTTGTTCTGTAACCTCTTTGGGCACAGAGGCAGTATGACCAAAAAGCAGATTAATTCCACTGCTGGCACTGCTCAATGATGTAGTAACACAAGTAATTAGTTGCTATGGCAAATGCTTGTATTTAACAGTATTGCACAGGGAAGCTCAAGATCCTAAGTCTGAAAACTACATTTACAAATAGAAACCCAAACGTTGTAAAGTAGCACCCAAAAGCTTATGATGTCTTGATTGCCAATTACATTTTGCTGTTGCGAGCAAACTGCTTTTTGGCTGCTGCTATGAGTAAAAGAAAATGCCATCCAACTGTATCCCAGTGATATTTGTCAAGTAGATCAGTATTGTCGTCTGAAGTCAGGTTTTAAATGATGTCTTGTCTTGTGTTTGTGATATTTCAGACTTGTGACATGTTCTGTCAGTCTGTTGTATATGGGTTAGAATATACCCCTGGAAGTGTGTGTGCTATGAATTGACAGGATGAACTGTTGAGCCTGCTCGTACCTTTCTCTGTGTCTGCTCCCTTCTGGAAACCTCAATAAAGTATTTTTATAAGAAGCTTGCTGAATATTTGATGGTGAACAAGGTGTTGTCAGAAATGATAAAATCCAGCTGGAAGCAAAACATCTATGGATTTGCCTGAGGAGGCAGATATATATGTCACAGAAAAACCAGCTCCTGAAACAGCTGAGTTTCTCTTACCTCTGGTGAGCAGGCTCCTGACAGCCCCCTGAGGATGTGGTGAGTGCACATCACTCAGTTCTCTGCAGCCTCAGGTCTTTTCAAGAGCATGTTACATGCAACTGAGAGCTGGAGAGGTTACACCAACAATAACTCTTCCTGTAATTTGCAAACCCCACCGGTCTGCCTAAAAATGACAAAGTCATAATGTGGCCAAGGCACCAGTTTCCAGCTGTGGTTCTCTCCAGCTGTTCATCACCAGAGGTGGAACTACTGGGTCATTAATTCT
>VZTH01017167.1:0-15913 GCA_013397815.1 Aleadryas rufinucha | reverse complement strand
TCCTTACACATTACATGTAGGTGATGATAGAGAAAGAAAAGAACAAACCTCAGGAGGAAAACATCTGATTTATCATTTCTGCTACAGCAGCTGCAGCCATAATCTGTATCCCTGTTCCATGGGGTGCAATAGATGTCCCTTCCACACCCCAGGAAGGGACAGATCTCTGCCCTAAGGAGTTTACAGCCAGACTCTGAGGCGTTGAACATCTTGAAGCGCCCTGTAGGCATTGCCTGATCCCTCCCTGCTTCAAAGCTGCTCTGATTTCCTTTGTGTGCTGCCACAAGCTGCCCAGTGCTCCCATGGGGGTGCTTCCCTCCTGCCCAGAGCCATGCAGCAGGAATGGGCCCTGGAAGGCCCCCAAAAAAGGGTTCCTGTGCCTATGTGAAAGGTGCCAGCACAGTACCAGCTTCTCCACAGACTCCACCATGACAACCCAAAGACATTTTCAAATCTCTTCTGCAGGATCTTAAAGATGCTCTTCTGGCACTGTGTTAGGGAATGACAAGCTCAGAGAGAAGCAAATCTTGTGGGGTTTTTTTATGCTCCTTTTTTTAATGTTCCTTTCAGACCTCTTAAATTTATCAAGTTTCAGAACTCCTGCATTCTTTGTTTTAAAATGCCTCACTTCATTGGAGACCTGGGTTGAGCTGATTCAGTCAACAGAAGCATCAATTCTTTCATTGTTTAATTTTCAATTTTTTTTTAGAGCAGTCAACTAATTGCACAGCATCAGATTCAAGAGACCAGGGTTCTAGCCTTGGTTTTACTATAAAATTCTGGACATTTTATCTCTGCTCCCCATCTCATGCTTCATCACAGTTGCCCATTTGTTCTGTAACCTCTTTGGGCACAGAGGCAGTATGACCAAAAAGCAGATTAATTCCACTGCTGGCACTGCTCAATGATGTAGTAACACAAGTAATTAGTTGCTATGGCAAATGCTTGTATTTAACAGTATTGCACAGGGAAGCTCAAGATCCTAAGTCTGAAAACTACATTTACAAATAGAAACCCAAACGTTGTAAAGTAGCACCCAAAAGCTTATGATGTCTTGATTGCCAATTACATTTTGCTGTTGCGAGCAAACTGCTTTTTGGCTGCTGCTATGAGTAAAAGAAAATGCCATCCAAATGTATCCCAGTGATATTTGTCAAGTAGATCAGTATTGTCGTCTGAAGTCAGGTTTTAAATGATGTCTTGTCTTGTGTTTGTGATATTTCAGACTTGTGACATGTTCTGTCAGTCTGTTGTATATGGGTTAGAATATACCCCTGGAAGTGTGTGTGCTATGAATTGACAGGATGAACTGTTGAGCCTGCTCGTACCTTTCTCTGTGTCTGCTCCCTTCTGGAAACCTCAATAAAGTATTTTTATAAGAAGCTTGCTGAATATTTGATGGTGAACAAGGTGTTGTCAGAAATGATAAAATCCAGCTGGAAGCAAAACATCTATGGATTTGCCTGAGGAGGCAGATATACATGTCACAGAAAAACCAGCTCCTGAAACAGCTGAGTTTCTCTTACCTCTGGTGAGCAGGCTCCTGACAGCCCCCTGAGGATGTGGGGAGTACACATCACTCAGTTCTCTGCAGCCTCAGGTCTTTTCAAGAGCATGTTACATGCAACTGAGAGCTGGAGAGGTTACACCAACAATAACTCTTCCTGTAATTTGCAAACCCCACCGGTCTGCCTAAAAATGACAAAGTCATAACGTGGCCAAGGCACCAGTTTCCAGCTGTGGTTCTCTCCAGCTGTTCATCAGCAGAGGTGGAACTACTGGGTCATTCATTCTGATGAAAGAAGGTGCCTGTTGTTACACCTTCCTTTCCCAGAGGGAAGAAAAGGACATATTTCCTTGTGAGCCTTCTGCACAGTATTTTCACGGTCTCTGAACTCCATATGGGCAGAATTATCTACACTTGGGTGAAAGGAATTTTATTCATTGTTGGATTTTGCAGGGAAGATACTTATATTGCTTCCTGAAAAAAGAGCTCTTGCTTTGCCAAATAAAAAAGAAAGGTAATTACTTGTGCCTGGACATGAGGTCACACCTGAGCCTGGTTTTCTTGCTGAAAACCCTGGGAACTGCTCTGAAGTTTCAGAGCAGCTGATGACTAATTCAAATATGCTTAAAAGAGTACTGGAATTCTGCTGATTTTTAGTGTTCAGAATATAAATGTCTATATGTATTTGGAAGAGGCAGGGATTGGGAGCTTCTAGGCATAATCCAATATGAATTGTGAAAATGCATGACCTCTAGACAAGGTAGGGCTGCTTGTCAACCAGCCCAGCAAAACATCTGTGTATAATTTATTTGCCATACCTGCTAAAAAATGCCTCTTTCCCATTGTCTGGGCATAAGCTAAGCAGGCAGGACTTGTTTTCAACAACCATGAAAGAAGGCTTGCTGTAATTAGGAACATGATTCAAATATTTGGGGAAGCACATGGGCTTCATTTCCACAGCACATCCCCACAGAGAAAAGGAACCTGGCTAATTTCAGAAAGAAGCATCCAATTTATGCACGGAGTGTTAGTAAACAGCGTTCATGAGGCTGCAAGCTGTGCCCAGGGAGCTTTTTGGGTAAGTGACTTCCCACAGGAGCTGGGTGGAGGTGATGCCAGTTCCCCTCTCTTGATACAAACCTGCACTCCATTAACTCGAGGATGTAAAGGCCGCCCTAACGAGGTCTGTGGTCTTTTCCTACAGCAGCATCTGCACATCAATAAACTATCAAAACGCCTCTTTTTTTTTCAGCACAGCTACTTTCTTTCTGTCTCTGTAAATGCTTCCTCCCTAATCACCAGTAATGAGAGATCTCTTTACACAGACAGAGGAACTTTGCTCCCGCAGCCTCTCCTCCAGCCCTTCCTCAATTACCATCCCTTATTTGTTCTCTCCAACCTGCAGTTACAGAAATTGCTCCATTGTTCCACAGACATCGCTGAAGCTTCATTAGCTCAAGTAAGAGGCTGGAGAAGGAGAGAGAACGCAAGAAGGAGCTTTTGTTGACAAACACCTGTCTGGGGTAATCAATGAGATTTGCTGGGAGGGAAGGGCTTTGAAATTAGCAAGATGTGATTATATTTTGATTTGAAAGAATGCTGATGGTTTTCCTTCATGTTTGTAAATGACCATTCATTTTCACAGCAGAACTAGGGTGGAAAGACCAGGGGTTAACATCCTTGCCGGAAAGAACTTTAACAACATGGTTTTTGTGAGGGAGGATTAATTTTTCATAACCCCAGCTCCTGGGCAGTGACACCAGCACAACTTTGCAGTACAGACCTGGTCCTAAAAGAGACCTCCTGCACTCTACAGAACTTGTTCTGAAGATAGATGGGGCACAATAAGGAGTGTTATTATCCTTTTTTCTAATGTGAGAATTGCAGACAAGAATAAAAACTCTTTGCAAGCTGCCCTGGATGAGTGCCACAAAAGAGAAAAGCTCTCTCAATTTCTGACACCACAAAGCCAGCCTTTCATGCAAGATTGCACAGATGCTCCTGTGGACAGTAGGGAACTCACAGCACTTCTCTCTTCCCTTAACCTTTAAGTCTCCTCCTTTCCTCCTTACAACAATTTTCTGTCAATATAGTTGCATTTGCAGGATTAAGGAATTAGGGGGATTTAGAAAAGCAATTAGGAATTCTGCAGATGAAAGGTCTTACCTATAACCCAGCACCACCATTTTATTGAGATACAGAACTATCATTGGCACTTCAACAAACCCACCGCTACCTGAGGGAGGAAGACTTGTACCCACCTCAAAGGGAAAAAACCCCAGCCCTGTCCCTGTACCTCTTGTTGCAAGCTCAGGAATGCTGATGACTCGTTCAATCAGCACCATTTTTATTGCTAAAGTCCAGTATGCATGAGCATTACTTCTTTACAAGCCCCACGCTTTTACTCCCTTAATTTGCAAGCTGCTTGCACAGTCTGGGTGCAAAAGGGAGCTAATACTTAACCCAAGTACCAGACCTCATAGGTAGAGCTGTGTGCACATCTGGGGGGGAAGAACAAGACTATTTTTCCATTTTTAAAATGCTACAAGCTGATTTTTTTTTTTTAAATGACTTAGAGGCATCAAGCAAGACCTTTGGTTGTGTTGTAAAGGCTTCATGACAAAACTGGAGTTTTTAAAAGCAGACTGGACCCATAACTTAAACATCTGTTCTTTTAAGCACAAAAATGTGTCTGTGATGTGACACTGACTTTGGAAGCATTTTTAACACAATATCCTAGGATTTAGCAGCACAATTAACACTGAAGGAAAACTGGTTGCAAAGTAGTTAATAATCTCATTCTCTCTGATCTCCCAGAGCATTCACAAACAAGCTCTCTGCTAGGAGGGCAACAACAGTTCTGGCAAATTTTTTAGCTGTTAACCAACAGCTCACACACAGCTTTAGTCTTTAGAAGCTGTTTACTGAAGAACAAACATTAACGGGGGTTGCATACAACCCCTTGAACACGAGGCTGCAAGTACACCCTGCAGTGTCCATGAATTGAAGACAGATTGACAAAGCAGAGCAATCACCCTCCATTATGAAAATCATTTACACTTTATACTCTAAAAAGCACAAATTTAATAGACCATTGTGGTTAAAACACCATTTAATATCTTTGATACAGCTTGTATTCAAAATATACAGGGATAAAGTAATATGTGTGGTACTCTTATGAAGCCTATGGTCAGTGCTCTGGGAATTAAGCTGTTAGCCAAGAGCTTTCATTAAAGGAACAAGATCTTTTGTTGCTGCCATTAAAACTCTTAATCAAAATGAAGGTTGCAAAAGATTTTAAGGAACTGTGTAGGCAGAGGAATGCTGGCACACAGCTAATTCCAGCGTAAGGAAAAGTCTGAAGTCAGATGTGATGTCTGTCATTGGAAGAATACAGCACCAGGGCAGTATAAAACCTCAGCAGAGGACCAAAATGCCCAGCACATCCTTCCTGAAGCACTGGGAAGACCTCATGCAAACAGAAGCCTGCAGAACAGTTCTTCTTTATTTCAGAAAGAGCTGAAATCCCTTAGGAATTCCCCCTCACAAGTCCCACATGCTCCTGTCCTCTACTACAAAGTGACAGTCTCAAAAACGAGATAATAATCCCTGAGAACGTGGGGATTATACTGATTTCCCTTGAAAAAACCCAGAAATTCAAACTTCCTTCACTCACCTCTTGTGAGATGATCCAGCAGTACTGAACAAATGACTAAAAGATGGGGAAATTGGCTATTTAAGGTCATTATGATTGACTTAACAACCAC
Organism: Aleadryas rufinucha; assembly: GCA_013397815.1. Classification (NCBI taxonomy): domain Eukaryota; kingdom Metazoa; phylum Chordata; class Aves; order Passeriformes; genus Aleadryas; species Aleadryas rufinucha. The sequence goes on along the minus strand of VZTH01017167.1, from coordinate 10,639 downwards.
GTTTTCACCTCAGCAGTTATTTCACTGAGAACCATCACTATGGACCACTTTAGGAAAGTGCCTTCCAGTCACCATTTGTAAATAGGAAATATCTGTAATCAATATTAATCACTCCCAACTGTGGCATAACAAGTTACCAAATCAGAATTGCCTCCCCCACAATGAAAGAACACAGAACATAAATTTCAGTCGGCCTAAATGCCACTTTTACAACAGACTCCAAAGAGGTATTTGTGTGCTGACAGAATCTACCAAATTGCCTTTGAAAAGGCAGATATATTAACTGAAAGACCAGAACAAGCATAACATTTTCTGAGAAAATCTGAATAAGTTCCTTCTTTATTCAATCACATTTGTGACCCTCTGCAATTATTTTTTCCATTAATGTACATGCACTCAGGCTTTCCTGGCATGAAAGAGGGAATATAGCTATTTTTTAGCTTGAATATTCACTAAAAGCAAATCTTCTACTGTGCACCCATTCATCAAGTGCCCTGGTTAGCTAAATGTGATATCAGTTTTATTCCAGGCTAAATACATTAGGAAAATAACTTCTGTAGCACTAATTTAATTTAGTCTTAACATACAATTCTAGAACTGTTCTGTGCTGATCAGCTTCATAAGCTACTTCAAGCCATTGAATAACAATTACAAAAATCACTATCTTTAGAACATTTAATTAGTGATGATTACATCAATTAGTAGCACCAGTTAGTAAATTGTACATGTTTCACATGGCAATTGTTGTTATCCATCTACAGATTAAGTTTTATTTACTTTGACAGGAATTCTGAATGCCTTAAATAGGAGATGTGTGTGTGAGCTCTCCTAAAGCTCCTAAACACTGCCATGGACTGCAGTTGCCTGAAGAGTGTAAAGTGGATACTGGAGGGTTATTTTCCAAATTCCAGGTCATCTGTCTTGCCACAGAATTTCTATGTGACTCTGCAAGCTGCTAAGGTCCAAATCCAGACAGATATTTTAATTCAAAATGTTTAAAATTCAGTGGGATATAGGCTTTTCCAAGCCTGGCTAAGTTTGGACCTCAGCCTTCCGTGATTCAGTTTCTACCACTGAAAAAAGCTTAAAAAATCACTCAGAAACATAAGATACCGTAATTTAAAAAAAAAAAAAAATACTTAAACCCATGAAATTTTCATCCATCAAAACCATTTTCCTAATGGCCATAAATTAACTCATGAAGCTAGAAAATGTTTGTTGATTTAGAAACAGAGATGTGTTAGCTTACCAAAGTAAAATACATTTTTTCAGTCTGTAGATACAAGGGCCACAAGCAGAGCTAATGTGGCACCCATTGCAAAGTGGGGCAAGCTTCAAACTCTCAACTCCTGGCTCTGGAGTTATTTAATGTTATCAGATTTGGGGTTTTTTAGACAGACCTCAGCATCCCAGTAATTGCTGGTTTTCACCACTGCTTTAACCTTCCATTACATGTCTGCTGTGGGGGTGGGTAAGTGAAGAGAAGAAACATTTGCAGTAAGAAAATATTGATTTAATACAGTGACCTTTTACTAGGTTACTTTTTAAATGTGATAAATGTGAGTCCTGTCTGGATAAAGCACTCTAGCTGCCCAAACTCATCTTCCTGATTTAAAAGAGAGGAAAACAACAGGAAATGAATAGCCACAAACCAGTATGATTTAATGAATAAGATAATGAAAATATGGATACCTCATCTGTAATATCACAGATGTCTTCTTGACAACCAGTGTTTTACAATTATATTGTCTTATGCAAATATTTTTCTTCATAAGCATTTTCCACTTTTAGTGGAAGATTAATTTATCTGGATTTAGAGAGTGGATAGTGACTTCTGTCAATAGCTGATTAGTGTGTGTACAAGGGGAGCACTGGGTGGGGATTCCCAAATCTTTGGGAAACAATGATGTTCCAGTCTCAAAGGTAATTAAGCACTGAGGACCCAAAAGTCAAGATTCAAACAAGAAATCTTTAAACCATTACGAAGCTTTTCCATGTGCAAAAATTGATCCCAAATCATCAGATGCTTTCTAAAATATTGACTGTTACCTGCACATTAATTGCCTATTGATTTCTTTAGTTACAAAGACAAAAAGGCCCCACGAAGGATTTGAATAACAAAAGATAATTTGTTCAGCAGTTCATTTTCAGCTCTTCAATCGGTCTTAATAAATCTGGATCTAAAGTGCATTTCTAAACCTGCATCTTAAAAGGTGGTTGTGTCTGTATAAAACATTTTCAGTGGATTTGAATAAGCACAAGGCTCTCCATGTTTTGTGTCTTGTCATACTCGTCATGACATAAAATAACAGCATTTGGGTTTGCTGCAGTGCTACAGTCAGGTTAAAAGCCTTCCAAACTGAGCCCAGGTCACCACTGCATTATGCCACCCACTCCAGTTAAATTAATTGAGTGTTACCAGAATAAAATGGATTGTAACAAAGTAACCAGCCACAGCCATTACTTCTTACTGAAATGGAACATGCAGACATGAGTGAGTTATTAAACCATAATTATATTGATTTGTAGTATGGTTGGTCTTTTGTTCTCTTTCATCAGTCAGGAAATGTGTATATTATACACAAATACATGTCCCCACCTTGGTGGCATAACAATACAGCAATATGCAAAGAACAGAGCTGAGCAAGGAATGCACGCTTCAAGGAGTCTAAGCTATATTTTATATATACAAGGGCAGAGGAAAAAAAACCCAAATCCTATGGATGACAAATCAGATGCTGTTAAGGCCTCCTTGGACAATTCTATTTCAATCAGAAAAGAGGAGATGAAAAATTACTCTCAGTGGGGAAACGAAGGACAAACACAATCCCAACATTTAAACAAGGTTGATGAAAATCTCCCTGCCTTTGTCCTCCTACCAACTAGGTTTTATGACTCAGGAAAATGGGCACATACTACATGATAAATTTCAGAACTGCTTAGAGAAGAATCAGGAGTGCAGCCTGAAGGGAGCTTTGTTCCGTTATCAAGAGTTGCAAAATCATCTCTTATCATTATTGGCATGCAAATGTGACCTCCCCTCCAAATAATAATACTCCCCTCCAAGTAATAACTGCAGTCTTTCCAGACCTCTACAGTGCAGTCACATCCAAACCCTATTTAAAAAATAGAAAAATTGTTGCTGGGGAATGGCACCAGAAGCTGCAGCATGGAAGAGAACCAGAAAACAGAGCTGTTCTCCAAAGGCCAGGCACACATCAACATTGGGGTGAAGTTTAGCTGTGTCAGGGTGGAGTTTTAATTCACACCAAAGCCCTTTCCACAATGGTGCACTCACAGTGCAGACGTGGGCTGGTATCCCACGGGAGACAGGGCAGAAAAGCACTTGGGATGGTGGTTCTGTATCCAGCACAAACTATGACAGGATCCCACCCTATCAGCATGAGCATCTCTGGTTCACAGAGATGTCATTCTGTCATCCTCTCCTGTCATTCCTTAATTTGAATTAATATTTAAGAACAGGTAACAAGTTGTTAAGCATGGTCAAGTCAAGAGTACTTATCCACTTACCACAAATCTACTTAAAACCAGAAATCACCATGAAGACTCCTAGTAAGTACACAGACAATAATGGAAGATCTTTCCCTAATGTAAAAAAACCCACTAGGTAATGCAAAAAAGTGCTCTAGGAAACCATAAGTAAAGCAGATTGCAAAATATCTCATGCTTAAACACCCTGACTCAATGCTTTAGTTAATGTATTGCAATGAGTCCTCAGTATCCACATGTTTAAAAGTGAGGTCCTTTCTAATGTTTGTTTTTACATTAGCATTTGATTTTCTTTTTTTGTGTAATTGATACCACTTACATTTTTCAAGGACTTACAGAGGGGAAGAGGACTGCAAATAAATATAAAACCCCTACAATTAGCACTGAAATAATGTTGCAATCATGTACTAAAAAAATGCATTAAGGAGTACTAGAACTGTGAAGTGCTAAACAAAATGATGGCTCAAGCCTCTCCAGGAAAGAGAGAATTGACTGGACTTAATTCACGTTGAATTCCCATGCCTTACTGTCAGAATGAGAAATAAAATCTACCATCTCTTTCGTCTAGCCAGCTTAAAAAACAAGGACAGCATTAAAGGGTTCAGCAGAGGAAAGCAAAAGGAAGTTAATCCACCAAAACCTGAACAAAAACAAGCCCACCCACCCCAACTCCAGCCAAAAAAGTGGAAAGAAATCCTATAGCACACAGCTCTTCCCTGAAACAATTCACCGTTAAACTGATTGTTTTTTCCCTCTCTGTTTTTAGAGGCAAAATGCATTTCCTTTGTAAATCCTTTATTTTCAGCAGAACCAGAGGTTCCTCCCCAGCCCTGTGCCTCCTCTGGAGCGGGATCCAAGAGATCTTCGCGCTAACTCCGAAGGAGCACCCTGCAGAAACGTGAACCAAGTGATTAAAGGCTATGGGAAGTTGAAGTTTCTACAAAGAGCAGTTCCAGCAGTAAAGCTGGAGCTCTTTGGCACTTTTCATTGCCACATGAGGGAGTACTTGATGCTGCAAAGCCTCTTTGAACCCTGTTAAGAACATGGCTTTAGGAACTCGGTGCTGTCACCTCAGAGCAGGTGGCTGAAATGCTAAGAACAAAGAACCCAACTCCAGGATCAGTGGCACATTCCGGGAGGTGTCAGGAGAGCTGCTGTGCTTTTCTCACACCAGTAAACAACACTGCTCTCCCTGCAAGAACTGAGGTTACCTGAGCACTGAAGGAAGGGTGGGAGCTCCTGTGAGTACTGAGGCTTTTAGAACAGCCTCTGGCATTCTCGAACACAGCCAGAGAGAGTGCAAAGCATCTGGGTATTAAATAATCTGCTAAGAAGCTGCACCAGCTTTGGTGTTCAGGCAACCTTCCCCTGGTTTTATTAAATGTGGCTGAAAAGCGTGTAGCAGCAGAAGGAAGAACAGCAGTGAAGCCTAAAAATGCTGCACAAAACCAGAGGGACAGAACTGAATATTAACTTCCACTTAAATCAACTCAGTAAATCCCAGGGATGAAGCAAAACATGAGAGAGACTTTAGGATTTAATATTAGTTTTAATTTTTTCCTGATCCTATTTATACTGATATCACTGCTTATAATGCACAGATTACTTCCCACACCTGATCACTAATAGAAATACTCAGAATGTGAATTTAGGAGAGGCAACTACTTGGTTTGTCATAATTTATTAAACAATTCAGGCTTTCAAGTTGACCTGTACTTTTTCAGAATTAAAAACCTGCTTTTAAGGATGTTCCATGCAGAAGCATTAGATTACCAGGGATGAAATCAAAAACGTGCAGTGAAAGCAGAGAGCATTATCACCTTCACTGTGGTGTATTAGAAGAAGTGGTTAGAGGCTGCAGCTGAGTGTTTTTTCAAAACCACTCAATAATTTCCTCTATTTGTGACAGTGTTTGTGTCTCAGCACCCCACAAGCCTGTTCAGGTCCCTTATGAAAAACCTTAATAGTGTGTTTTGATGAATTTCGACTTTCTATTATTAAGATAATGATCTTTTACACAAAATATAACCAGAGCACACAGAAGCAGCTCTTCTTTCAGTATGAGGAGAGGGCAAAGACCACTGTTCTAAATTAAGATTCCTGAATTCCTAAATAATAAAATTCAAGAATAATGTCCATTAAATGATGTAGTTAAAAAAAAAAGGGGGGGGATGACAAAGAATTGTATTTTTCTTTTATTTGAAGCATCTAAGCCTAGCATTTCTCAGAATGTTGCCTGAGATTTCTAAATGGGAGAACTCAGATGTGACTCTCATATGGCTGGTTCCTGGCCAGTTTATTCAGCAACTTAACTGCTGACAGCATTTAAAGATAGTTAAATATTTATATAAATGAGGAAATCATTTCAGTCATTAATTGCAGTTCTTTCATGCTCCTCCTCCCTGAAATTACTGAGGAGCTGTGCCTCATCTGAGGAAAAAAACCCACACCAAACCATGACAAAGCAGGGGAAAAGTTTAAGACATGACTGAAATTGGTCATCAAATAGAAACAGATAAACATGGGACCACTTTTTTTTTTATTTTAGAAATTTTGATTAGTGAAAATTGAGAGTCGCTTCATTACAATTCATAAAACAACACAGCATCTCCTGCAGATCCTGAATTTCAGTCATTTCTGAAAATTCTCTTCATTCCATGGTATGCCAAACAAGAGCCAGGTTTCCAGTTCAACACCCACAACAATTACAATTTTCAAGCTTGGTTGTGAAACTTCAGAGACACCTCAAAAGTGAACAAATAAACAAAACAATCTTTCCGAAGCAGCAGTCCAGAACAAATCCCCATGCTGTGCCCTTCCATTTTAACAACGAAAACAACCCACAAGAAGCCAAACCAGAGATGCAGTCGAATCAAACTGCTATTTTAATTTAGTTCTCCTTCCAGCACAGTTCACAGCAGTTGTGGCTCCTACCACTTGACTGGGTTTTGCCCTTGTGACTGTTCTGTCTTCACATAAGTGTCATACAGTTCTCTCAGATGCAACAGCAGCTCCTCCAAGTTGTCTCCTGTCAGCGCAGACAGCGCGATGACCCTCTCAGCTACCTGCTCCCTAAGGAGTGGCAGATTGATCCTGGACTGAGCTAGGTCAATCTTATTCCCAATCACAACACAAGGCCTCTCAGACAAGCCTTTTTCATATGCTTCCAGTTCGTATTTCAAGTCCTGCAGCTGAATCCACGGCTGAGGCACAGAGAGATCCACCACGTACAGGAGGAAGCGGCAGCGCTCAATGTGCTTTAGGAAGGCCACCCCCAGGCCACGGTTCTGATGAGCACCTTTGATGAGGCCAGGAATGTCAGCAACTACAAGAGAAATTTCACAGTGAATCCAACAGATCCAATTTGAAAAAACCTCAAAAAAATCCCCCCAGTCTTTTACTGGCCTGTGAGAGTACTTTTAGAATTATGTCTCTCTGCATCAATAGTAAAGCACAACTCATGCTAAGTTTGCTCCTGTTATCTTTTAAAACACCTAAATTTAGATTACTCCAGTGCAGGCAGAATACAGACTGACAGTTTGGCACTAAAGGTACCTACAAGTGAAGGTGAAATGGGCTTTCAGTAGAGTTTTGTTTGAAGGTCTTTAGAACTAGAAAGAAGTCTACAGAACTCCCGAACTTATTTCTGCAGCATTTTAAAGCATTACCCAGGTGACACAAATTGCTACCAAGGTAGACACAACAAACTCCAAATTCTTACCTGCCACTTGTTCATAGTCCTGATAGTGGACAATGCCAACATGGGGGTTTAGGGTTGTGAATGGGTAGGCAGCCACAGCCGGCTTTGCACGGGAGATGGCTCTCAAAAGTGAGGATTTGCCAGCATTGGGAAAGCCCACCTGGAATACAAACACACAAATTTCTCAATTTTTAAACAAATCTGCAAAATTCTGCTAAGCCAGACAGTTATTCTGCAGATGTTGGACTACATCAAGAACATTTTGCAGCAAAGCATAACTTTCACAGCTTTGCCAGCTGGTGTTAGAATATTTCCATACTCAAATACAAAAATAGTTTAAGCTCAAAATTGACTCAGCATTTTTCATTTCAGAGGATGATAAACCTGGCTCTAACAAAGTCAAATGTTTAATATCTGCAAAAAGAGAAATACAGGGATGAAATAGAAGATGATTTGAACTTTATAATTTAGAAAAAAAAAAAACCAAAAACAAGAAAACAAACCAGTTTACAAGAATTCTCTATGCTGTACTGTTCATCTGCAGAATGAGCAGACAAAGCTGCTGTACATCATCAGCAATCACTGATGCATCTTGTTTTTCTATGTATAGTGTGGATTTTAGCAGAAGTAGGACAACACCAAGTAGCAAGAGAGTGACAGCTCTGTGAATCACTTTGGACACCTTTCTACCAAGTAACAGCAAGAAAGCATCGAGCTGCATCTTTAAGCAAGCGAGCTGGAGGCTAAGAAAATGTTATCACACATCATTCCTTCAGTCAGGTGTCATCCTCCAACGATATGGAAGCTCAACCAACAGAAACTCACCAATCCTGCATGAGCTGTTGTCTTGAGCTCCAGATGAAGGACCCTCTCCTGACCTGGCTCTCCTGGAGTAAAAATCTTTGGAGCACGGTTTTCATTGGAGAGAAAGAAGCGATTCCCTTTCCCTCCAGCTCCTCCATAAGCTGCAATGTACTCTTCTCCATGCTCAGTGAGGTCAGCCACAACTTTGCCATCCTCCTTCACCAAAGTACCTACAGGGACCTCAAAGTGAAGAGATGCAAGCATTACACCGAAGCTCAAAGCCTGCAGCAGATCCTCCACCAGCCCATTTCAGATTTGCTGAAAATCATTCCTGCGTATTTTTAAGATGAGGAACCCAAAAAGAGAATTGTACTTCATGAAGCTCACTTTTTGAACTCAAACAGCACCATCAGACATTTACCCTTCATTACACATGAGATTTGCTCACAATAAGGTTCTCCAGCTTGAAAATCAGCCACGTACCAAGCTACCACACAGCAGGCAACACCCACTGACTTACTTTAACATACATGTGTGCACCATTAGCTCCATAACAGTTTTTGCTTCCTCCTCTCTCCCCGTGAAAACCCTGATAGAAGGGGAACACTGAAGAAAGTGACTTCATTTGTTGGTCAGCTGTAAAGCAAAATACACACATTTTAAGCACATGTAAAGCATGCTTTAACACATGGAAAGCAAAATGAACACAGTGCTTTAGTAAAACAGGCACAGAAGAGCAACCTCTTGACTGTTCTTTCCCTTTTAAAATATTGCATGAGTGCACATCCTACTTACTGTCTCAATAATAACATATCAAGGAAGACTAATATTAATCTATTCAACTGCCTTTACTTAACTGCTTAGGTTTATTAACCATGCAGCTAATAAAGTGGTCATTCCAAATCAAAATTAAATTGCTAGATTAGATTTTGCAGCAGCGTGGTGGTGAAAGCAGCTTTATTCGTCCTAAGAGGAAAATTTAATCAGATCCCAGCCTTAACATAACACAGTGAGGCACCAGGCACTAAAATATTTGCAAAATACCTCAATTTTCAAAATTCTTTCAATACTGTCAGTGTCATTTATTACCACAGCTCAGGACAAAGCTTAAAATCAAAGACATTTCATACAGAAACAACAATTTTAACCTTTTTGACATTTACCATTTCCTACCATCCATGTAGAGCTGTTTTTGCTGGGGTGGGGTGTTAAGCAATAAGACAGCAACATGAAACAAAACAGATTTAGTGAGGTTTACCTTTCAAAATTACATGGCCCCCATCACCTCCATTTCCACCATCAGGACCTCCAAATACTTTTCTGGGCTCGCTGTGGAAGGATTGGCCCCCTCCTCCTCCTTGTCCTCCAACCACGCGCACTTTCCGCTGATCCACGAAATAACGTGTCTGCAACAAGGGTGGGGGTGGTTCCCTTTAAGCATAATTAATCAGACTCATCTTCCAAGAAGCTTTACTTAATAGGCAGACCTGCTAGTTTTAGCCATGATGAATTCCATTCAACAGTAAAAAACCAGAAATCAGAACTCTGCTGCCATTCACAGATCAACTAAATGCAGAGTACGGAGTGTAATAATAAAAACAGATCTCGTTTTCCAAGTATTTTTAAGAGCTTCTTTAAAAGCTTATACCTAAGGCTATGTTAATACAACTTTGTCTGTCTCCAGAAAAGGGGCTGAAATTCCCAAAAGAAAATATTACAGACGTCCATTCATTGACAGGTGGAATTGTTTACACAGAGGGATGAAAGAAGAAAGCCAAGACTGTGATCACGGTAACTTTCAAATTCTGGCAGTTACTAAGAGATTTCATAATGAAAATGGGCAGTGAGGGTCACTTTAAATAAACTGCACAAATAGTATGTGATGAAGAAAAACTCTATTAAAAAATCCTCACAACAGAATTGGTACTTAAATTTATACTACGACCAGCAACGTCTTAAAAAGCCTCTTTTAGAAAGTATTTGGCACCACCACACGGCGAGACAGTAAACTATGGGTTTTAATGGGAAGTGATTTATGGATCATTAGAAAATAGGATTTTCCAGAGACGTGTAAATATAAAAATAAGATGAAGAATAAATTCTAGAACCCTCCAGTTTCTCTGACATAAAGTGGCGCTTTTTTGGCAGCTGACTACCACGCAAGACCAAAAAACCAGTGAGAAACAAAACAGCATTTTAGATTTAAAGCTAAAATACCGGTTTACAGCTTTAGCTTCAAAAAGATTTTTTGCTTTCTCGACTTATGGATGCTTCCAGCCCAAAGAGGCCGGAGGCAACGTGAGCACTACTACGATCACCGTGAACACCGAGAACATCGCGGGGCAGACTCATTTCCTCACTACTCTGGAAGTTAACTATATTTTAGTCAGTATTTCCTCACTCCAGAAGAGCCAGCGGCGGGAGCTGTGTCTGAGGCACCCCGAACTCGCACAGAGCCCAGCACTTACCAGCTGCCGCTCCGAAATGGCTCTTTTTTGCCTCAGCCGCCTGTCCTTGGCGCACCTGGCGCAGGTCGTGGAGAAAGCCGGCGGGCTGAGCAGGAGCAGGAGCGGCTTCCAGGGGCTGCGGCCGCTGCCCCCGGCCCCGCAGCGCCTCAGCGCGGCC
>VZTH01017166.1:0-35731 GCA_013397815.1 Aleadryas rufinucha | reverse complement strand
AAGCAAAGGAAATGCTGGAAGTGACTTTGAGAACACATTTATGTCGTCAGTTATGATGAGTTCAGATGTTCCCTCAAGGACACCATGTCTGTCACTTTCATCACTTACACACAAGCATGTAATCAGATTTAGCCAAAGTGCTAGGGAATATAAACATGTTTGCTTCCTTCAGATGGATTTAATTCATGCTGTTGAGATGGGATGGCTACACATAGAGCCAATTGTACCTAGTTCTGATAACCAGAGCTCAGATTTCCTGAGCTCTGTGTTTTGAGCCAAGATGGGAAGACATAAAAACAGCTGCATGAATGTTGATGGAACATGTTGATGTCTGAGCATCTCAGCCTGCTTGACCCCAACACTGCAAGATTTGGTAACTTTTAGATTAGACACAGACAGTGTAGGAATACATTATCTGATCTGGTTTTGGGACAGAGGAGCTGTAAGTGACGACTCATACTAACCAAGGAAGAGTAGTGATGCCAAGAGAAAAAATGGAAAACAAAACACCACCACCACTGTATAGTACATATGATTAGATGCAGGGTTGTAGTTATCTGATTCGATCTCTTGACAAAGATGGCCTCAGGAGTTTCAGCCCTCCCTTCCCCCTGATACTTTTTCCTGCCCCTGTGCTGAAGTTCACCAACCCTTCAAATGTAACTGTTTGTGGAACAGCACTATAAACAAAATCATTGGAATGATCTGGCTTGGAAATAACTCTCAATAGAAAACAAATCAGCCTAAAACCCTAAGGACTAAACAATCCAAGCTTTTGCAGTCAGTTTTAGTAGTATATATTTTCTAGACCTCCTATTGCTCTCCTTTTGGTCTCTTTCCAGTTGGCTAATTTTTTTGAAGTGAGGTGCCCAAGACTGGACCAATGTTCTAACTAAGGCCTGATGGGTACTGACTTGAGCGGAATGATTACTTCATGTGTTTATAAGGAAACTTGGATCCTAATCCAAATCCTAATCGAAACTTGGCAGTCCATGTATGTTTCCATTTTGTAGACAGGACCAGGCACTCGGGATTTCCGCCAAATCTTAAGTTTCCATGTCTCCACAGAAACATGCAGGAGAATGGAAAGCTTATAAGTGAGTACTATAGCTCAGTAAATTCTCTGAGGGCTGTGTGGACCTGCCTATTTCAACCTGGGTGAAATCCCAAGTTATCTTTCACATTAATGATTATTGTATTCACCCCTGGCATTTTACCACTTGTATAAGATTTGAAGTGAATAAGTTTAACTGGAAGAAACTGAATAGTGGTAGGGCTATTCCATTTAATGTCCATCCTAACAGACTAGGGAGGGATAACACACAGTTGCACTGCAGAAGAAGCAGTCCAAATGCATGTTGACTGACAAAAGCATCTGTATATCACCTGCAATCTCTTCTGGGGAAGGGAGGAACTTCTAGCTGAGTGAAATGCACTGGTGAAAGAACTAATGGGCAGAAATCAGGTAGCAGATACAATACATATATTTGCAAACGAGGCGCAAATGACAATTTAATGGAGCCAAACACTATTTAGACACTGACAAGTATGAGCAGATGGAAGTAAGTCTTGGTGCTAAGGTGGTCAGAGTATGTACAAACAGATGAAAAACTCCTATGAGGCATTGTATAGAAGTTGTGGGACAGGAAACTCGTTGTGCAGCAGATATCCTCTGCAATTTGTCTACCAACAATCTTCACCCAAATGACAAGTTTGTTGTCTGCTACTGAGACTGTCTGACACATGCTGTGGTTGTTGTTCTAGCTAAGGCTGCTAGAACAGCTAAGTTGGACAACAGTTCTCTTTCTTTAGTTTTGTTTCATTTTGGATCTCATGTTTTCTTATGATGGACCTTGACTTCCCTTTGTAAAAGAAAACAGGACTGGAAAAACATGGTCTGTCATTTCCTCATCTCAAATACTTATCTTCTTGTGGAAGGCAGGAGACAGAAGCATAACTGCCTGCATAACTATCACAAAGCCTGGTAGTGTGCATTGCACTGCCTGTGGCAGGTAGGATCCTCTCCTGAATCTCTATGGACATCATGACCTAGCAATGGGGTAAAATAGAAAAAAATCACAAAATTCTACAGGCTCCTCTTTAAAATACCATTGCTAAGAACAGTTTCTAGCAGTATTCTGCTATTGCTGTGTTTCTCTGGGGAAAAAAAGATGTTTTAGTGTTTTCACTGCAAATCAGAATGTTGCCAATCACACTAATCCACGACATCAATTAGTTGTTGGTTCTAATGGTTTATGTCTGTCTTTGCCTCACACAGGAAAAAGGAATCCATGGTATTTTAAAATACGGGATCCACATGTTTATAACGAAAGATTACCCCTGGACAGCTAAAATGGTAATTCTTTTTCACATAATTATATTTGGTGGTAGTTACTCATCAACACTTTCAGCAGTTTTCTTCTGCAATGCCACAACTATTCCTAATGTTACTTGATCATAATAATCACTTTTGCAAGAAAACTTTATAAGGACTCTGGGAACAAAATGAACATCTGAGAAGTGTAGATTAGGGCAGCTGGATGGTACGGGTAATCAGTACTAAGAAAATGAATGCAAACGCTATTTCATTGTATCTAAAAATTCCTTAAAATTCCTATCTTTTTTTTGTCCCTTGTAGTGTGTCCCTTTTTTCTCCAGAAGTTTTTTTCTTTACCAGCCTGGATATGATCAAATAAAAGGCAGGCCTCTGGCCTTAATACTTATATTTATATAGTTTAGGAAAATGTTGTATATGATTTGATGGGTGATTTTGAGTAGCTCATAACCTGGTGGATACTTTGCAAAAAAACCTACTGTCTAAACTTTTTCAGACAAAATATTTATTGAAAGAGTGAATTGTTATAACACTTATTATTTGACAGTCTTGGAGTAAAGAAACAGAAATTAATGGCAAGTTGTTACTATACGAGAAGATATTAAGGCCAGCAGTTTAGCAGCTGAAAAGAACTCAATGACCTCTGATCACCGGTTCACTGCTTTATCCATTAATTGTTTTGCTTTCTCTGACATAAATAATTTTGTGTACTTAATTCATCCTAAATGACAACCAATCAAAAAGACACCGTTCAATAACTATATCATTCTTGTTATAATGCTATGTGACCCACTTCTCAATTTTTAATGCTAGATTTGTAATTTGTCTTACCTATTCTGTGCATTTCTTTCTTCATCAAAGGTATGCAGTAAAAGCATGTAACAAGGTCTGTACTCTAGCACACATATGTAAACAATGGTCTGCTACAGTGCAAGCACCTGATACATGTCTTTCACAGTGTTTTCATCTTTAATACTTGACCGTCTAACCTGGTTAGGCCTGCTATCTTCAGACTGCTAGTACAAACAGTTCTTTTTAAACTTTGATGAGCACTGATAAGTGCTGTCTTCTTAAGCATTCATTCAACACCTCATAAAAAAGCAGGATGACAAAATCGTCAATCTTGCACAGAAACTTAAAAGGCTGATCTGAAGAGCACAATCACTTCACACCTTTCTGCTTTCATTATCTTCAAGTGTCCTTCTATATTGTTTCCATCTTCCCTGCTGACATCCTGAGATAGCAGCTAACACGCATGTTTTGCACATAGGATTATGTGATCTAATTGCACGTGCTTGCAACTCATGTCTTGTCCTTTTATAAAAACTATGATTCCCTAGCCTGGATTGCTGAAATCTTTTTGGGGTTCCTTTTCCTTGAACTGTGTGTCTTGCACAAGTACTTACAAAACTATGCTTAGGACACTTAAAAGACAATTCAGAAGGTTTGATACATTATATCCAGCTTTTCTGCTCAACATTCTGTAATTTAACAGCACAAATCATGCTCAGCCAACCAACACCAATCAACCACTCAGTTGACAGTGAGTGTGATTTCTGCTGTCATCCCAGCAGAATCCATGTCAGGAAACGTGTAGAAGGCAGGTAAAGAATGTCCCATCTTCTCTACATACTTCTGTGTCAGGTTCAGAGATACCTTTGCTTACACCACTGTCTAACACTGCAAAGAGAACCTGTCCCTAGGCCAGTTGGTGAAAACTATCTGATAATCATATTCACACCTTCTAGAGCTGATCTGGTGTGCTCCTGAGAGGGCTCGGTTCAATTTTCCTCAGAATATTACCTCTAGAGACTTTACCCATAGGTCAGACACATCTGTGGATTTCCTGTTCTGAGTGTCTGACATATTGTGAAGATTGTGTTGCAGTCCACCAGTTTGCTATTTGTGTAGTCTGATGGCAAGGTCATGTAGATGCTTCGTCTGATACCTGGCATCGAACTGTTAAAAACCAAAGGAACTAAGACTGGCTTGTCTATATGGTCCTTGCAGTGAATCATCTTGAAAATTTTATGGAAGTTGATCCCAGAAGAAAATAGTTCATGTCAAATAAAGCTAGGTGTGAACTAACATGTGCGGTGTAAAACAGGAGTGCTGGATCCAATAGTCATCTGGGGAAATATGTTATTTGACAGTGTAAACCTGCAGACAGTGATGGAGATAAGCAGCTGAAGAACAGAGCTGCCATATAAGGGGATTTTGCATGTGGATACAGAAACACCTGAGAATGTTAGATCAATAGTGAGCACGCTCCTTGTACAGCCTGTGCACAGACATTAAATGTAAAACTATCTACAGTGTCTTATTGCTTGTGCATGACCAACTCCACAATCGTACTCCTGGTAGCATCAAATTTTCTATACACAAGCTGTGTAGCTGGTGTATAGAAGACAATAAATAAAGAAATTATGGGTTAAAAATAGGGGGAAAAAAGTATTAATTTTTCTCAGGAAAGTAATCAACAAAGTCCTGGTATTTTCTGTGCTCAGCATATTCATTAATTACTCACAGTAATGCCGTGACAAACCCTGATGATTATACTAAATTATTCAGGGTACTAAATCTGAACGAATTGGGAATAATTGCAAAAGACTCTCAGAACCCAAGATGATAAGGTAATAAAATACCAGAAAAAATTCAGTGTAGGTGAATATTGTAAAAAGTGATGCACAGAGGAAAAATAACAGGTTTCTAAAGATGGAATGTATTACAGAATGGCCTGTGGCCCAGCTGCTAGTTCTTGGTCTTATAACAGATACAAAAATATTAGAAATTTTCTGGAGAAGAGTAGGGAATGTTTAGGAAATGAAAAATACAGCCACAAAATTTAAATCCGCCCATGGTTGCATTTTGAGCACAAATGCTACCTTTTTCTCTTGTCTCATAAAAGCTAAAACAGAACTTTAAAAGCTACAGGAAAGAGCAACATGCATGATCAGAAATAAGGATTAACTATTATGTGAGGAATAACTAAACCACTGGGCTTTACAGGGTGGAACAGAAATGGCTTCAGTAGGGAAAATCAACAAAACTGTAAGTAACTTTGAGAAAATGAAGAAGGAGCTACTATGCACTGAACCTTAAATAAAATTATTGGCCAGAAAGCAACAATTTAATGTTTAAAACAAAACAAGTGATTTTTTCACACTTGTTAGATTACAACAGTCATTGGTAGGATGTCAGTTTGCCTAAACTGAGAAGCAATCAGAGCAATTAATTCCAAAAATATGTTCCTAAGACAAGTAAATCAATACCATCATTAGTCTCTGAGTTGCACTCTGATGCTCACTAGGGTAGTGTAGCAGGCAGTTAGCACTGAATGCTTGTTCTTCTCCTCTTTGGGCTTCTCCTCCTGCTCCTGTCAGACAGGAAACCAGGTTGACCTTTTGTCTGAAGCAGTGGAGTCACCCTTTAATTCTTACATATACATCCCCCCATACAGAGAAATGAAAGAAAGCAGAAAAGTAGCCAGCAAAGACCTGTCAAGAGCAAATTCCATTAAATCTAATCTGATTTTCTAACAGTGTAACAGGTCACGTCATGAAAAGGGTTATGTAGCTGGCTTTTGACACAATCACATTACGTTATCATAAATACACCAGTTTAATATAAATTTATTTTAAGGAGGATGAAAAACAGGCTAAAAAACTGTATTTAGAGAATTGTTGCCAATGATTCACTGCAAAAATTCAATGAAGTGTTGAGGAAATGCAAATTCAAGATGAAGAAGAACAAGATAACTATTTTTCAGAAAAGTTTCTGAGTAGCTACTGGTGTGCAATGTGGACTTGAGGGAGCAACATGAAAAGTGAATAGCTTCCTTACAGATCTAGATGTGTTGAAAATGCAAAAGAAAATTTTTCCATATAATCCAGCATTTGGAAGAATTCATCTGAGCTCCACGCTCATTTCAAGATATGTCTAAGGAATGCAACCAGCATAGTGATAGGCATTTAAAAGAATGATTTGTAATTGAAAGCTAAATAAAGTTATCCTATTTATCTTACGAAGAGGAGAGTCCAAAAGAAAAAGTGTAACAGTAACTTTCAAATACTTAAAAATTTCTGGTAAGAAGAGGGAATATTCCATGCAAGAGACATCAGAAATAATGGGCTCAACTACACAGAAGAGTAAGAGAGGATGCTAAGAATAATAAGATTTTAATAAGGGTGATAAAAAAATCTCTTTATTCATTAAAGATGCTTTGGAGTGTGTGTAGACTTTAAGAGCAGGTGATAAAAGTGTCCAGCTGAGTTGATGATAGATATGCTGTGGGACAAGGGGATGTACCACATGATCTCTCGAGAATGCTTCCAAGCCCATAAAACTGTGTTTTCACACACGCAGGAAGTCAATCAATTATTTCTGAAAATGTTCGACTTACTACACTGTAGAGCAGTATTTTGTACAGTATTTGCACTTCAAGGTACTCCCAGTGTACATGTTGTGCTGCTGATTTTTGGCTAAAAAGAGACCAGTCAGAACCACTGCATGATATTTGCAACTAATGCACTGGAATTCCAGAAGTGCAAAGAAACATTAGAAGGCCCAGGCAGCAGCAGAAGACAGTTCAGATATGTGGTAGTCCCAGGCAATAATAGGAGTGTGGTCATTTATATTATTCTCACAAAAAATTGAACACTATAATTGTTTCACATGGCACTGCCTTTGCAGATTACATGTACTTTGGATACTTCCCTCCAAATTGTGAGCCTTATGTCCCTCATACCCATGTTCTCCATTTGCTTATTTTGTGCTTATTGATCTGATCAAATGCAACACTAGCCATATTTCCTTTTTGCTTTATTAGAAACCATTCAAACACTGCAGTCGGTGCTGCTTATACATGAGACACTGATTTCTGTAAATGAGTAATAATTGAGAGCTGTACTATCCCTGTTAGACTGAAATGTGAAGGGATTTCTACTTAAAAACAAAATAAAAAATGTGTTTGAATGCTTGTAAAGTATTGTGATTCAGTACACTAAAACTGGACTCCTGATGCCTTGATGGGCTACCTAAAAACAGAAGCTAGACAAAATTAAGAGAATAAAAGCTGTTATATCTATTGAAGGTCCTTCAAGGTACATTAGGGCAGTAAAAGCCTCCAGGGGCTACACCCAAAATGGACGATGGGTCAAGGGGTTTTCATACCTTTATAAATTTGGTCCATTTATATATCAGGGATTAATCCTCCAATTACAGCTTCAGGTAATGAAGTCACCTCAAGTTTGCTCTCTTCTAATCCACTTCTGTGTACATTTCTTGGGGCCTGAGACAGTCAAGGAATAAGGTGTCCTTGAATTTCAGGCCTAGAGAGGAATCATTTTGTCTGATCAAAATGGGAGAACAGTAACTAACAGTCTATATGGAGTTTAGAATTATACGCTAAAGAATTACAGGGTATGAAAAATATAAAAGCTAAATACCAAGGCATCACTCCCAACTGTAGTTCCTACAAGAATTACAAATTTGTGGGTCTCCTTTCACAAATCAGGCTCACAGACAGCAAGTATCCTACAAGGCAAAGCACAAAGATACCATGTATGAAAATTTGATTCTTAATGTCCGCATTTTTCTGCCCACCTCTATTGAATTTTTTTTTTTCATCTTTACTTTCCAGTGCCTCTTTTTATCCTCAAGCCCACACTGTAATCTCCTCTCCTTTCCTTGCAGACACTAACAAAAGGACTTGATAGAGAAGAGTAAGTTGAAACACATGACTAAGGATCACAGTGGCTTCCTTTAATCTCTCAGTCTGTCTATTTATCTTTACATATTTTGCTGTTTGAAAATTTTGAGCCAAGACCATGCTTTGGGAACTCCTCGCTGGTTTTAAACTAACACAATTAACAACAGTTACCACACTGCTGAATCTACTGTCATGCATCTGCTCAACCACAGTTCACTTCCATGCAACTACAGAGTAATTGAACTGCCTGACCCCACTCGGTCCCACCAGTTACATTCTCAGCTGCCTATGAAACACAAAAACCTTCAGAGAGAGCAGAAGATAAAAATTTGGCGTGAAAGATGAAATAAATTGCTGTATCAGGGTAAAAACTATATTCCAAATATTTTGTTATAACAACAGAGTAACATCATTTGACACTATTTGTGGTAATTTTTAATTTCCAGGTCCCGTATGTTTCACTTACATAGTGAGCAACAACAAATGCTCTGTAAAATCTTTAATGATGAAATTCCAGTTGGCAAACCACCTTTGCAGCTCTCTGGTATCAAAGTGGAACAGTTCTGGTGCAAGATCTATCATGCTGCCTGAAGTATCTCAAAGCTTCCAGTGCCAGTGCTAAAATATCAGCTGATGAGATCCAGTGCCCACTGACCTCAGAATCCCCTTCTAATTGATCTTACATCTTTAAATATCAATCTCTGATGTCAAAAGCAACAATTCCCATGCTAATGGCGCACATAAAAGGGAGATATGTAGCCACATTCCCAAAGAGAGGCAAGCTACCCACAGTCAAGAAGATGGTGAATTTCCAAAGGGTTATATAAATTTTTGTCAGATTTACCTTTCCTCCTCAAATCCCATTTCAACAGGACATATCAGATGAATTGGTAAGTGACTAGTCTGTCACCATTCTCAGCTGTTTCGCCACTGTTTGCTCAAAAATATTTTAAGTCCAATGCTCAGAAATAGGAAGATTTTAATGGACAGTATGCTCTGTTTCATATAGCCTTATCTCTTCTTAAAGAGACCAGTCAGTAAAACCAGCAATCAGTACTATCACAAATTATACTGCAATATAATTTTGCAGCTGATACTTCAGCAATCCTTAATTTCCGTGATATGTCTAACAAAACATACATAGCTTTGAAAACTATATAGAATACATTCTTGCACATATGTAGCCTGTGGTGGATTAAAATCTACCATTTTTCTTAGCACAGAACTAAAAATTTCTAACTTCTCGGATTTCTTGCCTAGTTTCTCATGGGAGCTACATCTTCATTTACATGCAGATTCTGAGCTATTCATTAACAAAACTGAATGAAAATTTCCAGCATAAGTGAAAGTTATTAGGAGAAGCCAACTAATACTTAAACTTCACACTTCTTCAGGAAACCTGGCTTATCTCTCAGTAAAAAGTGGAGAAGGAAAATCACTGATAGATTTGTCATGGGACCACTCTGTAATGTCTTCCCACTCTACCCTCATAAAAAGATTTTATCATGTACATTAAAAACAGGCCATTACCTCTGTAAGTGTTAACAGACATGCCCCTGAATGCTATTTCCACTTATTTTTTACGTATTAGCATACATATTACCACACCTGGAAAGCGTGTGACCGTCATTGCAGGATCATTAGAAATCAGAGCCAGTAAGATCAGCTTGTGGGTCTCCTTTCACAACAATTGATTCAGGGGGCTGATTGCTTTGCTGCTGGGACCTAGCAGAATAACAGCAAAGCTTGAAGGAGGACTCTGCTATCTGAGATCTATGTCAATGTTTTACTGGGTGACACTACAATAATTAATAAAATCAAATTTTCCAAATTATCTCAAATGATTTGAATATCAGTCTCTGATTCCCAGATTAACAATTCCAGTGTTCTTGGACATAGCAGAGATTTCTAGATGCCTTTTCAATTCAGAAAATCCTCCAGATTGAAAAAGCCTTTGAAGGTCTTCTAGTCAAAACCCCAAGGGCCAAATTCAAAATTTTCATATGTTGTTCTATTTCTTGTTTTTATTATCTATGTTATATCTGATGTGGCTGTCTTGAAAAAGAGTTAAGTGACTCCTGTAACTGAGAATCATTAGAATCCATCTCTGTCAACTATACCTCTCCAAACTGGATCTGTCATATGTGAACGGAAACCTCAGTGGAAGGCAATGTGTTGAAACTGGCATCAGATTTAGAATCTGGTCCTGATTCCACTGTAAATGAATTAGAAGCATTAAGCTCAGAGAAGATCACTGACTTTTGACAAGAAGGTGGCTAATGGGGCACTGTAAAACATATGCAGAAGACAGTGACAGCTGATTCTGATTTCTCTTCCAACATGTGGATTATGTTACACTCACCCAAGCGCTAAGCTTTCATCTCAAACAGTTGTGAAGGTGAAGGCTTCTAGGGGTCTCATTCTCTAATTATGCCTGACTTAGAATTCACTTAACTTAGACTAACACAGATAGGAAGTCAAGTTCTGTTAGCTGTTCCACCTTTCACCTTACCACACATCTGGGAAATATTCAGATCAAGATCATAACCTTGCATTTTGGCATTAGCTACCTAAAAAAACATTAAGATATCACCAACAATTTGCCTTTGACTAGGAAAATTAGAAGCATATTTGAGATGTAAACACTGTTGTGGCACTAATATTGCTGGTAATGATTAAAGGCTGCTACTTTAACTATAAGGGAATAAACCAAACCTGACAGTCTTAGTCCATGCCCATTTTCAATTTAAACGAGATAAGGAAATCTCAGTGGTATATAATATTCTGAACAAGGAGGAAAGCTGGGAATATTTACAGATGAGTATTTTCAATGAGGTCTACAAATGGAAAGCAGTATGTGTGAAGTACTGTAACAAATTTGTGGTTACAAAGCAGAAGCGAGGATAGTACCCAGCGCTTTCTGCTGTGAGGGGCCTCTCTACTACTTGAACTTATAATTGTAAACAGGACCTATGCACATCCTTAGGATTGTTGCAGTAGATGGCAGCATTCATTTGCCAATCTGTTTCATATTAATTAGTCAATTTATTAGAATATCTTGACCACAATTATCACTTTATTTCAAGGAGAGATATCAGAAATCAGAAACTAATAATATAGGAGTTCAAGGGGAAGCATACCTGGGGCATCCTTTCACATGCAGGAATGGGGAGTCTCAAACTCCCTTTCCTCTACAGTTTCCACTGCAAACTACAGAACTGATGTCTAAAGTTGGGCCTGTGCTAGACAGGATTTGCCTTACAATTATAGTGACTAACTCTGCTCACTTCTAGGATTATTTCTGTGCTGAGGTTTCTGCTAATTAAAAAAAACCCAAAAAAACCCCCCCCAAAACATTGACTGCCTAATGTAAAATACTTAGAGACTCAGCAGAGACCAAATTGTAAAAGCTGAAGTCAGGAAAGCTCATTGAGAAAGAAACCACTTAAGTGAAAAATTTGGATTGGGATTTGGTACCACCTAACAAACAGAAAATGAAATCTTTCTAAATACTGATATCTAACTCAAGATTAATGCTTGTCTGGTTTTATGATTAGCCATATATTACCAATGCTAAATATGGAAGTTTCTATTTTCTTTTATAGCGTTAAAGGCAATAGGCTGCAATATATAAACTGTCAGACTAGATGTTATTGATTTTTCCATACAATAAAAAACCTTAAGATTTGCTTTATACTAGCAATTTTTTATCTATTTATTGATTGTTTGGTTTTTTTTTTCAACATTGCATATTTAAGATATAACTGAAAAAAAATGTTTCTTACTCTATCAAATTTTCACATTAATAAGCAGGAAAACAGTAATTGTGTGAAATCATGAAGCTATATATGCTGCTAAAGATTGTGAAATGAGATACAGCAGACATTAACAAAGGCATCTGTCTTGCATGTTCAGTTTCTTAAGCCTTTGATGTGTTTCAAATATCAGTAGAGCCTTTTCCTCATCTTCCCCATTGCAGTGCAAGTTCAAAGAAAACATATAATAAAAAAAGCTGAATTGTAACAGAAGTTTTCTGGCAGCTTTGAACCGCCCCATACAGTTTAGCAATTATAAGAAATGCTACAATATCTGAGATAAGTTTGTTAAACATTTTATTGCTAATTGGTCTTCAGCCATTTTCCACACTGTGGTGGAAAGAAACTATAGATGCATGGGGACATCAGGAATATACAGGCTGTACACTGGCTGTAGGATTCATTGTGAAAAATCCAGTTCTATTAATTAAATACAATAAAAAGCTCAGGCAGAAGAAAGCAGAAAACCCCTAGCCTGCAAAAATTTTGTGCAAGATAAAAATATCTATTTTATCTATAACCAAATTTAAATATCATTGCCTCTCATGAAAGTGATACACATAGCACATATATGAAGGAACTACTAAATATAGGTAGCGCTCTGGAAAGGGTAGAAATATATACAAAAATTTGAGGCAGGAGTTTGCCTGCTAGAGAGAAATTAAAATACCACAGTGTAAACTGAATACAGATCTTTTGAAACCCTTGGAATTCATTAGTGTTTGTGACTAGAGAAACTTGGGTAACATCACTTACCAGAACAATTCCACAAAGATTTTGCAACAGCTGAGGCAGTAAAGAGACTATTTTAAAAGAAAACAGGCTTTGTCATCTCAATATCTGAGAGAGCAAACCTACCTGTGTGACAAACTCCCATGCAGACTAGGAGCCTGCACTGCTTAATTTAAACAGTTCAACTTGAATTTAACGCCTTTAGGGATTACACTGTATCTGGTAAACACCTCTTCCCCCAAACAAAAAAATAATGTGTTTAATCTTATATGTTTTATAAATATGTACATGCTTATTTGCATAAGTTAAATGTATTTATTACATAAATTTATGTCTATTTTGTATGTACGTAGCACATTTTTTTCAGAGGAACTGTTTCCTATTTTGTACTTGTACTGTGTTTAGCATAAAGGGATTAGCACCATGGGGCATTGGAACTGGGTGATCTTTAAGGTTCCTTCCAACCCTGACCATTCAATTATTTCTAAATGCTCATTATGCCACTGTGTCAGCTCTGCAGAAGGATTCAACCTCATGGCTTGATTGCGGCTATTTCTCAGGCTAGCTTGTTTAATCTAATTTAAAAACCTTTTTAATACCATAGTGAAGAAATACTTTGTCTCTTCTCTAGACTAAAGCTCACCCCTTCTGTCTGAGTAACTCTGATTCTCTGTGACTGTGGGCCATTGGTCCAGTTGAGCAATGATGTTTCCACTTCTGTTCCCATCTTATCATGTCTTAATTTATAGCATTTGTGGCATCTGGCTGTAAAGGCTAAGTTGACACAAACAGTTTTGCATTACTCTTTACTTAAAAGGCACCAGAAAAACAGATTAAGTTCAGCAATAAAATTGAACTGATAGAGGTAATATCTTCAGCTATGCACCTGCAAGTGTCTACATTTATTGTTCACAGCATTAAACTGCATCCAGGAAAAGGGTTTTTTCCACGTGTATTTTTGCATATGTACTAAACATAAACATACTAAACATTGTATATAAATGTACTTTATTATGTTGCTGATGTTAAATATAGATCCAACAATATGAATGTTGGCTACTGACGTACTGTTTATGGAGACATATATACATATACACATATATATACACACACATATTGAGCATTTCACATTTATTTTAAATATACTCCTTAACTCTGAAGTACATTTGCCTGGATGCAAAATCCCTGGTATATTTCTCATCAGAAGCCAAACGGCTACATAGATGTCAAATTGTTCATAGTCTCAAATTGGACTGAACCTGTAGAAAATGAACTAGCTAGTAATTAGTATTTTTGTTACAAAAAATGATGTAGAAAAAGAACAGTTAAGGGATTCTACATGCAGTCAAAATGATAGTGACATACTGTAAATATTTCATGTAATCCAAGGGCACAGGGTGAATTTGTTTCCCTTAAAATTTGATATATTTCAGCACAGGCATGAGACACTATTTATCTTCCCTTCTCATATTTCTACCCACAAGACAGATGTCAATGTTGTCTAATGGATAGATCTTGTCTAAGCTATTTCCCATCTGGAAGCAGGCCAAACAAAAGCAATAACAGCTAGTATGAGAGAACGGTATCTTTCAGAAAGTATTCCACGCTTTTCACTAATTATGGGCATCTTTTTAGCTTAGTTGTGTTTAGCTAACTTTTAGCAAGCATCTGTGAAGACCGTGATTTGGTTTTGGTGACATCAGATGACACATACGATTACATTGACATATCCCTAAGATAATAATGTCTACTATTAATAATCTAGTTTATGAATATTAGGCTCCTTAATGTAGATGTTTGTATCTTTCTCCACACGACAGAAATTGTCTGCCAGATGTCCCAGTGCATGATTTTTCTGTATCTTATAAATAAGCAGAAACATCATCAGGTGACATAAAAGAGAACACGTAATGAAGACTGAAACTGATGGATTATATTTCAGTGTGCACTGCAGCACAGGGCTGAAGTGTATTCACACAGGATGCTCACAGGCTAATTGCAAATGCATCACCAATGCACCATCAAAAAACATGTCTGTAGAAGGGACACTTCATTAATAAAGAGAAGACAATGAAACCTTGCGCTTGCTTTGTGTAAAGGGAAAGGTGACATGTAATAGTGAAATGCAGTATCTGACAATAGGTGCACAAAATGGCTGGATTTATTGATTTTCTTCCTGAGAGCCATAAACACAGCTGACAAATACAGTGGTGACAGCAGTTTTAGTAGAGGTGTGTCAGCTGTAGTTAAATCTCTTTGTTCTCTGACTTCTCCAGATAAGATATTTTCAGCTGCCTGGAAGTCTTGTTAACCTTGTAAAAAATCTACTTGAAAAAAGCCTGAGGGCCCTGAAAACATCACAAATAATTAAAATAGAAGTTAAGAGAATATTGCAGAATTATTACATAATATAGTACACAAAACCCCTTATAGTTCATCCTACAATTTCCAAGGCAACATTATTTTGCCTTGTTTATTGCAGTAATATTTTATTTGTGCCACTAGAGTGGACAGATAAGAAAAATGCACAATGACTTTTAAGATTGGCCTAAATCTAGAAAGTTCATTCATTGCTAAATCTGCTTCCACTGAAATCGATGTGGTGTATATCTTTCAACCCTGCATTGCTCTATCCCTTTAGAATATTATTCCTCCTGGGTATGGACTGATTGAGCATTTGGCTCCTAGGTCCATCAAGAGATACTACTTTGATTGCAGTAGGGTGTACTAAATGCAACACTGGCTTTTTTTGTACTGTTTTTTTGGCTGTCACAGAGTTAAATTCATAGTAGCTTGTATTGTGCTGCATTTTGGGTAAGTGGTGAGAACAGCGCTGATGACACAGGGATGTTTTAGCTACTGTTGAGCAGGGCTTACAGAGCCAAGGCCTTTTCTGCCCCTCACACCGCCCCACCAGCAAGGAAATGGGGAGCACAGGAAATCTGAAGGTGACACAGCTGGGACAGCAGACTCCAATTGATGACAGGGATATTCCACCACATGGTGTCATGCACAGTGATAAAACTGGGTTGGGAAGGGTGTTTGGTCAGGGCTGCCCTTGCTCAGGGACTGGCTGGGCGTCAGTTAGTTGGTTTTAGCCCTCTGATTCTCTCCCCGATCCCTCTGGGGGAGGGAGCGATCAAATAGCTGTGTGGACTTTTTGAACCGTCACAGTTGCTTAAGTAATTCTATGAAGTAATTCATGGATGTTGCTTAAGTAGTCCTATGACTCTATTATTTAATAAGAAAGTTTAGTTGTATGACAACATACTAAGACTGAAACTAAAATCATGTTATTAAATGGAGCAGTGCACTTGCTAATGAAGTTAGAGGTCAAACACTTAAGTCGTAAAGGACTTGGATTAAATACCTTGCATCAGAGTTTTAGCAGTGAAAATAATGTCTTTATGGTTTATTCAACTTACTAATGCCAATAAGTCATCCATTCAAAGTTAAGAAGTGATTGGGATTTTGAAAAATATTTGAATTTGTAACAGGAAAGAAATCAGTGACTAAAAATCAGAAATAAGGTATCAGAAGATGAGTTCTACTACTTAAGAAAAAAACCAGCAGTAGTAACTAGAATCAGCTAGTTTACCTCTTTTGCTTAATAAATTAGTTGAAGTTAAATGCAAACCAATTTTTGACAAATTTTTATGCTTCCAATAGAATGTACTTCTTATGCATCCAACACAATGTCATTTAATGTAATTTAACTAACAAAACAATGCTAAATTGTTGGGTTTGAATTTTTTAGTCACATGCAGATTTCTTTCCAAATGTGGCTTGACAAAAGCCATATGTAAATGATTATCTTGCAAATAACTAACTTATCATCCACCATTTTCTAACAAAACCAGAAATGAAAAATTATGAATCTGAGTAGCTGTTCATGAAGTCATATAACTATGCATATACAAATCTGCAGACACTTTGTGGTTAGCAAGAAGAGTGTTAAATAGTACCAAACACTGAGAACCAACAAAATGACTAAAACCAACAAAAGCAAAATGATTATTTTTAAATTACACATTCCTGTTGGATGCTTTAAATCAAAGTAGTATGAAGAACTAGTGGTAGTAAAGCTGAGTTAAGTTACTTGTTATGTGAAGCAGCCACATCATAAAGTAATTTTATAAACTGATAAAAGTAATTCCTGCTTAGGTTTTTGTTGAAAGTGTTTTTCAATCTCCTGTATGGTATAGTTAAAAAATATAAATTCCAGCAAAAATTTTAAAGGGTCAGCTTTTTATCCATTTTCTTCTAAATCATTACTTTCTTTTAGTGTAAACAGCCATCTTGTTTCATTCAATATCTGTAGGGTTACTCCTTTTTATCTTCCTGCTTAGATACATTAACAGAGAAGTCTTAAATATTTTTTCACCTTTCTTTTGCTTGGTTAAACAGGTAAATTCTTTTCAGACTCCCTGGCAAAACTGTGCCTTTCCATTACAGAGCTATTCACAGCTTCATGCCTGCCTCAGTTCCCATTTTTATATTTTTTCTTTTTTTCCTTTTCTTTCTTTTTTTTTTGACTAAAATAATGCATGTTATTTCAGTTGAGCTCTTAACAGTGCCAGAATGGAGCCACAATTGCTCCCTCTCTGCAAGAATTCTGTAATGTAGAACACTACAGGTCTGTGTTTATATTTTTCATGGTGGCATTCTTATTCCTTTTCTGATGTAGAGTTATGCTCAAATCCTGCTTTCAGATTAATCAGTAGTTGTCTATAAAAAATATTCTTGTTCCTAGCTCATAATGGTATGTGGAGTACATTTAGAGAGGACAGCTAAGAATTAAAATGTGGCTTAGCTTGCATAAAAAGGCTGAAAAGACTGGAGATTGTAGTATCCCTGTTTCTTAGAGTACCCCAGGAGATTCCCCTTCTGTGTTTCCAAGTTTTAATGAACCATGAAAATTATTGTATGCTTGGGATAGATGACAAAGCATCAAATTTCTTGCTTTGCCTTAGAAACAAGCATGCATCCTCCTGAAAAATGATCTTAGATAGCAATTTCGACATGACTTTGAACTCATCCTTGCCAGCATCTTAATCTGAACACAGTTTTATCTCAAAGGGTCCTGCTGGACAAATGGCTGTCCTCAAAGATTTTGGGCTCTGACATCTGGAGGAATTGCAGAAATCCTTGTGTATATTAAGTTCAGATGACGCATAATTACAAGATAAGAAGAATCATTTTGTCTCTTTTTTTTTTCAGTTCCTATATTCATCCCCTACTTATGCATTTACATTCACCCTTCGGATTGCATGAAGACAGCAAGGTTGTAATTTGACTTCCATCTGTTGATAAGCAAGGACAGACTGTGACTCTTTACAGTGCCTATGTGCTTGTGTAGGACATTTTTTTTTTCCCACAAGGTGAATTTGAGCATTTTTTTCAGAAAAAATATCACTCGGTGAGATGCTCCAAGGACATAGGGCCTTAGAGGCAGGCTTTAGCAAAAAAGTGGCATCCTGAGACTTCTGTCCTGTGGTAGCTGGCAACACCTGTCCATTACATATTCTTTACTGAGTGGAATAAAAATATAAATGGAATGCTTTACCACTGGATATTATCAAGAAGAAAAGCCACTCAGCAGTGTTGGGAAAGAAGACTACATTTACTAATTCTGACGTAATACAAAAATCGTAGTATAAAGTTATTCTCTTCTTCTACATTCACTTAAAATGCATGGAAATAAGTGGAAAATGGCATAAAAATTTAACATGCTTTTTCCAAAAGGTTATAATGTCAAAGTCATCTGATAACTTTCTTTGATGACTTTGATGATGGTTCGTTAGTTTTTTTGGAGAAGGAAAATAAATGGGATGCAATCTATCTGGCTGGACTTCAGGAGAGTTGATACATTTTTCGTGCTTTCAGTAGTAAGATGGACAACAACGCAAATTAAATTTGGTCGTGAGACACTGAAAAATCTCAGACACATACAGCAGTTGTAGTATATAGGAAGCATTTTATGAGACTGGTGAGTGGAGAGGTGGGATGTAATTTGATCACTTAAAGAGGATACACATTTATACATCTGGGGTACTCTAAGCAACTGTACTTAAAACAGGTATTCTGCCAAGACAGCCAGGCTAGAAGTTGATTTATCTGGAGCTGCATTTAAATGTGATTTTAAAAATCCCATTTGAAAGTTAAGGTAAAGGGCAACTCTTGAAGACAAAAGGCTCAAAGACCAAACAAAATAGAAGTCAGCTCCATGAAATATTTTTCCATCTCCCCACATCACAAAGAAGTACTTGCTTTTTAATATCACATTATCAGTGTAGGAGCAAACCTCTCTCACATAAAATAATGTTTTACACAGGAGAATTGAAATTCAAGTGTTTAAGCTAAATGTTGTTATTCTCCAGTAGTGAAACAAAACTATAGGATAGTATTTCTGAGTAATCTAAGAAAATAAGGCAACTTGAATAGGAAATTTGTTAGGGATCAGATTTAAAGTTCATTGGAGCCAGTGGAAAAGTTTCCATGAACTTCAGTCTGGATCCTTTAGTGGCACATATCTCAGTGAAGTCCATTTCCTCACAACTCAAACTCAACCCTTAATTAGATATATATTACTTTATCACAATCTGAAAATATACACACAACACAGAAAATGTCTGTAAGATAAAGCATAGCAAAATTATGTATTAATGTATGTTGATGATCAACTATGTCTGTGCCAAATACATTCAACAGTTGTTTTTAATCAATCTACAGTGAAGGACATATTTTTCTTCAAAGAAAAAAATTATAATCACTCTATCAACAAATCTCAGCAAACATATACAAGAGGACATTTCCTATTTGACCTCTAAAAGGGAAATATTTGAATACCAAAAACAAAATATCAAAATACTTCCCACTCACAAAGTCAAGCAAAAACTTAAGTAACTCAGTAAAATAAAAGCATCAAAACCTCATCTACTTGATATCAAAGCTGCTCCCTTGGAATCAGTGGAGGATCCTCTTTTATGTCACTATGAGGCTTTACAGCATTTATTAATGTTATGTGGGTAGTATAAAAAGTTTCTTGAATATGAGGTTGTTTGGACTTGGTGAGCATGATGATGTGTAAAGGCATTGTTGGAACATAACAGACTAATGAAGTATTTGATTTCTGGAATTTCAATGATTTAGTGACTTTCAAATGGGTATGCTCAGGGCTTCTGTCACTTGTTGAACATTGCTAGTAGTCCACAAAGAACTAATGTCCAGAAAATGTTTTTCCTCTTTATTCTATGACACCAAACTTAGAGGCTACTTAAAACACACACACACAAATGGCCTCAGTAACTTCAACAGAGATAAATAAGCCTGAAACCAAAGGATGCAAGAATCAGTCTCAGATTTGTCAGTTTGCACATTGCTACACTATGGCAGTAGCTGCTTAAAATACAATGTCACTGTAAAACAAAAAAGTGAATATTTTCCTTGCTGCTAATAAAGTAATCTCTACTGAGATCTGCTATGCTAAAAGACCACCCTTGGGAATGCCTCTGTCAGTGACTATCAAGAGCACTATTTTTTCAGTTGATTATTTTGCATGTGATAAAATCTGTGTGACACTCTTAACACTTGAAGATTGTGAAAGGTAGTTCAAGTGTTGCTTTAGAAGTGCCATTCTTCTTCAGAAATCAGTGGTTTACTCCAGTGAAATGTAAACTGGCCTTAATCTCAATGAAGTCAATTGCAAAACTACAGCTGGTTTGAAAAAGAACATTATCAGGTCCTGAATTTCCAGCTGCTACTTACTGTGCTGTAATACAGCAAACAGATGCATAGAATTTGCTGAGGACATGATATTGACTTTGTCTCTGTCAAAAAACTAACTTTTACCAACTTAGGAAAGAAAATGAAAAGAGTATATTTTGTTACTTTATCACTGATAAGACATTGCATCACAGTGTCACAGAAAGATAACTTTGATTTACATTACAAAGAAAACGTTTGTCTTAGATTTAAGAAGGAGTTCTCTAGTGCTTTCCACCACAGAAACAATCAGAATTATGCTTATTGCTTTCTCTTTTAAGGTTTATTCTGAATTCTTTTTCTAAATGAAAGGCACTAACATGCGTGAACTGCTGAACTTTCTGCTTCCCTTGCAGTCAGTTGCAATATTTAATATACTGCCACTAAGTTACTCAAGCAAACAGAGGGTCAAGGGCTCTTTCTATTGCTTTGCAGTGCTCAGCTCCCTTTGTTAGATCTAATTCTTGGAGTTTTTGTAAAGAACTAGCCTTCTCTTATCCCTTTCAACAAACTTGGAAAATATGCTTGGGGCTCAGCTTCCTTCAGAGCATGTTGCAGGTGTCCTACTCAATCTTCTTTTACACTAAACTTACAACTGGAGAAGGAAATGTTTTGTTCCTAAAACAGAAACAAAGGTCTCATTTTGTAAGGTTAAGGTCCTACCATTATTACAACATATCCTGAAATCCCCAGTCCGATAAGAGTTCATGACATGTCCTCTTCCGGCACTTGTCCTTGCTGTTTCTAAAGACACAGGTGAAAGACTTCACTTGTACTGAAAATGTGTTTTCTTAGTGCTTGTACAGCACCTCAAAAAGCAGCCCTTGTGGTCCCAGAATCCAGTTTCTTCATACAAAGAAAATTGCCCCAAATCACTAAACAGCTAGAAATCATGAACGGACACCCCGACCTCTTCTAAGTGTCCTTTCAAAAATATTCAGTATTTCTTTTAATGAGAAGACTGAATCAGCGTAATGGTACTATAGAGGAGAACCTATCTCATGTCTTTAAATTACAAAACGTACATAATTCAGGGCAATCTTTATTTTAATTGCAGAAGTTGAAAATCAGATTCTTTTACAAGTTGTTTTCTTAGGAAGAAGGAAGTTGCATGTCTTAGGTGCTTAATTACAGGTTAGGTGTGAGTGTTGACCTGCTGGAGGGCAGGAAAGCTCTGCAGAAGGATCTGGACAGTCTGGATCCATGGGCTGAGCCCAGTGGCGTGAGGTTCAACAAGGTGAAGTGCTGAATCCAGCACTTCTGCCACAACAACCCCAAACAGTGCTCCAGGCTTGGGGAAGAGTGGCCGGAAATCACTCAGCAGAAAAAGACTTGGGATGAGCCCAGGTGGCCATGAAGGCCAGTGGCATCCTGGCCTGGATCAGAAACAGTGTGGCCAGCATGACCAGGGCAGGGGTTGTCGTCTTGTACTGGGCACTGGTGAGGCCACACCTTGAGTGCTGTGTCCAGTTCTGGGGCCTTCGCTCCAGAGAAGGGCATTGAAATGCTGCAGCATGTCCACAGGGCAATAGACTTAGTGAAGAGTCTAGAAAACCTGTCCTATGAGGACCAGCTGAGGGAATTGAGGTAGTTTAGTTTGGAGAAGAGGAGGCTCTGAGGGGACCTCATCTCCCTCTACAACTGCCTGAAGAGAGGTGGTGGCCAAGGGAGAGTTGGTCTCTTCTGCCATGTCTCAAGCGAAAGGACCTTCTGTAGAGTACAAGAACTAACAACGCCCAGGGGCAAGAAACCGGGTAAAGAAGGCAGGAGACTGACATGGCTGAGTGGGAACTACTGGTCAGACTAGAGGAAGAAGCAAATGCATAGACAGCTGAAGCCAGGACCGAGGATGCAGGGACGATATAGAGATGGAGTTCGATTACATAGGGATGGGGTGAAGAAAGCCAAGGACAACCTGGAACTGAACCTGGCAAGAGATGCAAGGAATAACAAGGCTTCTGCATGTATGTGACCCAGAAAAGGAAGGTGAAAGAAGGTGCAACCCCCTCTGATAAACAATGCTGGAAAACTGGTAAGAATGGATGAGGAGAAGGCTGAGGTACTCAGCAAGGTTTTTGCCTTGCAGTAGCACTTGTGGAATAATACAACACAGTGAGATGATGACAATGTTCATGTAATTTTAAGCACTTAGGGGAGAAGAATACTTTGAAAGCAGTCTTAAAAGCAAATCTCAGACTTGAGCTGGATGATGCACATTGGTGTACCACTGTGGGGTTTCTGCATGGACACCAATACCTCTAACAGCTTTTATATTTTATATTAAATCATACAATTTTGTCAAAAGCTACTGGTTTAAAAAACATTTTGGGTAGGAAAGCTCCAATGAGCTCTATGAAATGAAGAAAAACTCTTAGCACAGCCATGCCTATGATTTACTTGGGCCCCATGAATATGATACGAGTGGGATAATGGTAGGTCATGCAGCCCTGCGAGGGAACAGGAGGTGGTCACCTGCTATGTCCAGCCAGGACATCTACCTTTGGACCAGGCCACAATCAAAGGGCACAGTGTGTATTAAAGGCCTCTTGCATCCTAGGTCTCAAATGAACTATGCCTTCCTTATTCTTTTGCTTTTCCACCATGGTATAATAACAGTATTTCGTCAAAATAAGAGAATAAAAAATATTTGCCAGAACATTATCTTCTAACTGAGCTAAGATCTGTTTGTACTGGACTGGAAACAAAAAACTTCTCAGCCCCTTGAAGTATATTAATAGCAGAAGTCAGGTACACATCTAAAATTCCTGGATTCAGCTCACAAGTTAACACTGCAAAATAGGTCACACTCAGGCTGGCTCTGGCCAATCATAATACAATGTAAGACATTTTCAAACTGGTATTTATCAATTCCAGGATGACCCCATTGCTCTAATATTTCTGTGCCATGAATTTCTGAGGAGTGCTGACTTCAGAACCAACAAAGATGCCAAAAGCTGACTGCTCTCTGCCCCCTGCTATGTACACAGAGCAGTGCAGTGCTCCCATCTGCAGGAGTCAGCCAGAGGACTCTGTTTTTGTTGGTTCTTTGCTTTCTGCATGGCTGAGGTTTTCAACCCTCAGAGTCACCAATTTGCCTCTAGGCTGGAGCTTGTAATTAAAATCTTGGTGCCAGGATTTTGTACATTCTATTCTGCCTCTAGTCAGGATGAGGAAACTTTCAAAATAATTATCCAATTTTAAAGACAAAAGTAACAAATGGGTATCCAAAGAGCTGTAAGTTTCAATATAGACTATTTCATCATACCATTAATACAAACACCAGGCCTAAGTTTAGCAGCGATTAAGATTGAAAACTCTGAAGTGCAAAAGAGAAATAAATCTGTATTGAGGGAAACTGCTGTGGTGGGAAATCTGCCCTCTACACATTACCACCCACAAAGCCATATGGGGATTCCATGGATAAATATGTGACTGCTAGTGAGAGCTGGGTGGGAAACCATCTCTCTAGCCCAGGAAACATTTCCAGATTTCAAAAATGTTCCCATTCTGCACAATGGAAGCTGACCAAGCTACTGCTACCACTGATAGCAGATAGCTGGGCATTTGTGTCTAAAGTAAAATATGTTACAGAGCAAAACACATAATAACAAGATAGGTTTCAAAATCTAGACAGTTGGGGAAAAAAAATTAATTAAATATCAGACTTTCTCACCCCTAGAATCAGAGAACAAAGCTTGGACAGGGAACACCTTGTTGCAGTCTGGACAGAAAGGCAAAAATAGCACACAGGAGAATGAACAAAGCCCAGAAGAACTACACCACACTTCCCTTTCTCTTTTCAAATGTAATTTCTTTAGTGTTATAGGATCTAGTCATTGGATTGTTTGGGACTGAGTATCACTGAACAAATCCAGAGCACCATAATCAAGCTGGTGGCCTATGCCCTGCTGCCTTCTTTCCTGATGGATCTGTGACTGGAGCCACAACTAAATCTAACTGTTCAGATGTATGCTCTTGATCAAATCATAGATGCAATTCCATTCCCAGGTCAAAGGAATGGTGATGGGAGCTCCTTCAGTGCCTTTCTACTTTTCACTAACTCTAAACAAAAGTTTTCATCATAGATTGCCAACTACACTAGTAGACTGTCAGTGGAGTATTCAATGTCTTATTTTACAAATGGCCCTTGATAGACAAACCTAATTTCATAATAAACAGGTGGATTTTAAGCATTTTAAACAGCAAAGATGGCAAAACCCTTCAATTTGGAAGATTACATAGAAGTAAATGATGACTACAATTACTTCAGCTAATGTTCAAGACTATTTCTCATGCAGACATGAGAAAGCTGATTATATTATCCTGCTACATTATATTCAAAGCACTACAGGATTTTTATGGCTTCCTGAGTTTCCAGAACATTAATTAGCTTATGCTGCTATGGCTTTGAAAATTTGAAGTACAATTGCCATATATTACTCTCTTTGACAGGTTGATGAGTATTAAATTTAATTTCACAGTTTTGATATTTCAAATAATAGACATGTAAAATTCAGGATAAAGAAGGGTTTTTTGACTGGTGTAGTGTGCCTGTTTTATATTTTTTGGCACCCCTTATATCAGGAAGAAAACAATACTTTTTCCAAAGCTTCATGATTTATATAGAGAAAGAAGAATCTTCACTAAGGATAAAAGACATTTTGGAATGCTGTGTTTGAATCCAGTGCTGCAGCATCATCTCAACTAAATGTTCCTCCTGTATATATAGGAAAGGCACCATCAAAGCACTTCGATGAACTTGAGTGTCTGATGTATACAATGCAAATATTTTAGTAGCAGTGAAACATTGTCCAGCTGTGTCTTCTAAGCTTTCAATCCAGTTTAGCAGGAAGCCAAATGGTCCTAGACTGCTACATAAATTTGGTGACATCTGAAAGAAGTGGTGTGCTCAGTTGGACAGACAGGTTTTGCATGGGAATATGTAGCATTAGGAAAGTTATAAAGCAGCTGGAGATTTAATACGGAATCTGTGATGGATAAAATCCAGGGCTACTGGCTGTGCTACTGCCTGCCCTTAGTCACACCATCTCTATTCAACCAACACATGCAACATATTAACAATGCAATAATTAGTACACATTCCTGTCTGCTACTTAAAACTTCACTCCCAGATGCTGCTTTGGTCTGATCTCAGTTTTATTACCTTTGATGATTCCCTGCACTTCGTAATACCAGGCTCCATTGCTATTCATTAGACTCAACACTGGTTAGGCAGACACTAGCTGAAGCCAGGTTTCTAACAGAAATACCCCTGCTTTTATTTCATGTGGCTAACTTCTGTAAATTACTGTAAATCCTTCATCCAAATTCCCTGCAATATATGTTCATGCATGTGTGTATCTGGGCAAAACAACTACAGCCATGAGAACAAAATCAGGCAGCCAGATAACAACACATAAATAAAAAGGAAAACCAAATCAAAACAAAACCAAACTGAAATGAAAATCAAACCAACCAAAAAAATCCCCTCACCCAACCCATAAAAAGCAAAAAAACTCCCTTATTTTGCAGTAAACCACCTTGTGTAAGGTGCACCCCCCTCTACTCTTTTCAATTCTTTTGGTTTCTCTACACCCGTAACACTACAAGGCACCTAATGCCCTCCTGCAGCTGGGCAGTAAGACCTGGTCACCTTACATAAACATTTCTGCTAAGCAAATGCTCATGATCTGTATGTCAGTGGCGGTATTTTTGTTTAAGGTATTAAGATATGCACATTCGGACATGACATCATCAGTAGATACCCAAAGGCTTTGTTTCCAGCATCAAAGATTTCAAATTTCTTTTAATTTAAAATAAATATGAAGGAAAAGATTTCATACAAATACAGACTGTCAAGGTTTGGACTGGATTGACCAAAAAAATGATACTTTAAAACTTCTTCACCTGCCTCTTTGCTTATTGCTAAAGCAAAATATGCTATGTTAAAGGGAAAAAAACCAAACTAATTACCTAGTTTGCAACAACTGGAAATATTCACAGTAAAGCCAGAAATTTTGAGGCTTAGCAGACGTTGACTTTAATGAACATCCTGGGACTGAGTTGTTGCAAGTGTTTATACAAGTCTTTCAAAAAGGAATGGAGCTGGTATTTTTGTCTGCATGGAAATCTTTTTAACATTTTTATTCAGTAAAATCCAAACTAGAAAAAAAATGCTCAGAAGAAAAACTAGTATATATCTCAACTGACAGCACAAACCCTTTGGAAATGCTAATGTTGATTTCCAGAAAACTTTATTTCAATCTGTCTTCAGTAGATTACATTTTAAAATTTTGACTGATTTTCTTTTTGCCTAGGAAAGTGTCTAATTTCTCTTTCAGTTTTCTCTTATTTTCCTAACTACAATTTCAGTCTTTCCCTAGACTTTTCTGGTATGTATTTTACACGTCATCTCTCATTGCACAATGAACATGAATTTAAGAATGGTGCAATGGTCAAGCTTTTGTTACCTATGATGAGAAATTTTTTAGTGTGGACATTTAACATAATTTTCTGTTTCCAGATATGTTTTACACTTCTCTGCTTACTGAAGGGATGGAATGGAGTAAACAAACAAAACCAACAAGCTACTCAAATCCTTTGGATCAGACAATGACTAATTAGGTGTTAGTGTCCGTGAAGTGTGTCAAACTAAACAAAGGACAACCGGAGCTTGTTTGTCACACTCTTAAACCCACTTATGAAACATATAACTGGTCGTCTTGATAATGGAAAAATAAACAACAAACAACTCATAAAAGTTGGGGGGTGCAGATTTTGCTCAACTGAAAGTGTTTGGGCAACTCACAAAGAAACCAAAGCTGATCTTGCAAACTCCTCCATCCAAGTCATAATCAAGCTCAAGAAAATTATTCAAGAAACTACAATAGGGTTTTGATATAAGAATGAGATCCTTAAAATTGTACATGTACTCTACTTAAAAAAACAGAAAAGGCTGCACTCAATTTGAGAATCAAGACCTCATTTGATGTAAGATAATAAGGTGTTCTATATCCCCCAGGCCAGCTTCTAGCACTGAATATTTAACTCTCCTTTTAGGCTTGCATTATGAGTTATAAGACCTTTTCCCCAGTATGTGGTTCACCTGGGACCAGCAACAGTTAACATGTCCAAAAGGGATGTTGGCTACGCAGGCTCTTGCTTACAGGGAATAAAACCTCCACTTAAGACTGTTCTATTTCAAAGCATACACTTCCCATGTTGTCCTCTCAGAAAAAACTACTGTCACAATCCAGCTAACTGCTATTTACAGGCATTATTATATCAACAGATCAGTCGCTTTCAATTAATATGAAATAGAATTCAACCGTTCTTCCACCCCCTCTCCTAAAAAACCATTAAATATAAACTCAATTTAACAACACTCTGCCAAAATTTAATAATTTCATTAACCGGACTACCCAACACTCTTTTATTACACAACATACTAAATTATATAAACATAATTTTTGGCATATGTGTATTTTAATTCAAAACCAGAGTTGGACAGCACAATGCAACAATTGGCAAATCACAATCTTATCTTGGCTTTTGTAGTAATAGTGTCCAAACAAAAGTAGACATTTACTGGCAACAGCAAACAGCAGAACTCATGTCTTTTTCTTTTCACAATTCGCAGTATCATGTTGGCATTTGTTATACATTTCTAAGCACATTTTGACAGCTAAAAATGTCCCACGTCATACCTCACCATAATGGCTGTTTTACATTATATTTTTGTATCTAATCCACTTTAAAAAATGATGATCCAATTATTTTTGGTACAAAAGAATTCCTTAGAAATTCTGGTAATTAAATCTAGCAACCTGGAGAATTCCTGGAGTGTTCTATGAGTTTTTTTTCTGTGATCTCATATAGGCAAATTCAAGACAGCTCCTATGCAAGCAGTGTCCAAGTTGCTTCAAGCATACAAGTCATATCAAACAGATTTAAAAGATTATTGTGCTGCTGCTCTGAAGAAGCAAGAATGAGGTGAGACAGAAGTGAATTGCCACACTTTGAGCTCACTTGCTGACCTTCCAACCCTTCCTCAGCTTGTTCCTGCACACTCCAAAGCATAAAACTGCCTCCTCTCTTCAGAAACAGTAAAGAAAATGGTGTTGGAATGTAAAAAACATTATAACAAGAGATAAAGGGAAGCAGCTACTTGCCCTTTCATTTCTTTGTTTTGCATAGGAGATAACTGATTTAACTGGAGTTTTGTCTGAAATAAAGTAACCTTAAACGAGACATGATTGTCCTGAGGACTGTGTTTGTTTGAAAACCTTACGCTTTCTGTTTTTAACATAATATCTACATGTATTCTATTAGAAAGAGAGCAATGATTTATCAGGATGTTTACACTGCACTCTTGACAACACTTCTATTTAAACAGTTTTAATATTTTCCCAATGAAATTTAGCCTTCAGCTAAACAGAGAGAAAAAAAATTTCTTAAACTTGAAAAATGTACCTTCAGAACATCAAAAGTTCTTGACAAGTACAGTATATGGTGTTCTACCAAATTTACTGCAATCTTTTATTAAAAAAAGAAAGATTAAGTACTTTAAATAAAAATGAAGGTTTTAAAAAGGACTGCTTAGCTGTTGAGTGTTTGTAGGACAGGTAGGAATCTTTTTGCTTACATATATGGAGGAAATATCACACAGAGGCTATGCAGCTGACCTACAAATTTATTTCTATGCATAAATGAGTCATGCAAAATGTACAAGCGTGTATGAAAGCTTAAAAACGCAAGTGCAGGGGCTGGCAAGTGCAGCTCTCATGCTCTGCTAATGATAGCTTCTCCCAGATTGTTTATGTAGTGTGCTGAGAGTGTCAACTGATGTGGAGAGCACTGGAAACTTTCAGGCGTAATTAACCTCTGCAGCCTCTTAATGTAGTTTCACCTATAATCCACAGGTCCATATCAGAGAAGAGCAAAGAGTTTGCTCAGGCCCAATTGAAACATTTCACAGAGAAGTGACTGATTAAAACCAGACATACAGACAGTAAAAGAAAAGGAAAACAGAAAAAAAAAAGAGTCATGTGGTGCCCATTATCTCCATATATCAGCTGCAACAGTCCACACTTCTTCTGTGACATCTTGATGCATCAGGGGAGGACTAAGAATAGCTTTGGCTGATATATCCATCTTAGAATGACAGGAACAGGTGAAATTATATCCACAGACTTCAGGAAATATAATTTTTTGCCACAATATGGAAAAATCCACATCTCTCAACATATTATTCTTCTCTCCCCTCATCAACACGCAAGCAAGAGACCTACACTGTCATATGCAAACAGACAACCACACCAAGAACACTATTTCCTAAAGTTCTTTAATAAACACAAATGTGTTTTTACCATAAGAAAGATACAAATTTATGAAAAATCATCCTTTTTGCTCAGCTTGCACTATATCCAGAACATGAGGCAGTTGTCTTGCTTCTCGTGAAAAAATGTCAGGGAAAACAATGCTCTGCTTGGGGAGGAGAAAGCAAACATTTCCTAATGTTTATATAAAATTCGTTGATTTAGTACAACGAATTTAGTACAACAGGAGGAATGAAGCCAAGGAAGTAAAGGAAGTAAAGGTAGAGCTCTGCCTGTTCCCTTCTACACGTGGGACAGAGAGAGAATGACCACTGGGGAGGTTTCTGCAAGAAAATCAACAGTTCTGTGTACTGTATTAAGCCATTATGGGTATGTGCTGCAATTCTCTAGTATTTCTAATTCAATAACCTCTAGGGACAGAAGCTACCTAAGCACTGTCTGGAAATGTCTACTCCTTCAGTCATAGAGGCATCCGTGCCTTGAACCTCAAGTACTAACTTAGACATTTTATAAACTGTGAAACCTCTTGCCTGGACCAAGAACTTGGACACAGGCCTGTGCAAAACACAACATAGTCATTCTCTGCCTTTAGCACTATGTCAGTGAAGAGCTTGATTATTTTGGCAAAGAATACTACAACTGTCTTCTGAGCACTTATTTTTTTCTTCAATTCTTTTCCTTTTTTGAATTAGTAAGCTGTACATGGAACTTTTATAGCCAAACATTATTTCTTTTGAAAATATCACTAAATTAATTTCATTTCCCCATAGAAGTAATGGGCTTCAAACAAATTTGCAATTCAACTTTCTAAATATTATGATAAAATTATTTTTTGTACTTCTAAAAGAAACAGAGAAACGTCTTGTCAAACTTATGATAGAAAAAAAAAATCAAATTGGACAGTTTTCATGATATATTTTTAGCTAATTCCCAGAAAATGGGAAATGTCATCTAAACTGACATTATTTTGGACTTTGATTTTGTAAGAAAATCTTTCTCAATATATATTATTCACTCTATTTGGAAAATGCTTTGGCATTTCAACAGATTTAGAAAGTGGGGAAAATAAGTTCTTTCCCCAAAACACCCATTAACTAACAGAATCCTTTCAAATTTCAAGTGGTTTTATATGCAAATCAAGGAGATTAAATTTTTGACATTAAGCAATAAATGTCTTAAATTCACTTTTGTCTACATCACTCATTTGTCTACATCACTGTGTTCTGACCATCAATCTTGACAGAGTACTTCAACCTTTTCAACACTTTGCCCTGTCAAACATACTGTAAACCAGGCCTGGGCCATACTTAGTTTACTAATTGGGCAGAAAGTAGCCGTTACCAAGTGGCAGAAATGAGGTCTGCTTCAGAGGCTTAATAGTTTTGCCGGTCTTGGTATTCTTTTAGGTCTGGGACATGGTGCACGATTCTAGTTTAAGGCCAGGCACCTAGAAGCAGCTCTTGAAAGACAGGAGATGAAAGCATAACCTCACAAGAAAAGTACATGTCTAGACAGATCTAGATCTTGATGATCTAGAAGATCATCAAGAAATACTTCAAATTAAACTGCCCCAGAAAAGCTATTGAACCTGGGACTGGAAAACAACACATCTATTTTTCAGGGTGCCACATAGCAATTAAAATGCTCCAACAAGACACATAGCTCATTAGCCTATGTGAACGCAGCTACCCTGCTTTGCATTCAGAAACAACAGGAAGATGATAGAATAAGAAAATAGAATTCTGAGTTGGAAGGGACCCACAAGGATCATCAAGTCCAACTGTTAAGTGAATGGCCCATACAGGCATTGAACCCATAACCTGGGTGTTATTAGCACCATGCTCTGACCCACAGAGCTGATCTCACGGTAAAGGCAGTGGGCTGTGTCTTAGCACACTGTTCTCTGTTTAGCAATGAGCTTAGCATATTAAATTTAGCTGAGGAAAAGAAAAAGGAGAGAATGCAACTGCCTCCTACAGGTACATTGTGCAGTAAAGAATAAAATCTTTGGGTCAGTTAAAGACACTGCTTGGGCAAAAGAACTCAAAGGGCAGCTCTGATTATCACAGAATCATAGAATCATTAAGGTTGGAAAAGACCTCCAAGGTCATTGAGTCCAACATTTGACTGAACATCTTGTCAACTAAACCGTGGCACTAGGTGCCACGTCCTGTCCTTTCTTGAACACTTCCAGAGATGGTGAATCCACCACCTCCTTGGGCAGCCCATTCCAATGTTTAACCAACATTTCAGAGAAGAAATTCTTCCTGATGTCCTACCTGAACCTCCACCAGTGCAGCTTGAGGCCATTTCTTCTTGTCCTGCTGACAGTATTTTGGTTGAAAGTTAGAATTATTTGTAGCCCTTAGAGGAGTGAGATTGTGGAACCTATTTCCAAGGAATATGGTGAGCAAACCTATCTAGTGTTGACTGAATTTGTTAAACTTCTCAACAAATTTATAAAATTAACACTGGTCATAACAGGAGCTGTTGTTAGGGTTTCCAGGCAGTTTTATTTGGTCCTCATTTTCTGTTATTTGACACATTTTTAATTAACAGACACTCACTTACTAAGTACAACAAATGCCTATGTCAAGGCTGTTCCTGCAACAGAGCTCCCCAGTCATCATAAACCACAGAGCAATGCTGTTTCCTTCCTGATCCTGGGGAACAAGGCCTGCCTGGCTACTTTGAAGTGATCCTCCAAAAGCTGGTGTTACAAGAAGTCAGGAAAAGATAAGCAAAGACTGTGTTTTCATATGGTAAGTTCACTGGTTACCTATTACATGGCTTTGCAGAACTTCCTTATTTTAGACCAAGAGCCACAAACAACTTCCCACCTACCCACAGCTCCAAAGTGCCACAGACAGATGTTTGTAGGCAGGAGAGGCCATCTGGGAGTGCCCGTCTTGTGGATGACAGTGCATTCTGGAAATGTGGTAAAGATGCAATTGGTGCTGTGCATAGGCTGCTGCTCCACAGAAACTGCCTGCTGGAACTATCCAGTAAGAATGGCTCCAATATGGTTTTGCCTTTGAAACTTATGTAGATAATGAGAAGAAAGAGTTTCTACAGTAGTTGGAAGGAACAAAAAAAAAAAGAGGAGTTTATTGTAGGAATTCAGAGTTCTCCTAACCTCCTCATTGCATCTTGCAGCACAAAGAATTATTTTTTAATTTCCTTTTACTTTTTATCCCACAAGTGACCTTTTCCTTTGGCTATTTCAGCCTTCTGCAAAGGTGACATCTGCAACTTTTTCCAGGACTGACACAACTCATGAAATCAACTGGTATTTACTCCTGGACTAGGTTCTAAGGTGGTATTATAAAGTGTTGAAATGACACTCTTGATAGAAATTGTGGGAATAAATTGACTACTTTACATTGCCAAGTTCAGAAAAATACTAGAAATGCGTAACTGAAATCCTGAGTTTCTGGACTGGGTCAAAACTCCATCCTCTCTGTTCAGAGTGTAAATGATTTTGGCAATTTTATTTCAATTGTCACTCAATTTTTAACACTCCCTTTACTTTTTTTTCTTTTTTTAAAACATCTCACATCCCCTTTATGGATCATGCCTAAAGGAAAAAAAATCTGTACCAGCCAGTCTTTATGCTATTTCCCCAGATGGAGCTTAGCTGTTCTCCAAACACTCCAGTGTATTCTTGCTTTAGGTAATATATTTCAGAATGGCTGAAATCTCGCATTTATGCCAGTAAAGCCAAGATGTGTGATTTTGCGCGTGGGAAGATTTGAAATGTTAACACGAGCAGGTGAGATTTAGTAACCTCCAGCTGAGGAGCCAGAACAAGTTGCTGGAGGGCTTCTCCTCTACCCACTTCTGGTAATGATTCCCTGAATGCAATAGTCTCTTTTCAGACCTGTTTCTCCTGTCTTTCTGTAGGCAATTCTCCTTGATTCCTAGGTGACAATCTTTTCTTCTGTTAAATCTTTCTTAAACATTACCTTATCCATACAAGCTAAACAGTATGCAAGGGAAGCAATTAAAACAATGAATTTAGAATCCATATGCAAAATCTGCTGGTTTTCAGACCGTGTAATTTCAAAAAGACAGACTCTCTACAGATGGCATCTGTAGTGAATATATTAACAGCACTATAAACATTTATCTTTCCTAATAATTAACTCAAACTCTTCCAAAAGATACATTATGGGTTATACGCAGATCCTAACTTTGCTCATTAAGAACACCTAATTATCAAACATTGCCAACTTTATTTACTCTACTGTCTGATGGGCATTTTTACCAAGAGACAACACTTTCCAAAACCACTGTATTTAGACAGAATTATGTATTTTCTCTAGTTAATCACTTTTGCAGAATTTTATTCTATTTTCTATATCTTTAATTGGTGTTAAATTTGTCGTCTAGTCTGTCATACATGTAAATCTAAGTTGGAGAAATATTCTGCTATACAAAATGAACAGTATTACTCTTTATCCTTCAATTCCCCTTTCTATAAAGAATGAGAACATCATCCTTCGTATTGTGAACACAAAATAATGAACAGAGTAGTATCACCAGTCTATGGATTTATGGTGGAATAAGCTTTAGCAAAGATAAAATAGAGAAAATTCTTA
Source organism: Aleadryas rufinucha (assembly GCA_013397815.1). NCBI lineage: Eukaryota > Metazoa > Chordata > Aves > Passeriformes > Aleadryas > Aleadryas rufinucha. The sequence goes on along the minus strand of VZTH01017166.1, from coordinate 1,436 downwards.
TCTTTAAACTCACTGCCTCAGTCCCTGTCTCCAAAGAAGAGGAAAATAACAGAGCCATATTTCAAGTTTGGATTAGGGCATGGCTGTAGAGATGAAAAAATCTAACATAAGATAGTGAATCTGGGATCTATAACATATTGCTAGATTTTCTGTAACACAGGAGAATTTAAGTACTTGTTACAATTGTTTTTGCTGCAACTCAACAAACTTTCAGCTACTTCTTATCAAAAGTAACCACTGAGTTATTGTTCTGAATATCACTACAGTAAAACAGACTATTAGCCTAACACAGAGCTCTGTAATACTGTCTCTTTCTAAAGAACTCTTACCCAGTTGAAAAGTTCACCTTACCATATCAGTTATTTTTGTTTAGAATATATTAACTTTTTGTTCCTAATGGAAGCCAGTTAGAAAAATGAGGGTGAGAGGTTAAACATACATCTGGTCTCCCTATTTAACATAGAGGTTTATCTTTTGCATGTTGCTGATGATAATTTAGAAGGGAGGGGGCACAAAGGAAAAGCACATTTGTATATTTTTCTGTTATGAAAACGGCAGCCTCCATTTTTCATTTGACATATGAAATAGCTCTGCCATAGAAGCCTGTGCTTTTCAGCTTTGTGTTTAATTGTTGGAGCCAAGAAGAAGAGGTGAAGAAACAAGGCAGATTATACTTGGGCTGGTAGGACCAAGTAGGCTATGGCAAGCATGGCTCTCATTATGCTTAACTGAATTAGTCTGTTTCCTTTAAGAAAAGGAGGGGGGTAGAAAAGGAGAGATTAACAAGGCACCAAGGACCTGCTGTAAGACTTTGACACTTTTAGTGGCTTGTGACAAATGACTTGTGAGTATTAGCTCTCCTTCAGAATCAGAAAACAAATCTACCATTTGGATAAGGAATGCAAAAAAAAAAAAAAAGCAACAGCAACAAACTCTGCTACAAGGTCATGCTGACTAGGACTCATTACCAGCGGAACAAGAGAACTGAAGAACAGATAAGTTCTTTAACTGACTAAACTCTGAAATTGTTATTAGATGTCTAGAAGTCTCTAACATTTGTCATTCATTTCTAGGTAAAGCATATGTTACAGTCCTTCTGAAGGTATTCATGTGTTCAAATATTGCAACAATGGCACATATTTCTACTTATTCTCAAGAGGTGTTTTGGGCCTGGGATCAACTTAGAGGCTCGCTTCTGGACTCATTCCAAGAGCTAAATGTCTTTCTTGTGCTGGGGCAAAATATAAGTGTGCTCTTAAGTCAGGCCTCTACAGATTCTTCGGGAACTCCATCTTATGTGCTACATTAGTTGCAATGTCCTGCAATCTACCCTTGCATTGTCAGTATATCTGTAAAGGGAGATATTTTGCACATAGAACTTCTGTAGCTTAGCACACAAAACACATCTATAAGAGAAGAGCTTATATATATATATA
>VZTH01017165.1:77244-92638 GCA_013397815.1 Aleadryas rufinucha | reverse complement strand
TCTTTGTGGCCTCCGCTGGACCCTCTCCAGTAGCTCCTTGTCTTTCTTGACCCATGGAGCCCAGAACAGGCTTCACCAGCTGAAGCTGCCTCCCACCAAAGGCCTGAGGCAAGAAGCACTTTCAGGGCCAGCCGTGCTGCAGGAGCTGCCAGACCCTCCTTTATCGCTTTATTTAAAAGGCAGCGCAGGCCCTGGGGTTGAGCCCCTAGACCCGGGCTCATTCCATTCCTCCGCGCCGCCAGGGGGCGCGCTGCCCCCCCGCACCGCTCTCCCCTCGCGGCGCGCGCAGGGGCGGTGATTCAAACGCGATGGCGGCTGAGGCGGCTCGGGGCTGAGGGGGAGCGGCCCCCGCCCGGCCCCTCGCCCGCCCGCCTCTGCCTTGGCGCGATGTCCTCGGAGGGCAGCGGCACGGCGGCGGTCGAGCAAGCGCCTAAAACTAAGCGGAAAGGTAGTGTGGGGCGAGGGCGAAGCCGCGCTGCCTGAGGCGGGAGCCCGGCCCGGCCGCGGTGGGGATCCGAGCTGAGGCGGGAAGCCCCGCGGTGGGCCCGGCTGAGCTCTCTTTGCCGCTCTTCCAGGAGGAAGAATCGTGCAGTCTCGCTACCTGCAGTTCAATAAGAAAGACTGCAAGAAGGCGCCGGGACTGCCGAGCTCGAGCGTCGCTGAGCGAAAGGAAGAAAAGGTGTGAGAGCGGCTTGGACGTGTGGCAGCGAGGCCTGGGGGAAAACCGGCTCTGCTGGGGTTGTGAGGGAGTTGTGGTGTGTTACTAAGTGGGAGCTTGGGACTGTACTCGGTGACTTGCAAAGCACCAAGATGCCTTGGGATTTAGTTGTTTATTGTCAGCATGTAAGTAGAAGGTGAGATATATTGCTGATTATGTTCTATCTTAGCTGTTTCTTTATTGTCAGGATGCTTCATCAAGTTCCTCTTCATCAAATGCTTCTCTGCCGTCTTCTGCAGCTGAAGCAAGATCGGTTCTTTCTCAGAAACACAAAACTTCTGCTGGTAAGTTTTACCAGTGTTTAAAAGCTATTCTTTTGTATTTCCAGCCTATTAAATCCTTAACAACTCTTAAGGTATGGATATTTTGTATTACTTGCATCACTGACAGTTATTATTTGTATGCAAAGGAAATTAAGAAACTTGATGTGGGACTAAGAGAAACCAGGTTCTGGATGTGGAATTGAGTGAATGGGTTGTCTTAAATAAATATCCTTCCTGCCTTCTGCACAAGGTTTTGAACTGTTCTTTCCCTATGCCCTCACCATTACTCCACTTTTTTAATTTAATCTTTCTGTTAAACCAAGTGTGAATGACTGAAAATGTCTATCTGCAAAACTGCCCATTTTTATTTCTTTTGTTATTACCAACAATTCCTGTCTGGTATTACTGACAGTCCTTGGTTGTCTCCACAGCCATCCAGTTATTGGTGTTTGAGATGAATTATTCCCTTGTTTTCTGTGAATTGGGACCTCAAAGGGTCTCATTTTGGACTGCTGTTTATGGGGTCGTTAGAGAGTGGCCTTTAGTCATAATAATTTTCCATTCTGGCCGCAATTCCAGTTGGTAACTTTCTTTGGAGGTTCAAGAAAAATAAGTTTTTAATGCTGTTCCTTACAAAACGGGTGCTCATTGGACATTCCTGGGAACAGAGAGTGTTTCTGATAAGCTCAAGAGGGGGCCTTGTCCAGGTGCAGTTCATCAAGGCCGAGGCCTAACGAGAATTTCTCAGGTCATAGTGGGGTGTGAGTGGGGGGAATGTGAACAAATCAGCTTCCCTGGGCCTCTACAACTTGGAATTGGGAACTTGTGCTAAACCTGTTCTAATTGTTCTAGTCTGATAACAGCTTCTTTCTACAGGTGTTGACCGTAGCTCATTAAATCAGAGTGGTTTTGAGAGGGGTAACTTGCAGTCCACTTTGTTAGATGAAGAAAAAATGAAGCTACCTGACCTTGATATTTCTGCTATTAATGGTAAATTTCCATTCATACTCCATTTCTGGGTTGGTTTTTTTTTTATTTTTAATGTGTGTGCTGAAACCAGGGGATAAGAAATTGTTGTATTCTTGTATATTCACAAAAGGAATTTAAGCAGAGGTACTAAGACCTTTGGAGTTTAATTTAACCTCTCGATTGTAGTATCTTTTGGGTGCTCTGTTTTTGCTTAAAGTCAAAAAGTAAAAAATAAAGTACTCTTGAGTCTGTTCCTATAACAGGTGGGTGTCAGCCCTTCTGAAAAGTGCATCACACCTGTTTGTCACTTAAAGCTAAATGCTCCCGTGGTCCACATCTGCTCATGAGTATATTAGAGCCAGAAATAGAGCTCAGATCTTCTTTACTGATACACAATAATTTTGAAATGATCTCTGCCTTTAAAGAACCTGATGGTCTATAGACCTCGACAGAAGAGCACACTAACTTTCTTGTTGTGATACAGGTAAAACTGACCCCAAGAAGTGTTCTCATTCAGAATCTGCTTCAGAAGGAGATTCAGAGACAAAGGAAATAACCACAGACAGTGATGAGGTGAGTCTCACTGCTTTCACTGGTAAGGATGTTTATTTTGAAACAGATTTTCTGTTTATCTTTAACCTGAGTTGCAGCTAAGGTCCTGGGATGGTCTAAAGCCTCTTTGCAGCAGTCAGTTGTACTGCTGGCAATGTTTGGTGTGTTTATCAGATATCTGAACACTGACCAGAGCTTTCCTTCCATTTCTTGTGGTAAAGAATCTGTTCCAATTATTGCATCTCCTCAGGTGGATTCTTCTTTTGGGCATTCCTGCCCATACTCTTTAATTATATCACATTAAGTATTTCCTGGCATTTTTGTTGTGAGAACTAACACTGGTTCAATCTAATATAAAGTGCTTCATTTAGGGATCTCATTTAGTGTAGCACTGAAACTTCAAATTCTTAACTGGATTTTGTTTCTGAAAGTCTGCTGAAAATGTTATAAAAGGTGGTGGAACAAGGAGGTTTTTTTAATTAACATGCGTGTTTAAACCCACAAACTTGTCTTATCAAGCTGCCTGTTGTTGGTGTTGATTCCAGGCACGAGTTGGACTATTGGTAATTTATTTGGTAATTAATTTGACTGCTGAAAAAACAATTGATGTTTGGATATTCTTTTCTTTTCTGAAGGAAACTGATCTTTTTGATCCGATGGCAGAGCTGGAATCTGAGACACTGCTTTTTACTTTCCTGAGAATAAGGGTGAGAGTTAGTCAAGTATTTGGTGTTTCAGATAGAATGTGATATTGAGGCATTGTTTAATTTCTTAAATGCTTCCTGACCTGTAAAAGTTACTGGTTTTGTGGCTGTATATGTTTATGATTTGTAAAATTGTAAGACTTGCTAAGAAAACTCTTAGAGTGAATTCAGTGCCAGTTTATTAAGCTGGTGCTGGTTCTTAGGGGGATGCAGAATTTTTGGGAAAACTGTGAGTCTGTCTGGAGTTCAAGGTTGTAGCAGTGACTTTGTTCCTTCAGTGCTGTGAGTGTATTTTCCTTTACAAAAAGGAGCAGGGGTGGGGCAAGAGTCTTGAGGGGGTCTTTAACTCTGATGTTCTGTGCTTACTGTGTGAGGTCTCCTGTTCATTAACTGGAACTCATTGGCCTGGTCTGAGGCTTGCATTTATTTATTCAGAATATGTTAATTGCTTAGATGTAGCATCACTTTAATTGTGAATATTTTTGGGATGTAATAGGCAGAAAAAAACGTTGCCAAGATGGAGGAAAAAGCAGAAAAAAACTTGCTAAGGTTGTGTGAAAAAAAGCGGAGACAACAGGAGAAGCTCTGGGAGCTGAAACGTGAAATTCTGCTCGAGGAGAGAGAGCAGAAGCTCAATGAAACATTAGACAAACAGGTAAGTTTTAGTGGGATTTTTGCTTCTCTGATAGTTACACAAACTCATTTATGAAGTAGTCCTTTATCCAGAGGAAATTCCTCTGCTTCTGTGGCCTGCAGGGGTACAATTTCATGCATCTTAAAGAAAACCAATATCTCCTTCCTGCTGAGGCCTGTAATGCTCTGCAGTACCTGAGCAGGTGCCTTTGTCACTGTTGTGTTGTCCCCCGTGGACAGGCAGGAAGGAGAAGCTGGAGCTCTTGGGCAAGGGCAGAGATTGCAGTGGCTGCCAGGGCAGGGTCTGGGTGATGCACAGGAGATGAAAGTACCCAAAACCACGTGAACATCCTGCACTTAGGCAACTCCAGTTATGGTTAGAGCTGAGATGCCACCCCTTAACGAGAAGTGAACATCTTCTGTTGTTTATTTGTCTTGTTTGTATGTGTTAGCCACAAGTAGTTCTGGCCTAGTTGTAAGAAGACAGGTTTCTAATGAATAATTAATGTATTTTCTGTAGTGAGCCAGATGTGCAATTACAAAAGATGTGCTTTTGGAGATGCATTGGTTCCATGTGTGTCTCTTTCAGATAGAAGTGCTGTCTCCCCTTGTTGCTGTCTGTGAACAGTTTAAAGAGCAATATAAAAGCTTTGCAGCTTCCCTGGATGCCACGAGACATGAATTACCCATAAAGAATATTCACGTAGAAGGAGATAAGCAAACCTACCTTGGTATGAAAATTTGATTTATCAAATTTGCTTTCAGATATTGTGGGTTTATGCTAAGAAAGCTTCTCACACTGTTATTGCTACATCTGTCTGTGGCCACTGGAGGAACTTTGTGTGCTCTTAGAGCTTGTGTGGACACTGGGCTGCAGCAGTAATCACATGTTGTGCTATGTGTAATTCTTATCTCTGTTTAACCACTTAACTACACTTTTTTATCCTGCAGCAGAGAAGAAATTAACTTTCTAAGTTAGCTCAGTCTTCATATACACCTTCTTTAGCAGGTTTCTATATCTTTTAACTATGTTCATGGCATTCCTTTTCTTCTCTTGTTCCTACTGTGTAAACAAATTGTAGGAATACTGGGATCTTTCTTGCTTCTGTGTCTGAGGGACAGAGTCACCTGGGTAGACTTCTTGCTCATGTTTCTTGCAGAACTGGAGCTTGAATATTACTGTGTGCTGCCTTGAATCAGAGAGTGTTTAATAAATCAGTACATGCATTTTGTGCATACACATTTCAACTGCTGGTCTGCAAAAAACAAGATACTTAAACCATTTACAATAATCTTGCACTTTAAGACAAATGCAAAAAGTTTATTGAAGAGCTTAAAGTTCTTGTAAGAAGACTAGAAAGGAATAGCTCCATTTTTTTTGTTTGTGATTGTTGAAGGAAATGACTGAATAAATTTCATAGCGGGGTACATGCCGACAGCAATACATGAAACTGGCCAGGGAATTTTGGGTGTCTAAAACTTGTTTTTTCTCTTACATTTGTCTTAAAAATCCTTGACATACTCTAAATGAGAGCTTGATTAGCAATTTTAATAGCCTGTTGCTGGTGCTAGTCACAATAGTGAAAAATAATTTGGCTTTCACAGTTTCATGGTGTTTTTGTGAAAGCTGAACAGTAGATTTTTGGCATCTGGTTCACCTCTCTCTGAGTTACTCCAGCTGTTAATATCTTGTATTAACTGGTGCCCTCTGTATTTTTAATAATACCTTTAACATCTCATCTTCCAGATGAACTGGGAAGGCAATTAACGATCACACAGGAGCTTCTGACAGAAGTTATGCCAAACCACTCAGAAGGTAGTGCAAAAGCACTTAGTGCACTGAAAGAGCTTAAAGAAGTGTCTCAGCAGCTGAGTAAAGGGCTTCAAAGGTAATCACAGAAAAGACTTGTTGACTAAATATTCAGAGGAAAATCTCTAGACCTTGCCAGAATAAATCCAGAACACAGACTGTAGGAGGATTAACTGAGGTTTTGGTAGCACTGAGTGTGATTCTCTCTGTAGCAGTCGTCTGTATTTCTATCCCTGCCCTGCCTGCAGTCAAAGTAGGATGTTTGGGGTTGGTTTTGTACTCCAGGTGAGCCACTTCAGTGAGCCATTCTCTGACACTTCAGCTGAGAATTTCAGTGAGCAAGAATAGACCTGGTAAGTGCAGATATGTAGGAGTGGAGAAACTTAGGAGACAGAAAAGTGAACTAGAAACTGTCTTAAGTAACAACCCTGCAAATGCATCACCCTTGAGAAGGTACAAGGAGCACAGAGAAGGGTTTTCTCCTCAGCTATTGTGACAACAAATACAAAGCATCACTGGGAGGATGAGGAAGAGATAAGGCATGACTGATGTCCTTTCCTTCCTTCATTGCCCCAGAAGAGATTAGAGTTAGAATCTGAAGATTAATAGACCATTAAGCCACTCATCTCCCCTTCCTGCAAACTGCCCCATCTCTCCTCTCAATTCTTGTTTTTGAGAAGAAAATTCACATTTTACATGTTTTTTTCTTCTGGTGGGGCCATAGTAGTAGAAAGATGCAAACGTCCAGGCATGCAGTCTTTGGGCTAAAGCAGCCTTACTGTCCTTCAGAGTCACTGATTTAGCTTCATGTGTTCCAGGTGCTTCACAGATGTGCAGAACCTGTCATTTGAAGTCAGTAAAGAAGTTTCTCTGCATAACCAATATGTGTGTGAAGAGAATCATGGAGTAGATGTTGTGAAACGCTGGTATTTTGACTAAGTTNAGACTTCTTGCTCATGTTTCTTGCAGAACTGGAGCTTGAATATTACTGTGTGCTGCCTTGAATCAGAGAGTGTTTAATAAATCAGTACATGCATTTTGTGCATACACATTTCAACTGCTGGTCTGCAAAAAACAAGATACTTAAACCATTTACAATAATCTTGCACTTTAAGACAAATGCAAAAAGTTTATTGAAGAGCTTAAAGTTCTTGTAAGAAGACTAGAAAGGAATAGCTCCATTTTTTTTGTTTGTGATTGTTGAAGGAAATGACTGAATAAATTTCATAGCGGGGTACATGCCGACAGCAATACATGAAACTGGCCAGGGAATTTTGGGTGTCTAAAACTTGTTTTTTCTCTTACATTTTTCTTAAAAATCCTTGACATACTCTAAATGAGAGCTTGATTAGCAATTTTAATAGCCTGTTGCTGGTGCTAGTCACAATAGTGAAAAATAATTTGGCTTTCACAGTTTCATGGTGTTTTTGTGAAAGCTGAACAGTAGATTTTTGGCATCTGGTTCACCTCTCTCTGAGTTACTCCAGCTGTTAATATCTTGTATTAACTGGTGCCCTCTGTATTTTTAATAATACCTTTAACATCTCATCTTCCAGATGAACTGGGAAGGCAATTAACGATCACACAGGAGCTTCTGACAGAAGTTATGCCAAACCACTCAGAAGGTAGTGCAAAAGCACTTAGTGCACTGAAAGAGCTTAAAGAAGTGTCTCAGCAGCTGAGTAAAGGGCTTCAAAGGTAATCACAGAAAAGACTTGTTGACTAAATATTCAGAGGAAAATCTCTAGACCTTGCCAGAATAAATCCAGAACACAGACTGTAGGAGGATTAACTGAGGTTTTGGTAGCACTGAGTGTGATTCTCTCTGTAGCAGTCGTCTGTATTTCTATCCCTGCCCTGCCTGCAGTCAAAGTAGGATGTTTGGGGTTGGTTTTGTACTCCAGGTGAGCCACTTCAGTGAGCCATTCTCTGACACTTCAGCTGAGAATTTCAGTGAGCAAGAATAGACCTGGTAAGTGCAGATATGTAGGAGTGGAGAAACTTAGGAGACAGAAAAGTGAACTAGAAACTGTCTTAAGTAACAACCCTGCAAATGCATCACCCTTGAGAAGGTACAAGGAGCACAGAGAAGGGTTTTCTCCTCAGCTATTGTGACAACAAATACAAAGCATCACTGGGAGGATGAGGAAGAGATAAGGCATGACTGATGTCCTTTCCTTCCTTCATTGCCCCAGAAGAGATTAGAGTTAGAATCTGAAGATTAATAGACCATTAAGCCACTCATCTCCCCTTCCTGCAAACTGCCCCATCTCTCCTCTCAATTCTTGTTTTTGAGAAGAAAATTCACATTTTACATGTTTTTTTCTTCTGGTGGGGCCATAGTAGTAGAAAGATGCAAACGTCCAGGCATGCAGTCTTTGGGCTAAAGCAGCCTTACTGTCCTTCAGAGTCACTGATTTAGCTTCATGTGTTCCAGGTGCTTCACAGATGTGCAGAACCTGTCATTTGAAGTCAGTAAAGAAGTTTCTCTGCATAACCAATACGTGTGCGAAGAGAATCATGGAGTAGATGTTGTGAAACGCTGGTATTTCGACTAAGTTTCTGTATTGTTTGACTACTGGGTAGGTACTAACTCAATGCCAGCAGACTTTTTATCCTTTTACTTCTTGTATGGACACACAACTTGCCCGGATTTGCTGTGAAGCCAGCAGCTGGGGTGCTCACTGATACAGAAATTGGAGGGCTGTTCTGCAGGCTGTCCCACAGGAGACATCACCACTCTCTTTTAACGTGGATTTCTGTGAGATTTTCCATCACTTTCTGCCTTGACAGTACTGAAAGGTAAATGATAAAAAGCGCTATTCCTGGCAAATCTGGCCTGTGTGTTAATGCACAGCCTGAGCTTTGGTTGCTCACTGAACAACTTCTGCAGGAACTCTGAATTGCCCCATATTTCTGGATGTGCTGTGTGGGTACAAAGTACTTGCTTGGAAGGTGCCTGGTCACTTTTAACAAGTGAGAAGTTTTGTTAACTGGTTGCCTAATTGCCTTGTTAAATAAATTATTGCAGTCATAAATGCTTTTGTATAAACTTGACTCTTCTTTAAGGACTTTATTCTTTTTACTAATAAAGACTATTTTCCACTGCTCTATCAGTGGCCTTCAAGTTTGAATATGTTCACTGATCTCCTACAGCAGCTTTTGTTTCCATCTGGGCTTACTTAGGGCTAATACTACACAGGCCAGTGATGGACTTGGACACACCAAGTGGTCCCAGTGGTCAGCCATGAGCACCCTGAGTGCTGAGGCCAAAGGATTGGAAACGTGGAAAGAAACCACAAACCTAATTCCTGAGTGAGTGTTGTGTGCTATGAACATACAAGCCACATCTGGCATGTTTCTTCAACATACTTTCCTTTTTGTACATGGAATGCATTTTTCTCTGGAAGACATGCTGTAACCGGTGTTGTTTAACCTGTGGAACCTCATTCTGTGATGGTTTTTCACATTTCTAGCTCAAGCTGTGTCTATAAGGCTTTTTGGCCTGCTCTTAGGATACCTGGAGTATTATCCTTACACTCCTTCAGGTGCTGTTCAGGCTTTCTTCCTGGCACTACTAGGGGTCTAACGAGAGTCTTGTCTCCTTTTATTAAAAATTAGGAGTAAATTAAGTAACTGGATCAGTAGATGTGCCACACCCATAAAACAAACTGTTCAGACCCTCCTTGCATACAACATCAGTGTCATTTTTTTAGCAGCAGCTTCTCTGTGAACCAGAGTTATTTTAGGATATCTATCTGTTATTTCTTTTTCCTCACAGATGATCTGCACCTGGTAGGTGACCTGTGCGGCTGTAATTCAGCACATCAGCAATAGGTGCTGGATGCAGCTGGATCGAGCTCTGCAGCAGGAGCATGAGCTGCATCCATGAATTTGGCCACTGGATGGGGAACTTTGCCCAGCGAAGTCAGCTTGGCTGTAAATGTGTGGGCTGGTTAGTTTTGGTGGATGGAGATGGGGGTAGAAAGGCTCCAATATGATGAAACTGGTTTTGCTGGGTTTGGATTATTGCTAGGTTGTGTTCTCACACCTTTAACCTCTTTATCATCGGTGTGTCAATTCTGAGACTGAAAGTTGGGAAGGGTCATCTTAAATATGAGAGGGGAGGGATGAAATTGAGATCACTATTGTAGTGTCTTGATAATAATGTCTGTGCACAGGCCTATCAGAATGTCTTTCATAGGATGTCTTAATGGTACACCTCACTAATGGTCTGAAAAGTATTTTTCTTTCAAGAAATACTTTTAAATTAAACCCATCCTTTTCAGTCCAGTGACTTTTTACCTTTGAGATGCTATTGGATGTGCATACCTACACCCAAACGTTACTTAAGCAACAGCCAGCAATGCAAATTTTCCCTCTGAAAAGCAGTGGAATGCTGCTGGTTCTCCCCCCGGGGAGGTGCTTGCTGGGAGCACAATTAAAGGCTGTAAATCTTTCGGGGGTAGTAGTTCAGCGCCGCTGCTGCAGGCGGCACTCGCTGCACTCGTTATCCTCCCACAAGGCGAAGGGGAGTCCTGGGGCTGAAGCCAAACTGCTGCTACAGAACAATTCTGTGCCCGGGGATGTGCACTCATTGTTTCAGAAGAATCAGAGGCATTAATTTCAGCATTCTGGCCATTCTTTCCTTTAAACTGAGCACTTGTGTAATTCTTTGTACAAACGGTACAACAAGTGTTAGCTAAAGCAGCTCAGCCTCTCCAGGAAAGGGTTTTAAACTAGTTTGAACTGAGATTTTTCCTTTCTGATTTTCATGAATGTTCTTTCTAAGTGGTCCGGTTTTGGCTCTTTGCAGAAGTGTTTTAGGCTCCTCCACCTTGAAATAGCCGCAGAATTGGCTGCTGTCATTTAACACTGTACAAACAACAACAACAAAGAACTGCAGAATCACTGGAGCAGGAACTAAACAGATGTGACACCACTTATTTTGTGTTTTCCACTTATTTTCTGACAATGTCACATGCTCTAAATCGGTTGGAATCCTAAACAAATTAAGGGCTCTCTTTATTCAGGTTATGTGTCTTTTTTTCCCCTGTAGAACTAATAATGTTCTCCCTGCTGTAACTTGTATCAATGAAGATTTAGTTTTGCTTTGTCTGCACATGTGCAGTACTTATAACCTATTTATTCATTTCTAAAGCCAGAAGTTCTTGACCAGTTGTTAACATTCATGTGTGTTAAGGTGCTTTTTTAGGGGAAGGGATTTTTTTTTTCTTCCTCTAAAAATTGAAAGCAATTGTGAAATGAGCCAGGTGGGTGAGAGCCTGGGAGGAAGGGGGAGCCCAGAAATGGAAGTATTTGTCCCCTGTAAAATTCTTGGTTGTTTAAAAAGTGATTGGCAAAGCTTTTAAGCTGGGTTTGCCCTGCAGCCTGCCCTGCCTGGGTGCTGTGACCACATTCTCCTCAGTGCCTCTGCTGCTGCCAGACCCTGACCACCAGCTCGGGAGGGCTGAGTCAAGGCATTTTTTGCTGTAATTCCTGTGCTCCCTGCAATGGGGGCTGCGGGGTCAAGGTAAGGCAGGATCCCTCCTGCCCGGGCTGCCCTGGGGTGGAGCTGCAGCCCTGGAAATCACCGCGGCTCGTTTGTCCCCTCACCACACCCCAAACCCCCCAACTCTTTTGTTCACAAACGGAGCTGAGTCTGTGCTCATCAACAGCCAGCAAAGCAGCTCATGACCCCAGCAGATGTTTCTGCATTTTAGGCTAATGAGAACTTATTGGATTACTGCAGTCTTCCCTGCCTCGGAGTAAATACCACTTTGTTGGAGATCCGGAAATTCATACTGAATATGATAAACAAACTGCTGGCTGGGCTGGGATTGCCAGGACATGAAAAGAGTTCCAGAGCGGCAGAAGATCTAACAGCTCTGAAATGCACCACTGAGCCACACCAATTAAGAGCATTTCCAGTGATTATGTGAGCATTCCTGTTCAACTCACAGAAATTATTCTAGGTTGTTTCTTCCGCTGCATTTGTGTGTGGTCTGTAAAGCAAGCACGAGGTTTGCAGAGTGGGCTCGAGTGCCTCTGACCAGTTCCTTTTAAAATAATTCTGTGATAATGTATATACAAGATCTGAGTTTCCTGCTAATTTAAGATCCTAAATTTTCTATGTCATGGTTGCCCCTTCAGATACAACTAATTTTTTAATTTATATAGCCAGTGTGTGTTTGGAGATGGCCTGTAGGATATGAAAACTTATTTCCTTTGTTTAATATCTCTTGCATATGGGAGGTGGCTCTACTGTTCAGTCAGACTATGCACAAATTATATTTCACCAGTCATGTAGGAGCTGAGAAGGAATTGGGAAGTTATTTGTGACTAGATGTCTGAATGACAGCCCCTTCTGATAAGCACAGCCCTCTTCCTTCTAAATCATTCCAATTCCTTCATTTGAATGCTTTCCTAGTACTGTTTCAGTCACTTTGTCAGGAATTAAAATGTTATATTACTGTGAAAGATCAGACTCTGCTGTTCTGTAGATGAATAATAACCATTTCTGACAGAACTATTTAATAATTATGTTCTCAATATCATTATCCTGTTATATGCTACTTAGATTACAGTCTTAGTTGAAAAGTACTCTTTAATTATCCTTTCCTTATAATTCCATCTAGAGATGTTTGTATTCCTGGGGGCAGGATCAGTCTGGTTTCTGCCACTCTCTCTGGACTGATGTAGTCTCTGTTAAACCATTTTCCTGGGTGAGGTGCAGGAGTGTGGCAAAGCCTGGGACACTTGTTTTGCACTTATCAGTTTCTGCTTTTGCTATCTCTGGCTGTCACAGAAACACGAAGAGAGAACAAAACTCAGAGTTAAAGAATAGGTGTGGCTTTTTTACCATGAATATCCTGCTGTAAAAATTAACTAAGGCCTTGTTCTTTTCTGGTGGTGTGTAATGACTGAGGGGAATGTTTTTCCATTGGGAAGGGGGAAGAAATTATTCTGGAAATTGATGACTTTTTTATTTTTCACCCACCTTCTACTGAAATCTCATGTGTACAGGACTTAACACAGAACTAAATTATTAATAGCCTTGGGGTTAGTACAGTATCTTTTATGTGCACAATTTACACATAATAAAATGTTTAAGTGAGAATTACCTTTTTAGCTTTGGATCTGATCATCTGAGTGACAAGTTAGTGACACCACTCATGCTGAGGCAGTTAGCAAGGGCTAATTATTGATGGCATGGTCCTACCACTTGTTTCCTGTGAGTTGTCTTACTGATTTCAATTTTGCAGTTGAGATGGGGAAAAAAGCAAAGGGTTCCCAGCTGAGAGCAGCAGTACTTGAGAATTATTATTTTTTTGTTTGACAAATCCCTGTCTGATAATTTTCACATTGCACACAGTTTATTTATGAGGTAGTTGGGGCATGGGGGAGGATTCCTTCTCTTGCAGAGTAATGATGAGGCCATAGAAGCGATCAGGATGTGGATTAGATCTGCTCAGAACCAATACAGATGTATTCACACCTTGTTCTCAAACCCCTGTCCCTCCCTCACCTTTCTGCCACCAGCATGGCCAACACCAATCCCCCACATGCCCTCAAGTGCCTGAGATTCCTAAGACTTTATGAGGAGCAGAATTACGTTTTCTGTAAACGAAATAAAAATCCAAACTATGCACAGTGCAAGCGGGTGGGTGAATATGGCCCATAGATCTGACTGATGAATAGTTTTTATACATGAGCAGTTCTTACAGAACTTCCTTTTAACTCCTAACCATTACCAGATGTGGGTTGCAGGCGGCTGCTGGAATTCCAACACCTGTTGCATCACACTGAATGGGATTCATTTTGGCAAGCACAGAAAATTCCATTTCAGTAAGTAAATAGTTTGAAATTATATCTAAAGCCTCCTTTTTTTTTTTTTTTTCAGACCAAGTTGATTCCAGCCTTATTTACAGGATTGCACATACCTTCATAATTAGAAGATGGTTTGCAGTCTTCAGAGGCTCTAATTGCCTGAGATTTCTTGTAGTCAGTAAATATCAAATGGAAAATCTTCAATTTAGAAGAAATGTCTCCTTTAAAAGAGTGAGCAATTCAAAAGGGCTCTACTCCACGTAAGGGTGATTTCTATCTGTGCTTTTTGAAATGTGGAAATACACATTTGTATGTTATTCTGAAGATGATGGAATTTTAGAACTGCACTTTGCTGCATTCATCAATTCATTGCTGAATCCTTTTGCTTCTTCAAAGCCCTTACCCAGAGGTTTTTCAAAGCTTTTTCCTGTGGTTGACAGGATGGGTGTTTAGTGGCACTCTGTGATTTTTTTGGTACCTTCCCCATAGATCTCAAGCACGAGTCTGTAATGAGCCCTTTGTGGTTTGCTCTAGAAAGCTATGGATTGAGTGGAGAGGTAATTAATGAATTAATATTTTTGAAAGCATGATGCTGTTTCCCAAACATACCCCATCTCTGCCATGCCATGGGAACAGCAAAGGTGCTTCATTTTCATTTTACCTCCTTTAATCTTTAATCAAAGGATCCCAGCATCCCCTGGAGTGTCACCCTGAGGAGAGGCTGGCATCAGAATGGCTGCTTTGCAGACAGGGGAATGCTGAGGCAGACGGGGTTCTGTGTTTGCAGCTGAGGATATGAAGAAGCTGGAAAAGAATTTGGAGTTGCCACATTTTTACTTTGCCTGTTTCAGTTTGTCTCAAAAAAAAACCGCAAACAAACAAAACCTAAAACATTCCCACTTTAATGTACTTTCTAGTAAGTTCCTTCTCATAGTTTCTAGCTCATAACTTCCTTGGGAAGTGACCCCTGTCATTCTAGAGTCTAATCTTGTCTAATTTGTTGAAAAGTGTTTGTTCTTTTTCTAGATTTGTTCTGCCCCTCCACAAAAATGAGACAGTGCTGGTTTAGGATAGATTTGAGTAGGAAAATGTAGCCACATCTCGCAGTGTTACCCATTACTAAAGATAATCTGAACTTATCAAAGTTACTGAATTCGTTTAAGAGAAGCCATATTAAAATGAGTGTAAGTTTCAGACAAGATAAAAATCTCAGCACTATTTATGTGTGTAAGCTGGGTGTTTGGGGGGGAAAAAATGTGCTTCAAACTACCTCCATTGAGGGTTTTCATTTATTGCTGGGGCAAAAATTCCACTCTGAAGCACATCTGGGATCCTGGTGTGCCTAGGCTCTCTCTGGCAGGGATCAATCATTCTTTGATATCTCTGTGCAGTGGGAGATGGCATTTGTTCTATCACCTCGGCTCTCTGCTCGTGCCTTGGGTTTGCTTTTCCCGGTTTGTGTGAGCTCTGCTCTTAGGCTGCAGCTCTTCCTCAGAGCGGTGCAGTGAGAGCTCCCTCTCCTGTCCCAAGCCCCTGGACCCGCGGGACAGAGGGATGGACATGGATAGATTAGGGCCTAGGGAATGAGGAGGATGGAGGAGCATCAGTGCTGGTGCTGGACTTTGTGTTGGAAAGCAGTTCCTGGGCAGCGCTCCGTGCAGTCCCTGAGCGCACAGAGGCTCCGTTACCGGGACCGGACCGTGCCGGGGGTGCCGTGCCCCGGTCCTGTTCCATGGGACCTTGGCTTTCGCAGCTCTCCCGTCTGTGGGGCTCAGGAGGAAGGCGAGGAGCTCGGGCAGCGCTCCGGGGCTGTTTGGGCTCGGCAGCAGCGGCGCCGATGCCTCAGCAGCCCCGGGGAAGGCGAGCGGAGCCGGGCGGGCGGTGCTGCAGGGGCGGGCCGAGGTGCGGAGCGGCC
>VZTH01017165.1:35873-77216 GCA_013397815.1 Aleadryas rufinucha | reverse complement strand
GGGCTGCGCTCGCCGGGAACAAAAGGCTCCTGCTGGCCGCGCAGAGCGCCGTGGCCCGGGCTCCGCGGCACCATGTCCCGCTGCGAGCCCCGCCGCGCCTGGGCGCTGCTGCTGCTCGTCCTCTGCAGCCTGAGCGCTGCCCAGCCCCGCCAGCGCCAGTAAGTACCGGGGCCAGCCCGGGGACCCCGCGGCAGCATCCCGGGGCAGGGCGGCGGGGAGAGAACCAGCTCTGCCCGGCCGGGGCTCCGGGGGGGCTGCACCGGCCGCGGAACAAAGCCCGCGGAGCGCCCCGGGGAGGTCGCGGAGCGAGCGCGGCGCGTCCCCGGCAGCGGCGCGTTTGTCCCCGCGGTGCCGAAGCGCAGAGCGCGGGGAAAGGGGGACAAGAGAGGAAAGCTGCCGTGCCATACCTGCCTCCAGCTGCTCCGGAGAGCGGCTGCGGAGCTTTTATCTGCAAACAATTATTTAAGGAATCCGGCTGCTGCGGTGCTGGGGGTGGTTGAAGGTAGCGCTGGGCGCTCCCGAGCGGCGTGTGAAGATTTTTTTTGTGGGGAGCATCAGCCGGGGAGAAAGTGCGGGGAAAGTTCTCTGACTTTTAGAAATTGAATCCGCAGCTCTTTTCCAGTATGTTTAGGTTAATTTTGATTAAGGTTTGCTTTGTTCTTTATCCCTGGCTTATTATAGCCCGTCAGCATCGTTGAATAGCTGCATTAACCGAGTGCCACGGAGAAGTTATTTTCACTTGCTTACTAGAAAATATTTCACATCCTGCCAAGTTTTGGTGTAACCTGACAGAGTTGTTAGTTAAATGTGCTTAAAGGATCTGTCCTGTCCCTGTCAAGTTAACTCTTTGATTGCCAAGTTAAGTATTTAATTTTCAAATGCCACTTATTAAGTGATTTAAATAGTTGCATCGAGGGACTGATACTTCAGAAAGAGTTTCAGCAATTCAGAACAATGTGAGTACATGTGCTTCACATATGGCACCGCAGTGCTGGGCTTATGACAGTTTAAATCTGATCATTTCACCCTGAATGCAGCTGGTACTCTTTCTCCCTCTGCAGCTAGATCAGCTATCTCTCTCACCAAGGATTTGCAGGCTCGGTAGTAACTTTTTATTGTTATTTATTACCATTCTGATGAATTTGCAAACCTGGCAGCCATAAGGTTTTGAATCTGCAAGTACCCCGTGCAATTTAACTCGAATGCCACAGAGTTCTGAACTTCCTTTGGGGGTAATGGGATCTCCATGGCAATGAGGCCTGCTGAGAGAGAAACATGGGCTTGGAATTTGATAAAAGATTACTTGGGGGCTGTAAAACACCATCATCCTCATCCCAAAGTGATAATTAATCATGAGCTAAAGCAACCTGGCTCATGGGACTGTAGAAAGGCATGGGCTGAGAAATTTGGCTTGAAAAGGCATCTGAGGAATTGCCTCGTGTTAAAAAAATCCTTTCGGGTAGGAGAAAAACCCCAGAAAGGTGTGTCACGAAGAGAATATAAATGTGTTGCTTCCAGCCCAATGCATCAAAGAGCTCAGAGCCTGCAGTGCTTTTAGCTGACAAGTTCATGGCACGGTGCCATTCACAGAGGAGTGGTGCAGATTCCATTCAGAAACTCTCGCATTGCAGCATCTATGGGAGGTCGTTTTGGGTGGCTTTAAAGCTCTCTGTGTGCCTTCTAAAATAATGCCTTTTGTAAACTTGCAGGATCTAATTGTTTGAACAAGAATGTGGTAGTAGAGCTGGGAATTCGAGCCCGGTTTTGTAGCTGCAGTTTCTGGGCTGCTTCTGTATAAACTGGAAGTTCAGGTGTGTTACATGCGCTGAGTCTGATGTTTAGAAAGCTCCAAAAATCAGCTCTGAGTCCCTTCTCTTCTTCTATGTGAAAATGGAGCCATATGATTGAGTCAAAAATATCTAAATTCTTTCAAAGAAAGCACTGGCTACAAAGCTCTGCCAGAGGTTCAGGTACCTCCTTATTCCTTCATGAGCTTCAGCTCTTTTTTGGTTGGCTGGTTGGATGTTCAGTTTGTTACATATAATAGATAAATGAATGTATTTATTCTATAGATGTGATAAACATGGATATTACTGGTTTTATTTAAATCCTTAGGATTTGTAAGGCACTTAGACTCTGTTTGTTCATTTATACATTTATACATATTAGATACAGGTTTAGATTTCTGGTGGCCACAAACGTGACCATACAAGGGCAAATCGGTCACAGAGAAGTTTGTTCTTTTTCTTTTGCCACACAAAAAGTGGCTCACAAATGAAGCTCTTGTTGCTGCATCTTGACTGACCCCTCCCAATTGTGCTCCTCAGGGGTTATTTGATTGCAGCACCTTCTGTTTTCCGCTCTGGGGTGGAGGAAGCCATAAGTGTGACCATCTTCAACTCTGTCAAGGAGACAACGGTGCAGATCCAGCTGGTGGTCAAAGGAGAGACGGTGTCACGGAGCCACGGAACAGTCCTGGGTGAGCTCCTGGAGTTCTGAGCTTGAGAACTCATGCATGACTTGAGCTCCTGTGGGTGCACCTTGATATCTCCTAAAGGATTGCTTTAGGTGATAATGGAATCAAATGAATATTTCATTGATTTGCTACTGCTGCACCTTCTCAGGTGATTGTGCTAATGTGGTTTTGGTGTGTGTGATCTCAAACATGTAAGGCTGATAACTTTGGAATACCAAGATATACAGAGACCCTAGATAATTAATACTCTTGAGTTTTAGAGTGAATATACTTCTTTTTGATGCCTGAATATTTATCAGTGGGGGGCTGTATAAGGAGTAAGATAAGTTTATTTTGAAGAAAAATATAAAATCTACATCATCAAGAATTTCTTCTCTCTAAAACGTGTGCTGGGAATACAATCTCTGTCTTCTGGACTCAGTGTTGCTGGGGGAGGTGGTAATGTTGGTGTAGTTGGATAAGTCTTTCAAATCCAAGCCAGATACCTCTGACCTGTGAGTAAAGGTGTGTTTTGATCATGTCCAGCTTCATACTGAGTGGATTTACACAGGTGAAAGTGAAGTCCAGTAGCCCTGCTGTACCACTGCCAGTAGTGGTGGAAGCTGTAGTGTGGACAAGGCAATCAGGCTCTTTAACCCTCATGTTTTAGCCCTTCTGTGTGTTAAAATGGGGAGTTTTAGAAAAGCCATTCCCTTTCTTGGGACAGATTGTCTCTGGTTGTGTCGTCCCCTTGTTGTCTTTGAAACTGGCTGACAATTGCAAAGGGAGAGATTTGTACACATGTGGACAGCACATGCTCAAGAGAACTCCTAGGTATGGCTGTATCCAGCAATCAAAACAGATCCTGTGAGTGTTTGTTTTGAGAATTGTTTAAGTCCCAAAAGAGGCCAGGTCCTTTTTACAGCAGAACACTTCTGTAGGCACAGAATGCCCTGTGCTGGAACCTCAGCCTTGGGGGTGCTCTCCAATCACAGAGCACTTTGCAGTTTACCTTGGGCAAAAATTGTAAATAAATGTGAACCAGGCTTGTTTTGGAGAACTCTACAGGGTCTGACTTGCTCACCCTGCAGATTGTTTTACACAGTGCAGGAAAATCACTTCAGGTGAAATGATAATGGAGGAATACTGAGGGAGCAGTTCTGGGGTGTGGGGTCTTCTTTCACTCCACTGCAAATGTCTAAAATCTTGGTGCCTTACCTTGAGAATAACTCTTTCTCTCTCTCTCTCATATTTTAGATAAAGGAACAATTAAGCTGAAGGTGAGTGTCAAATTATTTGAAGGTATTTTTTGGTGAAAGCATGAGGGGCTTTCCCTCAGCCACATCAGGCACTGCTCTCTGGCACAAATAAATGTCACACTCTGGGGCACACGCTGAGGAGGACACAGCCTTCACCAGAGGGAGAGTGGAGAGTGAACACAACAAAACTCAACCCATCACAGCTCACCTGCCAGGCCCTTACACCACTAAAGGAAATCAGTGGCTCGTGGCTCAACATAAAGTTCCAGGTTGGGGTTCTTTGATAAGAAAGGCAGTACAGAAAGCTGTGTGAGTGAAGTGGGGGTCATGACTTCAAATGTGGGCAAAATGGAGCTGGACTGAAGAGCAAGCCCTTAGAACTGTTGGTTTTCTTAACTTAGGACTTCATTTGGGTTTGTCATCTTTGGGACATTAAAGGGGGGCAGTGGAACAAAAACATTCAGTTGTGATCTGCATCTGGAATTGTATTATCAGATTTTTTACTTTGTCATTTTTAACCTGATATAATTTTAAATTCCTGTTTCTCTGAGCAACTGGTTGAACATGTACATGCATGCACTTTTTGTTTTGGGGACTTTTTTGTGTTGGTTGTTGGGGTTTTTCCCTCTCTTGGCGGAGCTGTGGGTTGATTTCCCCATGTAACACACCTTCTGTACTGGAAGCTGCACATGTAGGTCATGGATCAACCATCACTTTGAGTGAGAAAGGGCAGAAGGGAATTTCCTGCCACGTTTTCAGCATGAATTTACCTCCTTTGAAGTTTATACATTGTAGAAAGTCTAGTATGTTCTTCATTTTCCTTTCACTGCTCACACAGAGTTACACCAGAACGCAGCAGGTGGCTCTTCTTGCTCACTTCAGTGTCAATTTTACTCCCCAAAATATAACTGAGTGTCTTCCTCACCTCCTGGTCTGTTTTCTAGGTGCCTTCAGGGCTTCGTGGACAGGCACATCTGAAGGTTTGGGGCAACAGGCACCTGGCAGAGGAAGGTTACATTTTCCACAACTACACCACAGTCACCATCGACAGCAAGGGCTCCTCGGTGTTCATCCAGACCGACAAACCTGTCTACAAACCCAAGCAGAAAGGTAAAGTCACCTTGGACAATTTGCCAGTTGCTACGGCTGCCTTCAAGGGCAGCTTTAGGATGAGCTCTTCTGTTCAGTCTCAGCTGTGGTGAGTAATAAATTCCCTCTTTTCCTTTTTTAGTGTTGATAAATCTCTTTATGGTGACTTCTGACCTGAGGCCAGTCAATGACAGGGTAAGGAAAAAACTGTTTTCTTTCACACTGTGAAATATGATGGAATACTTGGTAGCCTGCATTTTATTCAAATGTGCATTTATGCAGGAATAGAACTGCATTTTTAACCTATTTAGGCATAGCTTGTGATGGCTTGTTTTATTTGTAATTTAGCTTTTTTCACTTGCTCACATTGCTGTTGGAGGAGAATACACACTTTTGGGGTGCTGGCAAATAAGAGGCAGCTCTGCCAGAGCAGAGACAAGAATTTTTCAGAGACTTGCACCTTATTTAGGTAGTGCAGAGATATGTAAATTATTACTTTTCCAGTTAAATGTCTGAATTAAATATGTGTTTCTCAGGCTACTCTTAGCAAAGCAGAGATGTTTAAACTCTTTCACTTTGAGCCTCACACCTTGCTTACGTTGACTCAACAGTTCATCATAAAAAGCAGAAAAGTTGTTTCATAAAGCTTTTTGTTTTTCTTTTTTCTTCCAGATTGAAGCTTACGTGGTGGTGAGTATCTGTGTGCCCATCTAACATGTCCTGTAGGGGTGCAAGGTTTGTGTAGCCTTGAAAGGAAAAAAATTGTGCTTTTCCAGTCCATTATGGCCATTCCCACCCCTGACCTATGCAATTATCTCTATCCCTGTGTCTTTAACTGATCTTTGTGTCTTGCTGTTTTATCACCCACAAAAATCCATGTTCTCTACTTCAGTTCCAGAAATCCATTCCCTTTTTTCAGCCTGAGAAGAACTGGCTTGATTCACTGGGATTTATACCTGTGCCAGCCCCATTCCCTGTCCCTTCCTTTCGATGCCCACCCACTCCTGTCCTTCATCTGCTGGGCTGACAGAGCAGGGCCACCCTCATCTCTGCACCCAAACATGGTGGTGGTGGGCAGTGGGAATCCATGGCCAGGGAAGGGTGCTCCTGCCCTCTTCCTTGTGAGGTGAATGGGAGGTTCCTTCTGGGCTTAGTCTCAGTTTTTAGGTTTTGTTGGTTTTTTTTTAAAACCACGTGTTTAGCTGTCAGAAAGCAGAAGGATTCACTCTTGTTTGCCTCCAGCACAGGTTTAATGCTGACAAAATGAGCAGGATTCATTTCATCTGAGTTTGTCCTCTAAAATTTGCTTTGCTGGTTGCCCAGCCCCCTTTAGGAACAGATAGAAAGTGTCTTCAGGGGTCAGTTCATCCCATCCAGGACAGGTGTCTTAAAACAGGGGCAAGATCTGCTGCTTGACAGCATTTACTCTGTGCATTGCTCACAGGAGAATGCTCTTAAATAATTCCAGAAAGCAAATACCCCTGGTAAAGTATTTTCAGGACGTTTTTGGCAGCTATTCATTACATTTGAGCTGTTGGTGAAGTGTGTGTGTTACAAAAGGAAGCTCTTTGTTACAAACTGAGTTAAATGCGTCAGTGATGCTCATGTTCACTGCGATGTTTCTCACCCCTAAACACCCTGCAGGACCCTCGGGGCTCTCGGATGATTGAGTGGAATAACCTGAAGCCATTTTGTTGTGGTAAGTTCCAGATTATTTATTTTTTCCTCTGTGTACTGTGCTTTGACTTCACTTCTGCTGAGTTGTGTTCGGTGAGGCTCAGCAAGGGCTGGAGAGTGACAGAGCTCAGAGTGCTGTTTCCTTTTTCAGGCATTGTCAATATGACTTTTCCTCTGTCTGACCAGCCAGTGTTTGGGGAATGGCTCATCTTTGCTGAGATGCAGGGGCACACTTACAACAAATCCTTTGAGGTGCAGAAATACGGTGAGTCCTCTGTAACCCAGGTGTGTCTGGGAGAGCAGAGCACTGTGAGATGCTTTCACCTGAGATGAAACATTTGAAATAATGCATTTAAAATGCCACCAGGAAGAATTCTGTAGAGCCATGTACTTCAGGGATGCAGCCCCTGGGAACTGGGAGCTTTGCTAAGGTCACCTTGCCAAAGCTTGCTGCTGTTGTTGATTGACCCTCTGCTGGGTGTTACCCTCATCAGCCACAACCAGGCTCCTGTCAGAGCTGGGGGGGCTTTTGCTGTAACCTGGGCAATGAGATCTGCTTGAAAACGTTCTGCTCTGTTTCTTTTCATTGCAGTATTGCCAAAGTTTGAGCTGCTGATCGACCCCCCTCGCTACATCCGTGACCTTTCGCTGTGTGAGAAAGGAACTGTCCATGCCAGGTAGGAGCGTGTCCCAAAGCAAGTGTCATTGCTGTGGGTTGGAGTGCAGTCACTGCAGCTTGGATCCCACCTGCTGCAGACTTTTCAGATGATTTCTAATCATCATCAGATGCTTTCTGATGTAAGAGCCTTCAAAAACGTGGTAAAAATAACCATCTGGAAAACTTGTTGTGATACAGTTTCCTAGATGTGCAGGTAACATGGTAATTGTCTTTATATAACCAGGGAAACAGAAACCAGCTGCAAGTTATTAATCAGCTTCTTTGCATTTCAGATACACTTTTGGAAAACCAGTGACAGGGAAGTTAATTGTCAATATGACTATAAATGGTGTGGGGTACTACAGACATGAAGTGGGACACCCTGTCCTCAAGACCACCCAGGTGAGGGAGACCATGGAATCACCTGAGATAAAATGCCTGATCTGTGTTCTTTAACATTAATCCCACAGCTCT
Organism: Aleadryas rufinucha; assembly: GCA_013397815.1. Classification (NCBI taxonomy): domain Eukaryota; kingdom Metazoa; phylum Chordata; class Aves; order Passeriformes; genus Aleadryas; species Aleadryas rufinucha. Next base: position 69,604 of record VZTH01017165.1, on the reverse strand, counting down.
GCTTTGTTGCTGATGGGAGATCAGAAAATGAAGGAGTAAATATTATACCTGGGGCCAGCATAATATAAATATTGCTTATTTTTCCATGGTATATTTATGATTTTAGGTATTAGGAAGAAGCTCTTTTCCCAGAGCACGGTGGGGCACTGAAGAGCGTTTGGACAGCGCTGCCAGGGATGCCCAGGGTGGGGTTGTTGGGGTGTCTGTGCAGGGCCAGGGGCTGCACTGATGATCCCTGTGGGCCCCTCCCAGCTCAGGATGTTCTGGGATTTTGTGGGATGAGAATTTGTTGGCATGGTATTAATCTGTCTTTAGAGCATATGGGGCTGAGGAGAGCAGGAGGCTGAGGGACTGTGACAGAGTTAGTCCAGACCATGGGTAAGGGAGGAAAACGAAACTGCTTTTTTTCTTCCTTCCTTCCTTCACCCACTCCCCAGTCAATTCCCTCCAACCCTAATCCTTCCAAAACACTGCTGCAAACTCCCATCGAGTGCCTGTGCTTTAGATTCAGCTTGTAGGCCCTGTCTGGGTGTGAAATGCAGAGTTCCCTTTGTCCCCCCACCCGCCCCAGATCGACGGCTCTGCCGTGTTCGATGTGTGCGTCAGAGACATGATGCCAGCGGATGTCCCCGAGCACTTCCGAGGCACAGTCAACATCTGGGCCACGGTGATCAGCTCTGATGGCAGCAAGCAGGTCACCTTTGATGACTCCACACCCGTCCAGAAGCAGCTGATTGACATCAAGTACTCCAAGGACACCCGGAAACAGTTCAAGCCTGGGCTGCCTTACAAGGGGAAGGTGAGATTAAAAGTAGAGCCGTGGACATGGCTGGTTTAAGGTTGTGCTGATGTGATCCCAGTGATTTTCCTCACCTCTCATTGACTGGAATTGCTGATAATTTAAAGCCCATTGTTCTCTAAACACCCCACTGTGCAGGTAGAAGTCACTTACCCCGATGGAAGCCCAGCTGACAGAGTCACCATCCGAATCAAAGCTGAGCTCACACCAAAGGACAACGTTTATACGAGTGAGCTGGTCTCAAGGAATGGCCTGGTGGAGTTTGAAATCCCCTCCATCCCCACAGCTGCCCAATATGTCTGGCTGGAGGTGGGTAAAAGCTCTTTATGGGATTAGCAGGCTTTAATGTAACTAATCTTGTCAAACCTGCACTTTATAAATGAGTGCTACAAACAGGAAATCAGTGCCTTTTAGCTTCAGCTTCTGGATTTCAACACAGCAAACACTGGCTTGTTTCGTGCTGCCAAGAGAACTGGTATTGATAACCACCACGAAAAGATGCTTCTCCAAATGCAGCTTAACATGGCAGTAGGGGTCCAATATTTGGGGAGTAAAGATGGCAAGAGATGAAAGCTGGAAGGTTTAAAATGGGAGAAGGGAGTAGAGATTAAGACAGAACAAAATGGGCTTTTTATGCATAACATTCAGATGCAACTTTTTTTTTTTTTTTAAGACCAAAGTGACAGCAATTGATGGGAAACCCTCTGGGGATCAATATCTGCCCAATTACTTGTCCATCAGCAGCTGGTACTCGCCCAGCAAGTGTCACATCCAGCTCCAGGCACCAGATAAACCTTTCCAGGTACGTTGGCTTCACATTCCATCATGGCCACAACTGCATTGCTTGGCTTAAGGTACTTTGTCCTAATTAAACATTTCTGGACATTCCTGATGCTGGGATCCTGAGCTGTTACTGTTTCCACTACAAAGGGTGAAGGAGCTGCACTTCAGCCACCAAATAATTGTTAAATGTGGGCTACACTCGGTGCTAAGCAAAGCACCCTCGATGCTCTGTGCAGCACCTCGTTTCCAATCCTTTCTGTTCAGAGAGGGGTGGGTGTAGGCATGGATTTCAGTTTTTCACATTTCAATGTGTTCTGTGCACCTCCAGCAACACTCAGACTTGGATTGTTTGCTGAAAATGATTGGAAGTGATGTTAGTGGGAGTGGCTGAGTTACTAAAGATCAAAATTAAGGCTGTGTAGTCTCACTGGAACTTCCAGTTTAAATCTCAGCTGGATCTGTTCAATCTTCCTTTTGTTGAACTGTGAACTGGGTTGCCTTGTCTTCTTGGGTAGTTTTTGTAGGAGCCTCTCTAAAGAGGTAATCCTGCCCTATAAAAGTTGTTGTGATTTCTCTCCTCAAGGAAAGGTCTGATTTAACCATGGTTCCTGCTGCATAATGTATTCTGAGAGCTGTTGAGGGCTTCTTCTTACCCAAGATGATGTTCTGAGGGTCTGCATATTGCTCTGGGGGAAAAAAAGTGGTTTTTGGCAATAAACACACTGAGCTTTGTTACCGGCAGGTCTGTCAGGTTGGTTACAGACTCTCTGTATCCAAATAAGAGCAGTTTTTTTATCATTGCATTTCATGGAAGTTTAATGGCTAATTAATCTTTTACAAGTTTCCTGAGGTATGGAAAGGGGATTATACACTGCTAATCTGAACACATTGTTCTTATTATAACCTGATTAGAACTAATTCTTCTGTGGGAAAGCTTGGAGCTGGGTGCCCAGCTGATGTGGGAACTGTTTCCATGCACTGCCAGCTCTTACTGGGTGTTCCAATTAGCTACATTCATTTTTTAATGAATTGTTTCATCATTTGCGCTGGGGAATTCTTAATACTTCAAATATTTAATGTCACGAGGCACCTCTTGGACTCTGTGGCATTCTCACTGTATTTAACCATTAGCAGCTCCCTGAATTCCCGTTCTGCCCTTCAGGTTTGTGCCATGTGTACATTCTGCAGGGAGAACTCCTGGTGCTGAAGGAAGAGCTTTTTCCAAAGATTGGGTTTGGATTTTCTGTCAAACCTGAACAGTTTTATTTGGGAATTGCTCTGCTTTAAATGGCAGGAGGGTGAGGAGGGGAAGGTGCTGAAGGAATCCTGCTGAGCACAAGTGTCAGCCGCCCCTCAGATCCCAGAAGGAAGGGGTTTGTGTTCCTAGGAAAGCCTGCTGCTCCTCAGAGTGGTTATTGCTCAGCCAGACACAGCCAGAGCTGATCCCATGGCTGATGTCTGTTCTGCTGGGGTTGGTGGGATTTGGGGGATTTTGCCTTGGGGCTGTTCAGTACCCAGTGAGCCCCGCTGGGTGCAGGGCTCCAGTGCCCAGGTGTGCTGCTCTGGAGCCTCCTGCAGGCATCAGATGAGTTCATCCAGACGAAAAAGAAGCTTTCTTCTCATTTATTTGTGTGTTTGACACCTCCCTGAGTGCCAGACTTACAAATGGTTATCAAGACTGTAATTTGAGAGCGTTTTCCCTCAGATCTTTTCCCAGTCATTTCATGGTTACTCTGAATTGGTATTGGCCACATGAATGTAATCACAATTAATCTGCAAATAAAATCAAACACACATCTCTTCCCACCCCCAACCCACCTCTTGCCTTTTTTGGGCTGGGCTACTGAAGGGGTGTCTAAAATCCAACCAATTCTGACAGCTGCTCTGTGCCAAAAGGCTTAACTTCCAGGATTCCAGAGATTCCTTTATTGTTTCATTAACACACAACCCCCAGCTCATTCTCCTGTAGCTTTGCAGAGGGTGGAGAGCTGAACACAGGCTCCTTTTTCTTGTGGAGAAAGTCCCTGGGAGCAGTGCTAATGCAATAATACACTTTTCAATGCACACATTTGTTAGCAGAGGGCTCACACCTCCTGTGGCCTGCAACCCAAACAGGTTTCTGTGCTTTATCACCCCAAAGCGTTGTAACAGAGCAGATCTTTGGCTTTTCTGTCCCTGGCTGCAGGTGGGAGAGGAGGCCTGGATTGCAGTGAAGTCCACGTGCCCCTGCAACTTCACTCTGCATTATGAGGTGGCATCACGAGGGAACATTGTCCTGTCAGGGCTGCAGCCCAGCAATGTCACCCAGCAGAGGAGCAAAAGAGCCACCACTCCCTTCGAGAAGAACATTGACCTCACACACTTCCCAGGAACAGGTAGCCAGCACCAGAAATGCAACTCACTCCTATTTTCAGGGAAAAACAACCTTCCCACAAACCTAAGTATCCTTTTTTTTTTTTTTTTAATGTGATGCTCCTTAAAGGCTATAGGTAATTTTGTGCAAGAAAAACAGTGAAATCCATTGCCCTCAGTCACAGTAAAAAAATTCTCCAAGAGGGGATAACTCTTGGAAAGTTTTCTTTGGTCTTTCTGCAGTCTTCCTCAGGTTAGAAAACTCTGATATTTGCTTGGAGTGGAGGGGCAGGGAAGTGTAGGCAGGGCTGGGGCAGTTGCTTAAATTGGTTGAGCTTAAACTGAGGAGAGGACATGAGATGGAAAGAGAAAATTAACTGGGCTGATAACATGGATCAGGATAAAGGAGATCACACAGCCCACAGGGGGAAGGGAAGGGAAATGTGGGCTTCTGGTTTGTACAAGGAGAAACAGAAAGGTACAAATCTGGGGAACAGGGGGGTAAACAGTGGTGGGATTGGAAAGCTGGATATAACAGCTGCCAAGGGAAATTCTGGCTGTCCTGGTAACCAGTTTGGCAACTGGGGAAAGAGTAACAGGAACCTCCCTCCATGTACCCCCCGAGCTCCTGGCTATCAGTAATTCAGGATTTGTGAGGACTTTCTGCACTGGAGGTTTGCTCTGAGCTCTTGCATTTGCAGTTTGCTCAGAGGCTTTGTGGTTCCTCTGTCACTGGAAGAGTTCAAGGCCAGGTTGGGTGGGACTTTGGGCACCCTGGTCTGGTGAAAGACATCCTTGTCCACAGCAGGGGGCTGGAATTAGGGGATCTTTGAAGGTCCCTTCTAACCTAAACCATTCTGTGATTCTATTTAACTGCTCCAGTGATTCTCTGACCTATAAACTGCATCATCCTTTTTCAAACTCATTCCTTTTCTCTCATCAGCATTCTCCAGCAATAGATAATGTTTTCTGTTTGTTTTCAATGGCTTGATAACTCAATTGTGTGTCTCCTTGATTTTATGGATGGAAAAACACTGAGTAGTCGTTCCCTACCCACCATCTCCATGCTCCTCATTAACTTATGAGTGCTAATTATCTTTCACAAAGATGAGAAAAAGGGAAAAGGCTCTGAGCTCAAGAAGGTCTGCAACAGGAACGAGGGAAGAGCGCAAGTGCTGGATAGAGAGTTCTGTGCCTGTCAGCATTAGGAGGGGGCAGGAAGGGAGTGATTTGGGTAAATAAAGCTCCTTTTCTCCACCATTCCTGTTTCAGCCCCTCCCAGCACGCCTGCAGCAGAGGTGGAGGTGTGTGTGACCTTCCTGAGGTTCTCAGTCGCTCACTCCATGGCTCCCTTGGGCCGGCTCCTCGTGTACTACGTCAGGGAGAACGGGGAGGGGGTCACAGACAGCCTGCAGTTCACTGTCAGCTCCTCCTTCGAGAACCAGGTAGGGGCTGTGCAGTGCAGAGGAAGGGCTGGCGCCTCGTCGCCCGTTGTTTTTGGGGATAATCGCGGGATTTAACGGGATCTCCCTTCCCAGGTTGCCGTGGCGCTCTCGGCCAACGAGACCAGGCCCGGGGACGTTGTGAGCATCAAGGTCAGAGCTGCCAGGTCGAGCTGTGTCTGCATTGCCACGGTGGACAAGAGCGTCTACCTGCTCAAGACAGGCTTCCAGCTGACAGCCACTCAGGTACAAGGAGCTTCGTGGAGCTGTCCCTTCTCACTGCTGTGACCCTCACCCACCTCGGGCAAGCAGCTTTTGGGTTTCCAAAAACCCCCAAGGACAGCGGCCTCTGCCCCTTCCCTGCAGGTGTTCCAGGAGCTCGCAGAGTACGACGTGTCTGATGCTTTTGGGGCCCCCAAGGAGGAAGGGCACTTCTGGTGGCCAGGCATGTCCTCCCGCCGGCGCCGCAGGTCGTCCGTCTTCCCCTGGCACTGGGACATCACCAAGGACGCTCGCTTCGCCTTTACAGTAGGAAGAATCTGCCTCCCTTCCCTCTGCAGTGTCCCTTTTCTGCTTTCCTCTTTGCAGGGTGATTTTCAGCTCCATAGGCCAGGGGTTTTCCCCCACATCAGAGCTGTTTTTACAGGGGGGTAGGATGGAAAGTAGTTTCTGAGAGCAGAGTACACTGTTCTAGCAGAGATGTTTGAGAAACGTGGTTTGATTTTGGCCAGTCTTGGGAGGGCCAGTTGTTCTGGTGGCTGAAGGAATTCATGCTGATGCTCTGGAGAATCAGGGACCAGAAGGTTCCTCCAGGCATGGGTGAGCTGCAGATCTCTTCTGCAGCTGCCCCAGCAGGGAAGGAAGGTGCAATGTGGCTCTTTCCTTGTAGCCTTTTGGACTATCCTTTGGAAACCATTTCCATTTCTTTCCTGCCCTGGTTGTCTCAGCTTCTGTTGCCATCTGTGTGAAAGACCTTTATATCCTTGATCAGGTTACTGCTTAAATGCTATATATTTATAGTTACTTGGTGAGTTGCCATAGTTAAACCTGGCCAGATAAATCTGATTTCCTTTGATCTGTGCTGTGTATTTGAATCAACTTTCAAGCTGAGCATTTAAAACAAGTTGGATTTTTAAAATGTACTCATGCACTAATTCATTTCTTCATTGCTTTGCATATTAACAGTTCAGTCTTTTAAAGCTGAAAAAGTCATTTGCAGCTTTTAAGACATGGTACTATTTCCATGAGCTTTTTGCTTTCCTTTTGTTTAAAATGGGTGTTACCTCATCTGTTTGGGAAGTTCTGCTTGTTTGCCTCCTCCTTCCCTTCCTAGAGCTGCACAGCAGAGTCCATCCACCCTGCTCACATCCCACTTCTTTGCCTTCCACCCCACTGCAGGGTGCAGCCTCTGTTCCCTGAGACAAGGAGATGCTGAGCTGTAAATGTTTGATTTTCTTTACTCTCTTCTCCTACTTGTCCCTCTGAAATGCAGGCTGGCCTTGAGCAGTGTCACAGCTCTGATGTTTGATGTCCTTCCCTTTTTAATCCCCATAACTGCTGATTCTGATGGCCTTTGCTTCCTACAGCTCCCCCATCTCTTCACTCTTGGTCCTTCCTGTGATTTTAGCTAAATTGCTTTATTCTGTTGCCTTAAACCCCAGAGGTTTCACACGCTCCCCCAATGCCTCCACCCCTCAATCACAAACCCTAAACCCTCCTTTCTGCCCACTGCTGCAGGAGCCACTGCTGCTTCTCCCCCTGGGGTCTGAGGGGGTTTTTGTTCTGATGCTGCTTTATTTGTTCCTTACTGAGAGCTGGAAACTCTTGGGAAAAGGTTGATTTTGGGGGGCTGGTGTGAATGCAGGGGCTGCACACCTGGTGGGCAGGAGCTGGGGGTGTGTGCACAGAACAAAGCCCATTCTCCAGCGCTGCCTGGGAGCTGCTGCCTCTCATGAATAAGAGCATTTAGGGGACAGAGCTGGCAGCTTCCTCAGGAGCTCTGTGCTTTCCCTCTGTGGACAGTTCTCATTTTGCTTGGCATCCCTGGCAGTGCAGAATTGGTGATGCCTGGTGAGAGAGCTGCCTGCAGCAGAGCACACTGGAAACTTTTAGGAAGGGTAAAAAGCTGTAATGTTGTATTCTAGGGGAAAAATGTGTAATGATTTTTTACCTGTCACACTTGCCCAGTAATGTTAGATTCTGATTTAAGTGCATTTTCCATCATTCAGGAGCTTTCTCATCAATCTTCTGCCCATGCATCTTCACATTAACAGTCATTTTTATACAAAGCTTTAAAAAATCCTCAAGATTCAGTTGAGATTTACCCCATAAATGTTGAAATAGGACTGAGGGATTCTATTAAAAAAAAATCAGTGCACATTTAATTCTTTTTATTTAATTCTTTTTATTTACTTCTTTTTCTCCTTGCTGGTTTTTGTTTTGTGGTCTTGATTTTTATTGTCTAGGAGACTGGCTTGGTGGTGATGACTGACATAGTGAGCCTGAACCACAGGCAGAACGGAGGGATGTACACAGACGAGGCTGTCCCAGCCTTCCAGCCACACACTGGGACCTTGGTGGCCACAATGCATTCCAAAATAGCACCAAGGTAACGTTTGGGGTTCAATATCTGTTGTCTGTGATACTCCTGGCTGGTTTCTTTTTCTCCATTCTCAGCTGTTTTCCACCTCCATGCCCCCAGGTTCAGACAAGGCAGTGATGGGGAAACTCTTCCCATGGATTGGTAGATGTAAAAAAAATTTTAACTGACACTGCTTTGTTAAATTTAATTTAATTCTGGGAAAATGACACATGCAAAGAGTCTTAAATTATCATTTTGAGGAATATTTCTTTGCAATTTGCTGTGACTTTCTTGCAGTATTTGCAAGCTACAGCTGCTTTTGCAGAGTCACTCATTGCTCGTGATTTGGGCCATTCAGCTGGAGGTCAGAATCAATAAAATGAGGCTCTGCATGAAGAAAAGGTGGTGAAGTACAACAAGTGATGCTGCACCTGAGGATGGGCCTTCCCTCTGCATCCTGAGCCCCCTGGGAGCCTCTCTTAGCAGAGGAAGTTTGGGGGTTCCTTAAGAAACAGATAATGAAGCACCACAGGTGTAGGAAAGCTGACTTAAATTATTAAAATATTACAAATCAAGGCGATTTGAAGAGAAGGGATGGAGAAGGACACAGAGCAGGGCTTGGAGCAGCTGCTGTTGGAGGTCACGTGTTGTGGATGTTCCCCTGGATTCAGTTTGGTGAAAGAATTTGGATCACAAACTGATTTTTTTTTTAGATTACATTATTTCTGCTAGTTTCAAAGGTTGTCTGACTTGTACTCTTGTTTTAGACTCTTTCTGTCTGCAGAGTGTGCACACAGAGGGGCTGCTTCAAAGGGCCGTGTAATTTGTGTTAGGAGTGATCACCCATTCACTCCTTAATGAGTCTGTGCCAGCCAGAGGTTTGGGCATGTGAGCCACAGTCAGGTGATAACTCTGATTTATCAGTGACTGGTGAAAATATCTTATTAAAAGAATCAATTTGCAAGGATTTCTTTCTTGTTCTAGCAGAGCAGAGAAGAGGAAAAGAACCTTCTTCCCCGAGACGTGGATCTGGCACTGCCTCAATGTCAGGTATTGACATTAATTCCATCCAGAGGGTTGTGTTCTCTTCAGCTACAGAGAACAAAGCTCTTTAAAATCTGCTGAGTTACACTGGCATTTCCTGAATTTTTAAAATTTTTTTAATTATTTTTTTGCCCCTATTGTTGTGGTTTTTCTCTATTACCACTTCAATCTTTGCAACACTTCCTCTGCTTTTAAAGTGTGTTCACTTGCTTCAAGCTGAACCTGTCACTTGTGTCTACATCGATTCTCCACTGCTTGCTTTTCAAATTTCACAGGGCCCTTCTTTCTCTGTTATCTCCTGCAAGAACATCTCCCCCAGACCTCACTTTGCTGCCTCATAAATTGTGGTTTCCTGATTCTATTAAAAAAACTAAAAACTACAGTTGGAACTAAAAAAAATTACTAAAGAGATAACTAATCCCTCCCACAACAGCACATCCAGGATAATTTGAAGCAATTATTAAAAGGCTTCTCCAGGTTTGCAAGTAAACTTCGTTCTCAATAAATGATTATAAATTAAATTTGACAGGAACTTGGAGCAAGTGTATTCAAATCTGTTCAATTGAGCATGAAATATGCTTTGTAGAAATACACAAAGAATTCCAGAAGTGCCTGTTTGGGCCTCAGCAAGCTGGGGCAGTTAATTATAAGTGGGAGAGTGTGGAATAAAAAAGTTGCAGATTGCATTTTCTCCACTTCATTTCATTAGAAACAACCGAGTTGGAGCATTCCTTAATTTCCACTCTCTTGAACAGGAAGAATTTATTTTTTTTCTCCTACCATTTATAATTATAATATACAATCCTCAAAAAAAAAAAAAGGAGAAACAAAAGCCTAATGTCAACTTCCCAAACCAATTCTAAAAATTCCTAGAGCCTGGCTGGAGGGTCTAATGGCTGGAAATGAGTGTGTACTTTGGCCCCCAGCCCAGAAGAGTAAGTGCCCTCATGTGTGAAAATAATGTTAATGCTGCTTATGGGCTGAAATCCCAGTGGAAAGAACATCAGCTGCAACAAATTGTCCGGTTAAACAGGCTGGAATGGTGCCAGCCCTGGAGGCAGGACACCCCTGTGCCTGCTCCTCGGGGCTGAGCATCACTGCAGGTACCAGCTGCGTTACTGCAGTCAGGGCGAGGACCTGAGTGTGAGGGAGCCAGCCTGCTTCAAAGGAGTTAAAGTAACTTCAGCCTTTAAATAGGTTCAGATGGGATATTGGGAAGAAATCTTTCTCTGGGAGGGTGGGGAGGCCCTGGCACAGGGTGCCCAGAGCAGCTGTGGCTGCCCCTGGATCCCTGGCAGTGTCCAAGGCCAGGCTGGACAGGGCTTGGAGCACCCTGGGACAGTGGACGGTGTCCCTGCCATGGCAGGGGTGGAATGGGATGGGCTTTAAGGTCCCTCCCAGCCCAAACCATTCCATGTTTCTGTGATTACAAGTGTATTTCCCAAGGCTTTTCCCTCTGCAGTTTGAGCTGGGGGAACCACATTCACTGGCAGTGCTTGGAGTCTGACTGAACTTAAAGAAGGCACCGTGATCTCCACTTTTTATTGTTTCACTCCTTTCCCCTCTGTGATACAAGCACCCAGATCAGTCCCTGATGAGCTGCCTGGCTCCTGACAGGCTCAAACAGCTTCAGGCTCGCTGAGAATCAATTTAGAGGAGCAAAGCAAAGGTGCTTCACTGGTGCCTCGAGTGTGAACAGCCTTCACATGAAAAGCAGGGCAGTGCAGCTCTGGGGTGTGTTCTGGGTGTGTGTCAGGCAGCTCTGCAGATGAGGACGGTGTCTTGGGCTGGACACTTGCAGGGATTCTTCTGAAGACCTTCCATTCTCATTTTCCATGCCCCCAAAAGCTTACAGAGCTGTGTGTCCAGCTCTGGGGAATAAATAAGAACTTGAGAGAAAACAACCTTAGGGTGTACTCACAACTGCACCAATCACCCTGCCAGCTGAGCCATGAAACAGCTTTTGTTCTTGTGTTAGAGGAAATGTTTTCTGTTCCAGGCAGGGCCAAAGCTGCTTTGCAGGAGGGAAACAGCAAAGGCTGAAGAACAAAACTGAATTTCTATTATTATAAAGCATGGAAGAGGATGCCAGGTTTATATCATCATGTTGTGGTATGCACAGGAAAGCTAAACACTGAGAGATTTGGATTTTAATAATTAGTTTCAATCCTCATTAGAAGAAAATGATAGGTTTGGGAATTTTCTAAGTCAGTCATTCCAAAACCCAGCAAACCAAAATGGTTCTGAATCAAAACAAGCAGTTGCTGAACTCGATGTTTAGAAAATTTCTCATTTGCCTTCGTGTTCAAGCAGAGTCTGCAGTGTGGCAATGGACACAGGGACAACGAGCTCCAACAAAAACCACTTTTATTTCACCAGCTGTTAAATCAATCATTGTTGAACTGTTTTTATCCAGGACTTCAATCTGGGATTATTTCTTGTCTTTCTTTTTAGATTTTGGGGTTTGTTTTAGAGTTTTGTTTAGATTTCTTTTGACTTAGTGCAGACATTTGCTGCTAAGAAGAATGACTCTGAAATGAGGCTGCAAATGAAGTTTTTCATGCGCCCAAAATCTGTGCTTTGCAGAAGTAACTGTTTGCTGTTCTGCTGCTTGTAAATGTTTGCAGGTCTCAAAACTGATAGAAAATACCGACCCTTTTGTAAGGTTCAAAGCAGACAAAGCTGTCTTATAAACATGGGTCTGCAGGGAATTCCCCAAAGTGTTCAGGGATTTCATTAAAAAGCATGGAATTGATGTGATCCCCCCAAGTTATTCCGTGTTTTTCCGGCAGTGAGAGCTCGGGGGAAGCCCAGCTGCGCGTGGAGGTGCCCGACTCCATCACCACGTGGATCACGGAGGCCGTGGCCCTGTCTGAGGAGAAGGGGCTGGGCATTGCCAGCCAGACCCAGCTGAAGACCTTCAAACCTTTCTTCATCGACTTCACGCTGCCCTACCACGTCATCCGGGGCGAGCAGACCAAGATCCCCCTCACTGTCTACAACTACCTGGCCGTGTGTGCCGAGGTGAGAGCTCTCAGTCCTCAGCCCTGCCTCGGGGCTGGGTTATCACCGCTCCTGCAAGGCACAGCAGGTGAAGTGCCAGGCTAACACAGGGCTAAGCTCAGCAGAGATGCTCTCAAAAGGCAAATGTTGCTTTTTCAATTCAAATGAATGCCACTGCTTTATTCGTGGTTTGAACCACGTGCGGTGGCCTGAAGTGTCCTGCAGCACTTCAGAGAAACTAATGTTGAAAAGTACAGGGAAGGCAATAAAGGGGCTCATGCTGAACCACAGAGGAGAATTTCCTTCATAATCAAAAAGCTGCCAAAAATAGTTTATTATGAAGGAATTCTTTTTCCCAAGGAATCCTCTCTCCCCTGATGTTTTCTCTCACACTCCCCATCTGCCCAGCTCCAGTAGCACCTCCTAGAATAGCTGTAGAATTGCTGAGCTGACAGTACTGCTCTCAGTCACATCCATGGCTATTTGAAGAAGGAATAATCTTCATTCTGAGGTTTTTTTGAAGCATTCTGTGGGTTTCACATCGTTCACACAGATCAGTTTGGCTTTGTGGCTGACATTTCCAATGAATGACATTTCCAAAACTCTCACAGGTCCACGTGAAGATTTCTGTCCCAAAAGGCATCAAGTTTGTTGGGCACCCTGGGAAGCACCACCTGACCAGGAAGAAATGTGTGGCCCCTGGGGAAGCCAAACCCACCTCCATCGTTCTGTCCTTCAACGAGCTGGGCCTGAGCAACATCACCGGTAACACACCACTGAAACCAGCTTGTTTGTGCTCAAAGGGGTTTTACAAGTGTTCCTTTTCATTCCTCTCTCAGGAGAAAATCCTTGTTTCCCTATTGCCCCAATTCATTCACTCCACTTGCTGCCAGCTTGGCTTTTCAGCCTCATTTATTGTGGGAGCAAACTCCCTGCCTGTGATGCACAGAATGTGCAAGCAAACGTCAGGAGATTCTCTGGTCATCAGCTTTCCTGCTGTGATATTTGCTCTGGCAAGGCTGGACCTGGTACATTTCCCTGAAGAGATCAGGGGGAGTTTCTAAACAAGAGAAAAACAACAAATTCTGTGCCTCTTCCAACAAATAACCCCAGCAAAAACTGTGCAACACTGAAAACTTAGGAAGGAGTTTCTCTGTTGCCCCATGACTGTCCAGATATTGCCTGGTTTTAGATGTGATCACTCAAATATGAACAAAGGGAATATGAGAGAGCTAATTACAACACTTGATGTATTATTAATCGGCTGTTTCTAATTAATTTAGATCTCTTTAGCTTCTAGAGATCTTCCCATCTCAAAATCTCTGCTGCTTTTCCCTTCTGTTCCTCAGCAAAAGCTTTTGCCTATGGTGGGACCAATTGCTGCCAGGAGGGGATGCAGACCCTAAAGAGTGGCAAACACTCAGAGGATTCCTACCTGGACAAAAGGACCCCCGTGGGAGTGGATTATGTTCGCAGCAGTGTCATTATTGAGGTGAGAAAATACCAATTTGTGATAATTCAGGAAAAAAAATGCTTGGGCAAATGATGAAATCAAACATGAATAGGTTCATGAAGATCCTCAGGTTGATTTTTGGTGTGTTAGAGAGATTGGAAATAATCAGCTTTAATGGTACTTGTACAGAAAGAGCCCATTTGGTTCTGAGCTCCTCTGGTGAATCTTCAGTACTGCTCAGGAGAAAAAGGAAAGGAAATGTTATGGGATAAGCTTGCCCTGTTAATCTAAGAAATATGATCAAGTGGAAGGCTCTCTGGCAGTGGTTAGCACATCTCCAGCTAACAGAACACTGGGCCATCACTTTTCTATAAAGGATATAAACCACTGTAGAGCAGCAGAAATAATCTCTGTATTTTCCAAGTAAAACTGGAATCTGTTCCTGCTAATCCAAGCCCTGTGGTTTATGTGTGGATTTCTGTCTTTCTATAGCCAGAGGGACTGTCCAGAGAATACACCTACAGTGTGTTCTTCTGCCCAAATGGTAAGTTCATGATTTGAATGAGATATTCAGCTTGTTTGATTCAGTTTTAAAAAGAAACATTTGGCTTCATCTCATCTAAAAAAAAAAAAAATTAAAAAAATCTTTGCTTCCATTTCTCTGTGATTGATGAGTTATGGTGTGTAGGAAGAACTTGTGAATAAAGAGTCTTTCTTGCCTGGCTGGCTAATTATGAATTTGCTCCAACTGCCCAAGTGATTTCTGGAAATGGCCATTAAATTCCTTTACTTTATGGAACAGTTTCAGTATTCAGCACTGTGGACAGTAACTGGGACTGTACTTTATTTTCAGCTGGTGTTTTAAAATTCAGTTCTGGAATCAGTCTGTCCTTTCTGCCAGAGATTTGGATAGCTCAGAGTTGGCTCCAGTAGCTAAACAGAGATGCTTTTGACCACTAGATTAGAACTGAAAAATCACTTGCTGAGTTCCTAAGAAATTCAGCTGAGCAGCTTGCAGGATCTTCTGCCTTGAAGGGGGTAAAAATAAAAGATGAGACGACACATCCATGTGTATTTCAACACTTTAAAAGAAGCTGGCAAAACCCCATGTACTTAGGAAAGGTCTGTTTGAATTTTAGTCGTCAGCCAAGGGTTCTTTTTGACGTCTGTGAGGTGAGCTCTAATTCTCACAACATTCCCTCGTTTTTCTGACTAGAGAAAATACACATTTCCACACCTAACAAGTACGAGTACCAGTACATGCAGAAGCCTGCCCAGATGAGGCACTTTGACATCGCTGTGAAGGCCCACAACGACGCCCACGTGGCCCTGTCCTCCGGCCCCCACGACATGGCCGAGATGGCCGAGATCGTGATCGGGGGCCGGCACAACACCAAAACCTGGATTTCTGTCAGCAAAATGGGAGAGCCTGTGGCCAGCAGGGACACGCCTGGCATCCTCTCCTGGGATGAATTCCGCAGCTTCTGGATCAGCTGGAAAAACGGAGTTATCCAGGTACTGGATTCATCCCTGTAATGCTCTGGGAGTCTCCTTTTAAAGAGTTTGGGCACACACAGAGCAGGTTTTCCTTGGTGTAGAAGGTGGGAGCTTCATTCCTGTTGCCTTTTCCCTCTGGAGCCCTGATCCAGGCTGGTTTGATCAGAACAAACCTGGTTTTGGTTTTTATGTTCTCAGGACCTCAATGTTTTCAGTGATGAAAGCCTTGAAGGCCAAGCCTGTGGAATTCTCATGGAACTCCCTTGGATTGTTCTGTGGGTGGGGAAGAGAGGGGCATTGCTCCATCTGCAGGGCACAGCTGGGTCAGGAGGTGTCCCAGCACACGTNCACCTGGATTCAATATTTTATGAAGATGGTAAAAGAATAAATGCTTTTGGGCATGTCTTACACTGTAACCTAGGACACAGGGTCACTCCATGGGTGTGGGCTCCTGGAACTCCATGGTCTCTTGTCCCTTGCAGGTTGGCCACGGTACTCGGGTGCTAAACGAATCAATTATTGTGGAGTGGACAGTCCCCAAACAGCTTGAGGTGAAGTACATTGGCTTTTCCACAGGCTGGGGGTCAATGGGAGAGTTTAAAATTTGGAGAAAAGAAGAGACTGATGAAAATCACAATGAAGCATTTACTCTTGGAGTTCCCCACAACATAATTCCAGGATCAGAAAGAGCTACGGCTTCAATAATAGGTATCAATTATCAGGAGGTATCACTTAGGTACCCGTTATCAAATGTGAACAGATGCTCCAGCTGTTACTTCTGACCAGTACTTGAGTAATGCACACCAGATAAGATAGTCACAGGCACTTAAAGAGGTTTATTGCTGCTTGATTCTGGGGCAGATAATTCTTTGGGGTGTCTTTGTCACTGGTTTGAAGCCTGTTTGGGTTGACAGTGGTTTTAAGTTGTGAGGGGCTTTGCAGGGGCTCTGCCTGTTACAGTTCAAAGTGTTTATTTCATTATCATCCTCATCACAAACTGTGCCATGTTCTAATCTGGGAAGTCATGGATAACCAAACACTGAAATGTGGAATTTCCTTAACCCCACAAGAGATTGAAGGGCTGAGACTCAACAGCTGAAGGACTTCCCACTTAAGTTACAGTTTATTTAAGCTGACTCTGTGGTAGCCAGGAGATATTAGAGCAGTCAGGATTTAATCATGAAACACCAAAAGCAGACCTCAATTGCTTGACCCTGAACGTTTCCCCTCTCTCTCAAACAGGAGATGTGATGGGTCCCACCCTGAACAACCTGGACAACCTGCTGAGGTTGCCCTTTGGCTGTGGGGAGCAGAACATGATCCATTTTGCTCCCAATGTTTTTGTGCTGAAATACCTGCAGAAAACCAAACAGCTCAGTCACGAGGTGGAGGCTGAAGCCACTGATTACCTTGTTCAAGGTAACTCATTACAGCTGAATTTATAGATGGAGGAAAGGCTTTGAGTTGGAAGTTTTACTTGTGTCATGTCATTTATTTTTAATCAAGAATAGCCCAAGTGATGAGAATTCATCATTTCTTGCAGGATAATCTCACAGGCTGACAGATTGTAATGGCAAGATATTCTCCCTTGACATGTAACCTGTGTTTCCCTTCAGTAGCTCCTGGTTCAGATGCATATTGATTTATCTTTATCCTTTTTTCCTTAGCTGATTTCTATGTTTAAACATTTTAGAAAGTAAAGGAAAATGAAATTTAGTAAAAAATCTGTATATTTAGGGGTTTTGCCTTATTCATAAATTGTCTTTTAAAGCCTTTATTCACCAGAGTTCTGGCTCTTTCCTGGACTTTTTTTAATAGTATTTTCTTAGTAACAGTATACCAAAAATCAAAATTTAGCATCCATTGTAGTTAAAAGCCTTCATTATGTGGCTCTAGGTTATCTGTCCTTTCAGTGTCCTGTCCTACTTTACTGAGCAGCTCAAAACAACCTCTTTTTGTTGTTTTTGTTTTTGCACTGTTTTTCTCAGCATTTGTTTTGGGAAGAGCCACGTGCAAAATAGTTTTATAACTAAGTGCAATTCTCAGGACAAATAATTCAGAGATCATTAAAAACAAGAGGGACCCAAAGGGACAAAGCTCTCTTGTGTATGAGTCAGACAATAGCCATGTCATGAAATCAGAGGTGACAGGGTTAGGTGGTTCTCCTCTGAAAATATAAATATCAAATGTAATATGTGAGATATTTCTCGTATCCAGCAGCAAAAGCCCAGTGCTGCCTCCTTTGCCTGGCTCCAGCCACTTCCCCTGTAATTCTCTGCGAGCAGTGAGGCAAAGGGAATTTGTTCATGGCCCGAGTCAGTGTTTCCTTTGCAACATCATTTGCTTTTGTTTCTTTTTATGAATCTGCAAACCTTCCAGGTTTTTGGCTCCGAACTCTGTTTGCTAATTAACCCTTACAGGAGAAACCCCCAAGAGTTTTAAACCCTTCTGTGTTTACTGGAGCCCTGCCAAGTGTAAGGTTCAGATGGGAAATGCTCACTCTAGAAGGCTTTTGTGATTTACCAAGCCAGAAAACTTCTTCATCCCTTCATCATCCATCATGGGAAGTGCTGATACCCAACAATTCCCGTGTATTCCCTCTTCTTTAGAAGTGGCCTGGGCTAAACCAGTCAGTGTTTTTTCTACTTTCCCACAAAAGAGAAGCAGGTGAACGGGGGAAGACTGGAAAGGGGAACCTCTTCAGTGGGTCCCAGCATGCAGAGGAGTGTTCAGGCAAGAGGAGGTTTCAGAAGAGCAAGCAAGACAGAAAGTGTGTGCTACTACCAACCAACAAGCAAAGAGGAGTTACAGCAGGAGCAGTGAAGCTTAATTCAGCTCAGAATCACAGGATCCCACAATATCCTGAGCTGGAAGGGACCCACAGTGAACCTCGAGCCCAGCTCTGGAATGAATGGCCCATGCAGGGGTCAGACCCACAGCCTTGGCACTGCTGGCACCATGAACACCCAGAAGGAGAAGAACAGAAACAATGAGAGGAGTGATATAAAATATAAGGGCTGAATGTGTCCTTATACACACTGGACATGAACACTGAGGAACTGTTTAAGCAGGAAATTATACTTATGTTTAAGTAGTAAATTGTACCCGAGGCCTGCAGGGGGAAAAAGCAATTTAATTTAATTTAACACCTATTTTCTGGAGGGAGAAAAAAAATAATACCATTACTTAGGCTTTCTGCCACGTATCTGTGCCCATCCCACAACCACCAGACAGAGACCTGGTGGCACCAAGAGCATCCCCAACCTCTAGCTCTTCGTTCCTCCCATTTTTCAGGCCATTCCCTGTGAGCACTGGGGGGCTACAGAGCAACTGGGAAGTGTGGGGGTCATGGGCAGCCCTTCCTCAGGGGCTGAGGAGCTGCCTGTACCCAGAGGGGTCAGCAGAGGAACTTCACCTGCAGAAATGAAACAATAATCCATTGCCATAAAAACGTCACGAGGTGTGGGATAAAACACCCACTCCTGTGCTGCAGGATTTGGCAGGCATTGAATGGCTTTTGACACAATCTCCTTGCAGATTGGAGTTTTCCTTATCAGAAATGCCCATCCTGGAGGGTTGGACTCCAATGGGTGTTTTAGAGCTTTATCCAAGAGTGCCTTTTGTGTTCATCCACGTGGAGGCTTTGTTAGGATGGGCATGGTTAGAGACAAACAGGTGTGAGAAGCAAATTATTTTCCAAGTAGAAAGAGCATTTTGACTCTTTTTCTTCATTTTCAACTTCAGAAGACATTCCAGGAGAGAGTTCTTACCTTCAGCATCCACCTTGTTAGTGGTGATGTCTCAAACAAGCCTTGGGACAGCCCTTGCAGCTGGGGGCTGCTCTGAGATCACAGCTGGTGTTTTTGTGTTACGTGAAGTTGTTCCAAGCAACAGCTTTGGGAAAAGTCTGAATCCAGCTGCAATGTCACAGGCAAAACATTTCCATTTGGAAATGGAAGTAAAATGGAAGGAGAGTGGCTGTGTGCTTAAGTAAAAACCTTTTGATAGTGCATTTTTTTTTCAGAGAATGATCCAATTTTTAGCATTTCCAGTGTCCAAAAGGCAGGAGCTGCAGTGTCCCAGATGTTCTCCTGAGCAGATTTCTGGATGAACTGCACACAGAGCTGGCTCTCACTCACAGCTGAATAAGAAGCTGCCTCGGGCAGCAGAATCCCTTACACAAGTGCCAGATGGTCTGAGCCTTCATTCACTTCAAATACTCGTTTTTCTCTGTGTGAGGAGGTTTTGGACTGACCCAATTCTTTTGTGACTTGCAGGCTACCAGCGCCAGCTGACCTACAAGAGGCAAGATGGCTCATACAGCGCTTTTGGGGAGAGGGACTCATCAGGGAGCATGTGGTGAGTGGCTGTTTAAAACCCGGTTAGAAAAGTGCTAAGTGTTTGCTAAACGGGAGAAATACACAACTGGCTGGGAAAGGGGAGGAATTTCCCAGCTTCTCTTGTGGTATCACACACGGTGGAGAACAGAAATAATGCAATATTCAGTGGCTACAGAGCTGCTGCACAGTGCTGCTGAGTGCTCTGACTGCTTTAGATGTGTTGTAGGTGGTGCAGGAGCAGTTAGCAGAGTCAAATCTGCTAATTAGTCCAGGTGTCAGGCACCAAAGCTGTAGTTAAGGATCATATCTGCAATTGGAGTAGCAGTTATGGGGCATTTAAGGACCTAATTCCAGTAGGGATTGGAGTTTTATCTGAAGCACGTACAGGGAAATGTGCTGCCTCTACAAGTGGCAGAGGCTTCTATCAGGGGAGGTAAAAACCATCCAAACCAGTTCAAAACCCCCCAAAGACATCCTTATACCCAGTGCTTTCCATCCCCTGCTGGAGGGGACAGTGTGGATTTATGCTCTGGGGACCTTTCAGAGTGCAGGACCTTTCAGAGTCCAGCCACAGCAGAGCCAGAGTTCTGGAGCTGTGGGGTCAGCCCCTGTCAGTGCTGTTCCCCCAGGAGCCCTTGGCCAGGGGGGTTTGTGTGACACCAGCCCAGAGTGTCACCACCCCCAGGGCTCAGCTGGGGAGGTGATGCCTGAGGTGGCTACCTGGGAACAGAGACTGGACAGGAGTAAGGGAATAAAGGGGATATTTATTTGAAAGCCCTTCAAAGGCACACCCTGGGGAGCCCAGAGGCTGCTGCCCAAATGGACCCCGAGATGGACCCTGAGTCACGAGTTCTTCACACCTTTATAGGTTTGGTCATTTGCATATCAGCATAAATTCACCAATTAAAACTTTAGCTAATGATATAATTTCTCTAAGCTCACCCCCCTTTCTCAAGATGTTGGTTTACACTTTTTGGGTCTGGGTGTCCTTGGAGAGCAAACCCAAGGCTTTGTTGTGTCTGTCTGAGCTCGAGAGAGCAGCAGCAGCAGCAGGATATAAAACACCTCAGAGTTTTACAGCAGGCAATGCAGAATATAAAAGCTAAAACTCAAGGCACCAGAGATCCTGCTCCTCACCCCTTTGCCTGTGCTGTCCCCTGCCTCCTCCAGCTGCTCCATGTTTGGGTTCTCACTGATTTCCCTCCCCAGCTCAGGGGGGAGCACCGCTGCTGCTGCTGCTGCTGCTGCTGCCTCGCTCTTCCTGAGACAGGGAACTTCTGTCTCAGCTCCGGCATCTCCCAGTCCCTGGATGTGAAATATGGTGACACAGAATTACTCAACGCTCGAAAAATCCCCTGCCAGGCAGCAGTGTTTGCTACCCTCCCATTCCTCGGGGGCTTGTAAATGCAATGACTCAATCCCCCGAAGCTGGCCAGTGCTCACACTTGTTGTCAGAGGTTTAGAATTCCAAAAACACTTCTGCTGCTTTATTAAGTCTTAATTCTGTATAAAGTGTAACACAGCTTCAGGCTTGAGGAAAGGATCTGGATTTCTTATGAGAAATGTATTTTTAATTTAAAAATATCAATTCTTTGCTTAAAAACTTTAATCATTTGGGCAGATGAGCACCTATAAAAAAAGAACTGTATTTCAGAGTGTGCCCTAATTACGATAAATACATCTTGGAGTTCTACTTTTCAGTTTAGTTTGTTAAACCTTAATCCTTTTCTTATCCAAAGCCTGGACAGTGTTCAGGTGCTTTTTTTGTCCCATGCACTTTTCAACAACAATGTTTAGTGTTTCCCAATGATATTTTTTCTAATTTGTGCTTTCTAAGAATGTCATTTTCCCCCTTACAGATACTTTATTCTGAATTAGTTTTCTCAGTAAAGACAATTAATTCATTTTTACAGGTTAACAGCTTTTGTGCTCAAGTCCTTTGCTCAGTCTCGTGGGTTTATTTTCATTGACCCCAAAGAACTCACAGCTGCCAAAGACTGGATCATCCAGCACCAGAAAGAAGATGGTTCTTTCCCTGCTATGGGCAGGATCCTAAACAAGGACATTCAGGTAAAAACCACACAGGATCAAGAGGCAGCAAGAGCATTTTTAAAGTTATTATCAAATAACAAAGTGATGCAGTGTGAATGTGAATTTTGCACTTGAAAGGCTGGAATGCTACAGGGAGAACCAGGGGAATTTCAGTTCAAAAAGGTCTGTCAGAACCTGTCTGTGGGGTGTCCCCAGAGGAGGCAAAGCAAGATGTGAAGTCTTAGAAAATACTGCATTAAATGTGTCCTCAGGCTACTGCCAGGGCCAGCTGGGTCCTGGCTCCAGCCAGTGTGGGCTTGGGTTCCTCAATTTTGTACTCCTGGTGTGCAAAGAGAAAGAAATTCGGTGGTGCTTCAGCTCCTCCTTCTAACTCATCCTTTGTCTTGCTTCAAAGACTTTTATTTTCCTCCAGTGTCCTTTCCTCTGGTTTTCACCCAGTGGTTTGTGTTGTTTTTCCTCCCAGGGTGGGATCCATGGGAAGATCTCCCTGACAGCTTATGTGGTTGCATCTCTTCTGGAAACAGGTGTCACTTCTGAGGTAACAAAAGCTTGGCTAAAACAGCTCCAAAAATCCTCTCTATTCTGTATTTTTAACCTTCACATTGCTGCTGTTTGCCTTCAGAGGTTCTGTGCTCTCTGGAGTGACTGACAGCACCCAGGGAAGAGAGGCTGCTGGAAAGCCCTGGGATTATTCTGAAGCTGAGGAATCTGTTCTGAAGCTGTTCAAGGTGGTCTCCCACCCTTCAGCCATCAGCTCACGATTATTCCACCAGAGCAAAACACTTCCTGCAGCCCCATCCCTCAGCCTCTCCCAGAAATTACTGCACAAAGTGTTTTGTGCCTCGTAGCTTCAAGCTGTGAGTGCAGCCTGTGCAGGTCCTGGGCTCCTGCCTGTAGAGACTCAGAAATCCTGGCTTGGTGCTAAAAGCAGTTTAACTTGGGGATCCAGAGAGCTCTTTGTGGTCTGGCCTTGGCTGCAGTGGCCAAAATGCTACTGCTGTTAGATTCCAGTGCCTTTGGAGAGCTGAGCTCCTGCAATGTGCTGGATCGAGGGCTCTGGAGAAAAACATTTCTGTTCTTTGTGATGAGACAGAGCAGGAACACTGAAAAAAAGGGAAGCAGCTCTGTGGGAATGGCCAATTCTGCTGGAAAAAGCACCCCAAACTTCCAGTACAACTGGTGTTTTAGGGATTCCTCCTCAAAATTCATGGTGAAACAGTGCTCCTGCCCTCTGGTGTGTTTCTGCCAGCACACAGTGTCACTAGAATGGAGAGGTTTAGGTAAGATTAGGGTTACACACTCCCACTAACTAGGACTGGGAAGATGTTCCCTTGCAGATGTTCCCTGGCTCCTCAGCCAAGGGAGAGGGCAGTGGGGGCTGTGCACAGGTAGAACTGCCTGGAAGGTGGAAAGAGGAGGTGTAGAGGGTGCTGCAGCATCTCTTGGTGATCTGCTCTCAGACAGGAGGAGGACAGACAGGTCCATTGAGGCACAAACCTGAGAGTTTGTGGAGGTGTCAGAACAGCCTGACACAGAACAGCCTGTGCCCATTCAGGAGCTCTGATAACCTCAGCACTCCCCATCCATCCCTGTGGAGCCTCAAGAGTGACACCAGGCTGCTGTGGCAAGCTGATGCCCCCAAACCCCCTGGCCTTGCTGGAGTGGAAGGTTTTCATCCTCATTAAAAATTGAGAAAAGGCTGCAGAGCTCCCAGAGCACTTCCTGCCTCCCTGTCAGCAGTGTCCCCCTCTGAGCAGTGATGTGATGCTCTCCCTGGGCAAGGCAGCCCCACAAGTGCAGTTTCTGTGGATTCTAATGGTTTTCCTAGAGGAGATTTGTGAGTGCTCCTAATGATCTTAGCTAGGAAACGAGGAAGGGGAAGGTTAGTGCCACAGGGAAATCAAAGGAAACCAAATTACATCAAGTCCAATTAAATTGTTTCTATAAATTATCAGAGCCACGTTCCAGCGTGGTGAGGTCATTGGGGGAGTTAATAAAACATGTTTGTTGGCTGCAGGGACCCCTGGGAACCTTGGCCTTTATTATCCTCTGGCGTCTGCCAGACGCTCCGGAGTGTCAGGAACACAATCAAACCTACAGCACAGAACTCGCCCCTGCCCTGTTCATCTGCTGCCTTGCAGGGCCATGGAATTCCTTCAGCTTTAGGGGAGAAAAGTGTGTCTCAGTGTTAGCCTAAATCATTCTTGCTCTGCTCTTTGCTCCTTTTATTTCGAGTTTTTGATGCACGGCTTCTCTTAGGGAAAGTATCAGTGCCATTCTGCAGAGAGCAAAGTGTATCTTTCCTAATTTATTGGGTTTCCTAATTTATTGGGTTTCCTAATCTATTGGGTTTTGTTGTTGTTTTTTGTTTGGCTTTTTTGTTGTTGTTGTTTTTGTCTGGTTGTTTTTTTAATGGGAACGATGTAACGAGTAATAAAGCGATTCTATCTTCTGAGACTGGCAAATATGTCTGGGCTCTTTCTCCTGAATGCAGGAAGAAAGAACAGCTGTTGACAAAGCAAAACACTTCCTGGAGTCCAACCTGTACTCAGCAGAAGACCCCTACACCACTGCCCTGACTGCCTACGCGCTGACCCTGCTGCACAGCCCCTCTGCGGCCGCCACGCTGCGCAGGATGAACAGCATGGCCATCACCCAAGGTACTGAGCTCCAGCCCTGGGCCCTGGCCCCTTGCAGGAACGAGCAAACACAGCCTGAGTGCTGGACTGGAGCTCCTGGAGGGGATGGGGCCCGGGGGATGAGGGGTTCCTCACGGCACAGTTTGGCTTTGTGAGGCGAGAGCGCTCCCGGCTCTCTCTGGAGAGGGCTGAGAGCTCGGCTCCGCTCGTGCAGCTGATGCTGGGGGAAGGCAAGGGCAGCACAGTCACAGAATATCCTCAGCTGGAAGGGACCAACTCCTAAGTGAATGGCCCCCACAGAGATCAGCCCCACAGCCCTGGTGCTCAGCAGCACTGTTCTCTAGCCAGCAGAGTGATCTCGGGCTGGGCAGAGGCTCTGCAGCGCTTCCCTCACGGTGGCAGAGTTTGCCCTGGAGCACCTCACATTCCCTGATGGTGTATTTTAATCCAAAACCCAAGAATTACTTGATTTGTCACGTTGAGTCATCTTTGTCATTGCAAAGGGAGCCCCTTGCCCAGGGGCTGGCTGCCCAAGAGGAG
Organism: Aleadryas rufinucha; assembly: GCA_013397815.1. Classification (NCBI taxonomy): domain Eukaryota; kingdom Metazoa; phylum Chordata; class Aves; order Passeriformes; genus Aleadryas; species Aleadryas rufinucha. Next base: position 45,079 of record VZTH01017165.1, on the reverse strand, counting down.
GGACAGGGCGGCTCAGGGCACGGAGCTCTTCTGAGCCGGTGCAAAAATGGAACTGGATCCTTCTCATGCACAGAGGCTCAGCTGCACTCCTGCTCTGGTAACCCACATGTTCCACTGCCCTCTTCTCCTAGATGGCTTCACACACTGGAGCCTCACAGGAACCCTTGTCACTGATGAAGACACCTTCATGGGCTTTAATGATGGACTCTCTCAATCAGGTAATCAGGAACCTGTAGTGCACAGGCAGGGAGAAGGGAAGGGGCTGCCTGCACCTATTGCACTGAATTGGTTATAAAATACAAGGTGCTCTGGAACTGTCAGAGGAAAGAGAGCTCAGAAAAGGCAGGTAATGTTATGCAGAAAGAATGAATGAGAGACAGGGCAGGTCCAGAGAGGAGAGGCTTTTCAGCCCCAGCTGTCTCAGCAGCTTTCATTCCCATTTTATAAAGACAAAAGAGTGAGAGCCACGTGGGATTCTATCAGGGAGTAATAATTCAAAACGGAAATCTGAGGGAATTCAAATATATTTAATTTTAGAGCTGTTTATCTTTGTGTTTTTAAACAGACCTAAGGGTTGTATCACCAGTCACTGCCACTGCAGCTGATTTTTCTGGACTTTAACTGTCAAAGCCACAGCAACAGTGAATGGTGCTGTGATTTTCAAGCCACTTAAAGCCACTGACTCTTTGGATATGATGCAGGTGCAGCAATGTTCAAGAGGGATCTGACTGGATATTGTATGAAAGTCTCAGCACAGGGCAACAGTGTGGGCAGCAGCAGAGCAGAACTGGAGTGGGCAGGAATTACTTGTGGGATACAGTCAAGCAGAAGGAGTTTATCTGTTGTGTGAATATCTTTATTATTGATTATCTATTGTGTGAAGGGAAGCTTGTGTTGAAGGCAGAGGCATCTTAGGGAGGTGAAGCACTTTGGGTGCAGACATTTTGACTTCCCTTTTCCTGTGTTTACTTCTACAGACTCTTAACTTTTTAAAATTGTTTTTCAATTAATAAATATTCTAGATTCTCACTTCTAGGTGGTATTTTGATTTTTTTCTTTAATCCCCCCCCTCTTTCAGTGGTTTCTGCAGAAGTGGAAATGACATCTTATGCCCTTCTGACCTACACACTCCTGGGAGACGTGGCCTCTGCACTCCCTGTAGTCAAATGGCTCTCACAGCAGAGGAATGCACTGGGAGGATTCTCATCGACTCAGGTGGGCTGCCTCTGGAAAAGGTAGCTGGGATGCTTGCATTGACAATTGATTCAGGAATGCAGAGTTTCCATCTTCCTGACAGACATTGTTTGTGTTCTGGTAAGAAGGAAAACTTCCCAGCTCTCTTTACTGCTTCCTTCTTCCACTGGTAACTTGAAAGGAACCCAGACTTTGTCCTCACAGGTGCCTTGATAGGAAAAGGGAGCAAAACCTGATGTTTCTTTTGCCATATGAATTATTAAGGAAGATTCTGCCACCTGGAGCTGAGCTCAGTTGCTTGGAAGTTTCCTGTGCTCCTGTATTCATTATTCTGATTTCTCCCTCTTCTGACCCCCAGGACACCTGTGTGGCCCTGCAGGCTCTGGCTGAATATGCCATCCTTTCTTATGTTGGAGGAGTCAACCTGACCATTTCCTTGGCTTCTACTAACCTGGACTACCAGGAGACCTTTGAGCTTAACAAGATGAATAAAAAAGTCCTTCAGACTGCAGTGGTAGGTGGATTTGTGCAGCAGATTTTCAAAGCAGTCCATGGGAGCTGGGTTCTGAATGAGAACTCAGATCAGTGATGGTGAAAGCAAAAGTTAAACACTGAGACCTGTGGGGCTCTCTGTGGGTTTGTGGCTGGGTTCTGCTGTGAAGGAGACAGCACTCCCAGTTAAAGGCATTTTTCCCCCTAACCAATGCCTGGTGTTTATTTTGTGCTGCTGTTTATCTCTGCCATTGTAAGTGCAGGTGGTGGAGAGATTAATCCCTGCTCATTTCACTTCTGCAGTGTCCTTTGTAAAGATATTTTTGTACAGAACAGAGCTAAATTTGATATTCATTTCCATTCTGAGTGCCATGTCTTGTCTGTGTCTCACCTGTGGATTCTCCCCAGATCCCCAGTATTCCAACAGGGCTGTTTGTGAGTGCCAAAGGTGAAGGCTGCTGTCTGATGCAGGTAAGGCTGCCCTGGGGCTGGAGAAAGCATGGGAGCAGATGATCTCTGAACTCACAGCCTGCTTGCTGCTTTTGTAACCCCACTTTGCTGCGAGGAAGGACTTACACTTGGAATTTCACTCCAAATAGTTCTATAAGGTGGTGTTGCTTTAATTCATGGCAGAGAATGTGATAGTACCAGCCCTGGTACAGCTTTTATAGAGCTAGAGCTGTGTGGTAAAGCCTCTGTTGCCTCTGTGCCTGCCATTCCCTCCCTCTGAAGAGATCTCATGTCTGTGCTGGTCCTTATGGAACATTTGTGGATGCTCTGAAACACTGGAGCTGTAATAAACCGCTGTGGTAGCACAGACTCTTTCCCATGGGAATTTTTCTCTTCTTCTCCCTGTGTTTTATAAAGAAAGACAAGATTTGGATGTTATTGAAACTGTCTCTGGAAAGATGGGCAGTTCAGCCTGGCCTATTGGCCTAGGGGGGTGGTTTTGAATTGACCCAATCCAGAGGAACTTTTAAAAGTCTATATAAGTTTTAGAATTAAATAATAAAATCAGGATTTCACCTCACCCGATCCAGCGTGGTTCTTGCACGCGGCTAGCGCTCGACAGCGACAAACCTCCCTGATTTGTTTCGCTTTCCCTTGTTCCTGCTGCAGATCGATGTCACTTACAATGTGCCTGATCCTGTTGCCAAACCAGCTTTCCAGCTCCTGGTGAACCTGAAGGAGCCCAAGTCAGAGCAGCACCTCCAGGCCCCGGCCCCGCTGCGCTCGGGCTCGGCCGACGAGAACCGCTCGGAAGCCGCGCGCAGGGACAGGGCTCTGGGGGACGACGAGGACCCGGCCTCAGACCAGGACCACCGCGAGTACAAAGTCATCCTGGAGACCTGCACGAGGTAGGAAATGCCAGCCCCGCTCCCCACAGGACGTTTGCTTTGCTGGGCAGCCCCCGTGTGCCAGGGAAAGCTCCGAGTTCTCCCTTGCTGCACTGCCTGGGTCTCCAGCGGGGTGAGGCAGAACTGTCAGCCACCGCCGTGGGCTGTAGGACAGAGGCATCCCCTGGTCATTCCTGATCATTCAGTGGGTCAAAGGCAGAGAAATAAGAACAATTCCTTGAGGTTTTATCACTAAGTCTCGTTATTGCCTCTCCAAATCCTGAAGATGACAAATGGGATGTCATTTGTTTGGGTAAGGATGAAAAGAAAAAGTTTTGGATTCTTTTCTTAAAAGCCTCAAAGAGCAAGGTAAATTTAAGTGGTTTACTAAAATCTTAATTGTGTCAATAGTTTTATAACTATTACTGACTTGATTTATTATTTGAGCTCCTTAGTGCTCAGTTTTGGATACCAAAAACCTAACAGAAGGTGCTTGTTGCCATGGTGTGAATTTGGAATCTATGGTAAAGGCACAATACATGCAGATATTTGTTAATAAGCTCTCAAAGGCTCATTCCTTATCTCCTTTTTCTATATAAAGAAATACAAAATAATTTCTAAAGGTGGCATAGTCCAGAAGTTTCATTTCTAGCTCTCAAAGCACTTTATAGAGCTATGAGCAGTTCTGTCACATTTTATGGATTTTAAAACTCAAGTTATTGTGAGAAAACACTTTGACTACAGACAGACAGCAGCAAGAATAGTTCCTGAACTGTATTAAATCACTTACAAGTTTTGCTTAAACACCCTGGTACTGCTGCAGTCATCAGGGGTTGCTGATCTCTTTACAAAACATTTGGGTTTTAAGGGAGTTTGTTGGGAATTTGACCCAAGAGAGGAGAGAGCCACAACCAGAGTAAATAAAGAGGGCTCACAGCATCCTGCTGTGCAACAGGAGAAACCATTCCCAAGAAACCAAGAACTAATCTGTAGGTTTGTGATCTGGAGCATGGCAGGTGGGGGGCTGCTGCTTCACTGACCTCCAACAGGAGGAGTCCCGTGAGTGGCTCAGATGTGATTGGTGAAAATGGAAAATTCAGGCTCCCCTATCAGTTTAATGGGACACTCTGGCTCCCTTATCAGTGTAATGGAAAATTCTGGCTCCCCTATCAGTTTCTGTCCCCTTCCTTCCTGCAGAGGCAGGGCCACACAGTGACCACAGACCTGAGCAGGGCTGCGGTGCCCCAGGAAAAGATGGGATCTTCTTCTCCCTGTCCCACACTTGCCCCTGGCCCACGGGGCCGTGTTGTGGCAGAGGCACTGCCCCCAGGTGCCACAATGTCACTGTGCCAGCCTCCTCTCCCCCTGCCCAAGCCCTCAGCCTGTTTTGGGGAGAGGGTCAGCTTCTTTCCACAGCCTTGTCAGTGCCTGTAACCGAGGAGGCTGCCCTGCATCAGCACAACCCCTCTGCTGAGAGCTCTGAACCTCCTGCCCTGGGAATTGCTGGAGCTAAGACAGAAATTTGAGAGGAAGCCCAGTGCAAGGAGATGGATTGCTTGGAAAGGAAACAAAAGCAAATGAAATCTTCCTTTCCTCCCCTCCTTCCTGTAATGATGCTCTCAGCTCCATCATCATCTTGCTGGGGCAATGTGAAGAGAGGAGTGCAGCTAAGGATGACAACTGAGATATTTTGAGCTGGGGGTGTTCTCGGAATGTAATGAAGTGTTGTCATGCTCAGTGACGTCCCTGGGGCACTTTTGAAGGGTTAGGGAGAACACAGGGTGGAAAATAGAGAGCTGTGATATAAAACAGAGACTGGGGAAATGCAGGCAGAGGGATCCCGTACGATTTATTAGGGAGTGTGGAGAGTGGAGTTAGATGGGAATTAACGAGGCTTAATGGCTCTGGGAGCCCTGCAGAGCCTCCCCCAGAGCCAGCTGGCTCTGTCCCCAGGCCACCTCATGCTACTGTGGGCGTTGGGCTGGGGTGTGGCATCCCAGCCTGGGCCAGTTCACCACCCCCTGAGCCGAGGGGGCTCCAGGGAGAGGGGCCCTGCAGGAGCCAGCTCAGAGCTGGCAAATTGGGTCCTGGAAGCTGTGGAAGTGTGTTTTCTCAGCGCTGGGCATGAGCTAATGAGCCCTGCTGGGCCCAGGCTCAGGTGGTGCACAGCAAACAGGTGAGCTGCCAAGGAGGGAGGGCTGGGAGCTGCTGGGAGTGCAGAGAAAAGGAGCCTTGTTCTGGGCTCCCAGGAGCTGCTTTAGGATGGAGACTCCTCTGCCATGCTGCAAAAATGGAGGCTCCTGCAATGGCCCCAGCAGGCTCTCTCCAGCCCTTCCCGTGTGGGTTTTATTTGTGCACATTTATAACAACTCTGAATTTCAGAGCATTTTCTGAGTTTCCAGTTACACTCTAGAGAATGACACAGGCAGTGAACTCTTTAACACCAGTAAGGAGGCAGTGGCTTTGCTGACTCCCCTTTTCTCACTGTCAATTAGGGGTGAAACAGCCATTTATGAAACCCCAGGACTGAATGACCTTGCCTGGTGTTGGGAATTAACATCCCTCTCCCACCACAGTCCATCTACAGCCCTGCTCTTAGAGTGGAACAGAAATTTCTTCTACTCCACGGGTTTATTTCCTCTTGCCAAGTGCATTTTCTCAGTGATTAATTGAAAAAGAAAGCAAGCCCCCCCACAGGGGCTGCATCCCTCTGCTTTTCTGCCCCCGTGTGCCAGGACATCTCCTACACCTCCACCCTCTGTGAGCTGGGCATAATTTTGTTAAATAAAAGCAGAAAAGGAGATTTTTAAAAACCAAACAAACCAACTTTCCACCAGCCCTTCAACGAGGAGAGCCTTTTAATAGGTTTGTTTTTTCTTCTGAAGTGGGTTTCTCCATTCTGAGTTGTCCATTCGTTGGGTTGGATCTTGAGTTTGTTCCCATTTTCTCTCTTTGTGTTCCCATGGGAAGGTGGCTGCACTCTGGATCCTCAAACATGGCTGTGCTGGAGGTGCCTTTGTTCTCGGGGTTTCGGGCAGATATTGAGAGCCTGGAGCAGGTAAGGGGAGGGGAGGGGATGGGATGGGATGGGATGGGATGTGGATCTCTGACTGGGAGGGGTTCCCTTCGAGGGGCAAGAGGAGGCCACTGAACGTCAGAGCACTGCTGAAAGGATGCAATTAGAATTGGGAAGGGGGAGGAAGAGATTTCCCTTGTCAAAAAGCCTCTGAAATGAGTGAACATTTCAGAGTGGGACGTTCTGAGCGGGCTGAGCAAACCCAACCCAGCCAAGCCAAGGCTCTCCTGAGCCAGTGCACAGTAATTAACTGAGACCCTCTGGAAAAGCTGAAGTGCAAATGTGCTCTAACAGGAGCTGTTTATGGCTGCTTAGTGGGCTGTGTTATCTGCAACATCTGGATCCCATTTCTTTGGAGGCTCTGTGTCTTGGAATTTTTTGCCCTTTTTTCCTTTCCCCTTCTCTCTGGGAGAACATCGTGTTTCCTGCAGCCAAGCTGAGGTGGACAGAATGTGCCTCGTGCCCAGCCAGCCCTTTAGGGCAGATGAACTGTAATCTTGAGCTTGGCTTTAGGTTTGTGGAAGCATTGCATTCATTACAGCCCATTACACTTTGTGGAACATTGCATTTGCTGGTGGGGTGAATGCTGCAAAGGTGGGGTTTTTTTTAAGGACTGTTTGACTAAAGAGGTATAAAATCTTTGCATCCTTGAGAGCTGGCAAAGAGCTAAAAAATATTTTGCTTCTAAAAGATCTCTTCTGTTAATAACTTCATCTTGTTATATTGGCAAGGGGAAAGAATTTTAAAGTAGAACCCTTGTGAAGTTTAATTTGATATCCTAATTCAAGGAGGAGTGCACACTGCTTCATCTTCTCTAGGATTTCACTTGATTTGGCTAATTTATGATTGAAACACCATTCATTTTCTTGGAGGAAAAATCCCTCTGGAGGGGTTTGCAGTCCATGTCAGAAGCTGCTCTCAGATGTCTCCTGGGGTGTCCCTGGAGCCACAGAAACTCCTGTATCAATCCCTGAGAAGGAATTGCATCCTTTCAGACCTAGGGATCAGATATGAAATTATTCCTATAAAGAGAAAAACTGAAGTTATTTACATCAGCTCACCAGCTGCACGTGGAGAAATCTGTTTTCAAACCCAAGCATGTAAAATGGATGGGTTTTTATTTGCCTTTGAGCCTGATATTTTCTCTCATGCAACAAACGGAATGTGGCTGTTCAGGTGGGATAAGGCCAGGAGTAGGAGCTCTCCAGTATCCCCATGGGAAGAGAAAGGAGGAAAATTAGGTGAGGGGGCCTGCAGTGGGCTTGGTTCCTGCTGTGTCTCCTCTGCTGAAGGTGCTGGGGTGACAGTCCTGTGTGGTGCTGTCAAGTAAGTTCCCTTTCATAGTCATTCATGTAAATAACAGCAGAAAAAATATGGATGAGAACCTGGCTTAGAACCAGAGGGAGCTCAGAACGGCCCAGGAGGAGAACAACAGGATCTCTTCATGGTGTTAAACCTATGGAATGTTCTATGAGCAGAGGGAAGGAGTCAGAAGAGAGAGCCTGGAGGTGTTGTCATTGCAGAAGAACAGGAAAGTTGTTAAGGAACATAACCCTGTAATCCTTTTATTTGTTTCTCTGCAGTGGGCTAAGAAATGACAATTTTGGGTGAATGCCTCCATTCCTGGTGTCAGCAGGGGACAGAGTTGAGGGTTTCTAGGCTGAGCAACCAGAGAAGGTCCCCCATGCCCTTGTGTCACTGTCCCTGAGCACTTTCCCCTTTGCCAGGGCAGCTGTGCTCTGCTCTGGGGCTGGGCTCAGGTGTCCCAGGGAAGGACTTGGGAACCAAACAGGCTCAGTTTGTGCTGAGTTACTGCCCAGAGGCTGCTGTGTGCAGCCCCTCCTGGGCTGAGGGTGATGGTTTGCAGTGAGTGCCCCTGCTCAGGGAGCTCTGTGCGTGTTCTGAGCAGAGAAACACTGACAATAATTGGGAATAAATGATCAGTGTGAGGATCTGCTGCCTCGAAGGGGCACTGATGCTGGTACCCCGATGAACTGGCTGTGTGATGTCTCAAAACACTTCTGTGTGCAGTAGATCCCCGAGTGGTTTGGGGTGGAAGGGACCTTAAAGTCCATCCAGGTCCACCCCTGCCATGGGCAGGGACACCTTCCACTGTCCCAGGGTGCTCCAAGCCCCTCCAGCCTGGCCTTGGACACTGCCAGGGATCCAGGGGCAGCCACAGCTGCTCTGGGCACCCTGTGCCACTCTCACAGCCAAGAATTTCTGTCATAATGTGTGAGCCCAGAGGGCTCTGCTGTTCCCATAATCAGATCAGAATTGCTTCCTTTGGAAAGTGGGAGATCTTCCTACATTGGGAAGGATTTTGAGTCTTCAAGAGGGAATGTTCCTCCTGAAGAGCTGAATTCCATGGGTTTTTTAATTGCAGAAACCCTTTTGCATCTCTAAAAATGAAATGTGGTGACAAAGCTCAAGCAGAGCTCTAGACAGGCAGTGAAGGTGCAGACACAGCCCCACCTGCACATTCCCCTCTGCTGTAGGGCTGGGGAGAAGAGAAAGGTCTGGGGGGACCTCAGAGCCCCTTCCAGACCCTAAAGGGACTCCAGAGAGCTGGAGAGGGACTGGGGACAAGGCATGGAGGGACAGGACACAGGGAATGGCTTCCACTGCCAGAGGGCAGGGATGGATGGGATATTGGGAAGGAATTGTTGGCTGGGAGGGTGGGGAGGCCCTGGCACAGGGTGCCCAGAGCAGCTGTGGCTGCCCCTGGATCCCTGGCAGTGCCCAAGGCCAGGCTGGACAGGGCTTGGAGCAGCCTGGGACAGTGGAAGGTGTCCCTGCCATGGCAGGGGTGGACCTGGATGGACTTTAAAGTCCTTCCAGCCCAAACCATTCTGTGATTTCTCCATGGCTACCAAATGTGGACCCAACATGAAACTCACCCACTGAAGCCCCAGGACAGTTTCAGTGTGTATTTTGGACACCACCTCGAGCAGAAGCCAGTCCCATCCTTGCCCCTGCTGCCTTTTCCCTGCCACCCCAGCCATTCCCTGCCCTGCTGGGGAGGGGCTGGGCTGGAAATCGGGATTTTCCCTGCCAGGGCAGCGGGGTTGGGAGCTGGGCTGGGAGCAGGGGGGGGGGGGGGGGGG
>VZTH01017165.1:0-35806 GCA_013397815.1 Aleadryas rufinucha | reverse complement strand
GGGTGGGAGCAGGGGTGGGAGCAGGGTTGGGAGCAGGGTTGGGAGCAGGGGTGGGAGCAGGGTTGGGAGCAGGGTTGGGAGCAGGGCTGGGAGCAGCCCCGGGGCAGCAGTGCTTAACGAGCACTCTGTGCACACCCCGGGCAGCCCGGCCACAAATCCTCCTAATAATGCCGGGTGTCGACAGGGTCGGGGGAGGTCACCCCGGGCTGGGATCGATCAAACCTCACCAGGAAAAACGCAGCTCTAGCTGAGCCGAGCGGTTCCCGGTGGCGCCGGCGTCTCCGAGCCCTCGTAAAAGCACTGTCTGCAGCCAGGGACTGCTGACTAATAACAGCCACCATCAGGCCCCTAAAATTATAAGGACAAATTAAATTGGCCCTTTCCATACTGTGTGGGACTTAAAGACGTGTCCCTTGGCTTGTTCCGGGAACAGCAGGAAGCTGGGAGCAGGGTTCCACCAGGAGGAGAGCTCTGCTGAGGGGAGTCACAGCCACAGCTGCTGGTGGCAGCTTTGGGCAGATTTCAGTGGGAATGCTGCTTGTTTCATCTCATTCTGGATAATAATAATAGTAATAATTATTATTATAATGATGATAATAATAATAATGATTTGTTCCCCTTTCAGCAGAGATTTTAGCCTAAGAGCTCAAAATAACTTAAGAACTTTAAAAAACAAACAAAAAAAACCCCAGAAGAATATCCCTGTGTTACAAATGGGATTGTCTGACAGAGGTTGAAGTAATGGGACAATTTGGAGGATAGAATTATAAAATAGAGTGCTCTGGGCCTTTCTTGGCTCCCCAAACTTTGATTAAAACACAAAAGTCCTTTTCCACAGACCTTCATCCTCCCCAGCTTTAGGATTGGATATTTTCCACGTGCCAGAGGCATTCTAAATATAAACTATCAAAGCAGTAATGCCTGATCGAGCAGGACAGTCATGGTATTGAGATGTTCCAAATGCAGAAATGGTAGGAGGAACTTTTGGAAAATTGAAAATAAAGGTTTGGAGATGTGGGATGTGCCCTTAGATCGTTTTCAGGTGTTCCTTGGGTGTGCAGATAGAAAGCAGAAGAGGTGAGTCTGCAGGCCTGCCTGGTACAATGCAAATCCCAAATCCCCGGGCCTCGAAGGGAGAGAAGATGAGGAGCAGAGGCCTGGCCTGGCCCCATTTGTCAAGAGGGAGGGTGCCTGGGGCTCTTTCAAATGGCTGCTCTTTTCAAATGTGAGGATTAATTTTCCTGGCAGAAGAATGTTTTGGGTTTTTCAGCTGGTGGGAGGAGGGGACCTTCAGTACCCGGTGTGATCCAGCAGCGAGGTTCCCTGGTGCTCTGAGGGGTGGAAGTGACAGACTTTATGGAGTGCTTTGGGGTCTCTGAGGCCTTGCCTTGGTACTGGAAACAATCTGGGAGCTGCTCCATGAGATAATGGATGAGGTGTCAGCAGAGCCCCAGGGGGATAAATGCCCCAGGGACCAGGAAGAGCCCTCAGCTGATGCACCTGGAGAGAATTCCTCAGCAGGACACAGGGAAGGACACAGGTGGCTCTTCCCCTCACTCGTGTGACAGCAGCTTCAACCTCTTTGCATTTTCCCTCTCTAATGGAACCATCCTTTTCCAGCAGAAGAAATCCCTGGAGTTTAGGGTCTGATCAGTTTTCTAAGCTGTCTGAAACCTTTCTTATTCTCTCATGTCTACCTGTTTTCTATAAAATGAGATTAAACTAATCACGATGATTTTTAAAATTTTTTTTTACCCTCAGTTATTGATGAACAAGCAAATTGGGCTAAAAAGATATGAAGTGGATGGAAGAAAAGTCCTGTTTTATTTTGATGAGGTAATGGCTTTGTTTCTTATAATTATGTTGGATTTCAATGAAAGGCAAATGAGCAGGGGCTGAGGCACAGGCAGAGTGCTGGGGGTCCCTCAGGGGTGAGGATCTCTCTGCAGCTGTACCTGGCCGCTTGCTTGAGCCCCTTTTGCTGCAGCTGGTGGTGTGGTTTTGGTTGGAAACCAAAATATAACAGAGGCAGGTGATTCACTTCAGCCCATGGAGTGGTTTTGGGCAGATACCACTTAGGTTTTTGCCTTGAAATAATCTCACTTAAAGGTACATTTAAGTGAGATTATTTCAAATAATCTAAATGCTAAATGCAGAATAATTTTGATCTCACAGCACAGACCTGGGAGTGGAAGGTGAGGTCTCTCTTGGCTTGGTCAGCAGCAGGAAATTGTCTGGTGGTTGTGGGCAAGCCAGGGAGCACAGCTGGAGTGCCAGCTCTGCCATTGCTCTGTGGCAAACACGAGTTTTAAAGGTCAGCAAAGCATCCTGGTTTAGTTCATCCTGCTTGGCTTTCATTCATTATCTCTGTCCCCATACTCAGTGTTGGAGGTGTCTGTGCTTGGTGTGTTACCCTGGGGCTCATGCTGTGTTCATTTGTCTCTCCCTTCACTTCAAGTGTCATTTTTGAGTCTTTTACCCCGTTTCACACAGATTCCCAGCCAGTGCATGACCTGTGTGAAGTTCCAGGCCTTCAGAGAGCACATAGTTGGGAAAACAGCCCCCGTTCCTATCAAAGTGTACGATTACTACGAGCCAGGTTTGTGCCCGTTTCCCTTCGATCCCTGCTGGCACTGGAGCTCCGGGCAGGAGGCTCAGCTGTGATTTCTCCTCCTTGCTGCAGCTTTTGAAGCCACTCGTTTCTACAACGTGAGTGAGAACAGCCCCCTGGCCCGGGAGCTCTGCGATGGCCCCACCTGCAACGAGGTGGAGAGCTCAGCCAGCCAGTGGGTTGGTGAGTTACCCCAAAGCCACACAGACCTTTCAGGAAAAATGGGACCCACGGGTGTTCTGAACCCAAAATTATGTTTACAGAACCGTTCTGTTTCGCTCTCTGTGTTAGTGGGAGTTTCACAGAGGTTTGGGGGTTGCAGTGTTGAAGTGATGACAAACAGGCCAGTGGTGCTCTGCAGGCACCAAAGCGACTGGTTTGCTTCAGAGGCAGCATAAAATGTCTGATTCTGGAAGAACCTGCATAAGGGGAGATGTGTCAGTAAAAAAAGGGGTAAAAACTCTTTACCATGCAATTCAGTTTTCTTTCTCTCCAATATTTTGCAGTGGAGTTCCACAATTAGCTGTGGGAAGTTTGAACAATTTCATGCACCGGTGGAAGGAATAACTTTCCCCAGAAACTGTGTGTTCCTTTCTGTGCTCTATGGCCTAAAAATAGGTGCTTTATCCCAAGTCTGGAAGCTGTTGCACCATGGTTCTTTCAGAAAGGCAACTTTGTCCCCAGAGCTTTTAATTCTACCGAGTTTATAAATTCGTAATAGAAATCTTGGGGAATTCAACATGAGAACCGACATGGGTGAGATGTTTCCATTCCACCTTCCCCATGCTGTGCAAAACTGACTGATTTTGTTTGATTCCCAGGCTTTGTGCACTCTGGCCCTTGCAACAACGTCTTTGGCTGCCTGGAGGACGAGTACTTTGAGCAGTGCCTGTGCTCGCGGGACTGCGGCTACGACGGCGAGCCCGTGTGCGGCTCAGACGGGCACATCTACCCCAACCACTGCCAGATGGAAGTGGCATCGTGCAGGAACAACACCAGGATCGAGCAGATGCCCATGGCTCAGTGTTCTGCCTGTAGGTTTCCTTCACTGCCCTTTTCTGTCACGGTCCAGTTGCAGGATGTTACGAATCCTCACCCGGGCAGGTTAATGTTCTGTGCCTGTGGCAGGGAAAGGAGAATTCCAAACTTCCTCTGTGCTATTTTGCTGCTCATCCTACAGGAGATTAAGTGATAAGAGCAGCTGCTTTTCAGCTTGAAGTAACTGGTTTTCTGTTCTCATGAGTACAAGTTTTACCAATCAGAATGAATTGGGAATTAGTGATACTGTTTGATCTGAAGTGAATACTCCTGGATAAAAATTAAATCCATGAAATGTAACATTCATTGGAGAGCCTGCATGGGCTTTCAAGGTGTGTTGTGTAACAGCTCAGGGAACTGGGTATGCCACCTCTGGAAAGGCAAACGTTTTCTAGAGATCCATTAACAAATTATGTGACCAATGAGTTTATTTTTCTTTGTATTTGCAGCCAAGAACTTGCCAGAAGAAAGGGACACACACTCCCACACAGCTGAGCAGCCCAGTGTTCCCCAGACTCCAGCAGGTAATGCAACACCTTTGCATTTATCCAAAGGCTTTTTCTTTAGCATGGTTAAAGCTTGTCCTATCCCTGTAAAAGTACAGGTGGCTCTCAAGCACATTTTAAGTAAAGATGCTGAATTTCTCCATCTTATAGAAAAGACAGAATATTCAGAAATCAGAAAAAAAAGTGAAGAAGTCAAGGAAACTGAGGATGAGAACTATTCAGCAGCAGACAGCTCTCCTAGTCCTTTTCCTCCCAGGAAATCTTGCAGGAATCCTGCTCAGTTCAGCACCTGCAGGATCTAGATAATTGCTTGTGGGAGTGGGTAACCAGTCCTCCTATTTTCTCAGCCTTGCTGTGTTTGAACAACACACTCTGTGATCTTTCCTTCCACTATTGAACTGGAGAGATCCCATTTCAAACCAGGCTGATGTAACGTGTTCCAACAAACAACTGAGCAGGACGTGACAGCCCAAACCTCTGCGAGGACTCGAATCCAGGTGGATTAACTTTGTCCCTGCAGCTCTGTGCAAAAATGGAGCTGGCAGCCTTGGTTCTCTCAGAGCTGCTGTTTGGAATAAAGGGCCTTAGTGAACAAAAATGTTAAGGTCAGGGGATGGAGTAGCCAGGAATTTGGCTGCTCATTTTATTTGGTGCTTGTGTTCATGCACTTTTTTCCAAGACTCACGTCGAACTCGCTCATGGCTCACAATAAATCTCACCAAGAAGCAGTGGAGGGTCAATAGAATAGCTTGTTTCATGCTGTTTCTAGTAAATAAACTGGACTAGATTTTTCCTGGCTGCTTTCCACTCATTAATTTTCCCCCAGCCTCCAACAAATCGGTGAAACCAGTTTAATTCTCCAGGAGAAGCCTCTGTGCCTCCTCATGTCCTCCCTGTGTACCAGAGCGGGACTAACACGTGTCCAGCATGAGACACCATCCTGTTCTTTCCCTTCTGGAGAGCAGCTGAGGGACAGCTTTCTTATCAAGGTGTAAAAACCTGGTGAATATTCCATTATGACAGTTTCTATAGGTCATTCAGTCTCAGTGTTTAACATCTCTATTTTCCACCTCTTTCTTTTCCTGGACTTACTGTGAATATATCTGTATCTATATCTGTATCTTGTTGCCTTTTATTCCATGCCCATGCCATGTGCTCAGCATGGAAACTCTGCAATCTGAGCCCTTTCAAGCAGCATTCCCGACCTGTTCCATTTGGGCACCGCTGGAGTGTGAGGCCGTACCGAGGTCCACAGAGTGGGACTACCATTACATTATTGTCAAATGAAGATTTGATAGTGAAAATATGATTACCTGGGGGAAAAAAAATATGGAATTTGATGGTAATCCACCATCCAAAAAATGTTCAGAACAGAAATTATCTGTATTAAAGTCAAAGGCCAATCCCCCTGTGGTTTCTGTTCTGAATGGACAGAAACAGTGCTGGCTCACAAGGAGCAAGAGGGGAAAAGCCGATTATTTTGTGTGGCATTGTTATGCAGATTTTAGATGGACAAACCCCCAAGTGCCATAAGGGTGTTTGTCAAAGCAGGAGCACTTAAAGCTGGCTTTGTCCTGGGATCTGGGAGTGCCCAAAGGTCCTGGCAGGAGGATGCTGAGCTGGGAGCAGCCATGGCAGAGTGAGCATTCAGGAACAAAACTGACTAAATCCTGCACCAGGAAAAGGGCCCAGCATGTGATTTTCATTAATCCCCCGGGCTCCTCTCAGGTCAAGCACACGGGACATGAATCAGAGTGCAGCAGATGAATGAGCCCCTCCTCGCACACGCTCTCCTGGGCTCGGTGCTGCTGGAGCATGTGATCGGGTTAAGTCGGCTCAGGCGCTCCAGAGAGGGGGCTCTGCTGAGCCGTGCCTAAATCTGTGATTTCCTAAAAGGATGCAAAGCTCCAGGAGCCAGATCAAGCTCAGGGCAGGTTGGTGTGAAACCGCCTGGGTGCGTTAAGCCGCAGGAAACGCCGCGTTGTCGGAGCAGTGCGTGGTGTTTGTGCTGTCTGGGAGCCTCCTGTGTTTGAGACTTGTGCAGCTCAGCTTGGGCTGGTGGATGCTTTAATTGAGGTCTTGTCCATGTCACCCAGCAGTGGGAACAAGCAGCTGCCTCCCAGCAATCAGTGGGAATTGCAGGATGTGTTGATGCCCTCTGGCACACACAGACCCACAGTGAGGTTCCACACACCCCAGGCGGTTTGCTGGAATAAACTCCAGCTGTTCAAGGTGAGCAATTGAACATGAAAAGAACCCTGAAAGATCAGGATGCGGTGTTGTTGCTGTTGTCAGAACATTTTGAAATGCCTTCCCAAAGTCTGCAGCGAGTGGCTGAGGTTTGACCTTAAAACTGCAGCTCTTTTTTGTACAGATAGGTGGGATCCTCTTTGCAGCTGTAGATCCTCTTGACTGAGAGGGGAGTTTGCAGGGTGACAGGACTGAGCTGAAATAACTCCTGTGTGAATCCCCTTCCTCAGCTGTTCCTTCTCACAGGTGAATTGCTGAGTTTCAAAAGGGTGGAGCAGGATTTTGATGCGTAGCATGGCCCCAGCTCTGGCTCAGCACTGAAGCTGTGCTCGTGTGCCTGCACAGCCTGCTGCAGCCTTTGTTTGGATTGAAAACCCTGGAGCAGGAGCTGAGTTATTATCCTGAGTATCAAAATCTCACTGAATTTCTGACTGTGGCTTTCCTGAGATCATTGTCACTCTTGGCCACAAGGATCTGGGTGCATTTCAGAGCCTGTGGGCTCCCCAGTAGCTCTGACAGCATCTCTCTGATGAAGTGGTGCTTTGATTGCTTGCACAGATCATTAACCCTTCTGAAACTGCCTCAATCTCCTGTGCCAAAGGCGCTCAAGGCACAGGCACTGATGCTGGAGGACAGTATGCTGACATCACAGTGATGTGATTCTGCATGGGTTTGGTGGCAAACACTGTCCAAGTGTGTGGGGCGGCACTGCTGGGGGTGTCAGGGCTGCTGGGAGCAGGAAGCTCCCCAGGCTCTGCTCTCTGGCCCCCAGCCTTCTCCCCACAGCCATGTCCTTTGCACAGTTTTGCTCCAGCAATGAGCAGGGCCAATGGCTGGAACTGGAAGGAAATTCTAGGTGGAATTATGGCACTGGTGGTGTGGTGGTGTTTTGTTTTTTAAATTAAATGCCATCACCCCCACCAGGAACACCAGCCTGAGCTCTGCTTCCAGGTGGAGCCATCCCCAAAATTCCCTGGCTGGCGTGTTCCCCACAGGGCTGCTGCTCTGTCAGGACTGGTGGAACTGGCACAGGGCCATTTTTCCTCTCCCCCCATCGCTCCTCAGCAAACCTTGGCCTCGGCACAAACATTTGGGGCTGGGGGAGTGGTTTGTGTGCAGCAGAAAACGTCGGCCTGTGCTCTCTGCTGTGACTCCAGTGCTGAATTCCTGGGAAGAGTCAGGCCTGTGATGTTCATTCCATCCCCCGTGGACACCAATCACCCATTCACAGCAGGAGCTCATGGTCTGGCAGGTTCTCGCAGGGAGGAGGCCAAGGAGGAGTGAACAGAGCCTGACTCCCCTGCCCATCGCTGGGAGGATGTGGGAGGCAACAGGGAAGATCCTTCAGATATTTTATTTCTGGAGAACAAACATTTTCAAAGGCCTTGATGAGTGTTCTCTTTAAATAAAGCCAGCTTTGGGCGGGCGGGGGACTTCTCCTCCCTGCAATAATTCTGCCTCAGTGCCTGCTTTGGTTTGGATTAGAGCAGTGCACACAGAGAGCAGACAGGAACCATGGACAGCTGAGCTGGCTCGAGGAGCAGTTCAGGAAACACGGATCTGCTGCTGTTCCTAGAAGTTCTGTCTTGCAGTTTCACCCTCTGGACAGGGAGCAGCTGCCCTGCACAGAGGCACAGCCTGGTGTGAGTGGGGTGTGGGCTGTGAGAGGGACCTGGAAGTGCCAGCACAGCGTGGTGTGAGTGGGGTGTGGGCTGTGAGAGGGACCTGGAAGTGCCAGCACAGCCTGGGGTGAGTGGGGTGTGGGCTGTGAGAGGGACCTGCAAGTGCCAGCACAGCCTGGGGTGAGTGGGAAGAGGAGAAATTCCTGCTCCTGCCTGGGCTGGGTCTGTCCCTACACAAAGTGATGGAGGTTTCAGGGGTGTGTGACTGTGCTGGGGCAGAGGTACCTCAGCTCCTCATTCAGGCTGGAGTGAGTGGCTCTGCTGTGGGCTCCTGGCCTCGAAATCTTCACCCTTGTTGGGCTGAAAAGAGATTTGGCTGTCTCCACTGATCAGTCCCCCAGTGAGCTGCTGCCTCAGGGTCTCCCTCCAGCTTTGCCACCTGTTTTATGAAATTATGCTCAGCTGAGGGCACACAGAACTCATCCCCATATGGGTGGGGCTCTCCTTACCTGAGGTGCCCGGCTTGAACCTGGTCAGAGGAGAGATTTCCAGGGTGCAGAGTGACTCCCCTGTGCCAGCTGTGCCCTCTGCATGGCACTTTTACCTCACTGTGTGCAGCCCTCAGGGTGATGGGTCTGAACTGCAGCACCTCAGTTAATTCCATGCTGGAAAGGGAGACTTTGAGATTTTTTTTCAAACTACATGGCCCTTTCCCTCTGTTTATTTCCCTTTCCCCCTTTGTCTCCTCCTCTTTCCCCTCCTTGTTTTCTTCTTTTCCCCCCCTTGTTTCCTTCTCTTTTCCCCCCTTGTTTCCTCCTCTTTCTCCCCCGTCTCCTCTTTTTCCCACCCTTTTTTGCTTCCCCCCTTGTTTTCCCTTTTCCTCCTCGTTTCCCTTTTACCCCTCTTTTTGCTCCCCCTCTTTCCTTTCACTCCAGTGCCCAGACCTCAGACTGGGCAATTGAAATTCTCCCCTCCCCTGTGAATCCAAGCAAACACGTGCAGGTCCTCCAGCACCTGCAGCTCCTTCCCTTGTGTCCAGCCTCCCTGACTGAAATCCCTTCCTTGTCCTGCCCTTGCCCTGCCCTGTGGCGATGCTGGAACGCGGCTCCTGCAGCTCTGGTTCCCCCCACAGCCGAGGAGGGGCCCCCCCTGCACACAGACCTGTCCTACTACTCCTACGAGTACGACCCCGACGCCTTCGCCGCCGAGGCCGACGTGTTCGAGGTGGGGGCAGAGCTGAGCACGGCCAGCACCTTCCGGGAAGGGGACAGGATCCAGGGAGAGGCCACCACGGTGGAATGGTGAGCCCACGGTGGGGTCAGGGATCTGCTTTGAGCCAACCTGTGGCCTCCTTGTGCTGGGTCAAGGGTGTTCAGTTCCCCCAAAAAGGGGTGTTTCTACAACTGTTTAGGGATCAGTGGGGATGGGATCTTGCTGGGGGAGCTGTAAAAGGCTTTGTGACCTCAGTGGCTTCATCCCCAGTGGAACAAGTGACGCTTTCACTTGCTGGGTTCAGCTGGAGCAGAGGAGACTGAGGGGAGGCTCCTCGGGGGCTGCAGCTCCTCCCGAGGGGAGGCGGAGGGGCAGGGGCTGAGCTCTGCTCTGGGACAGGGACAGGAGCCCAGGGAACGGCTGGAGCTGTGTCAGGCCTTGGGATGGAGCTGAGGGAAAGGTTCTTCCCCCCGAGGGTGCTGGGCACTGCCCAGGCTCCCCAGGGAATGGTCCCGGCCCCGAGGCTGCCAGAGCTCCAGGAGCGTTTGGACAGCGCTGCCAGGGATGCCCAGGGTGGGGTTGTTGGGGTGTCTGTGCAGGGCCGGGGGCTGGATTTGATCCCTGAGGGTCCCTCCCAGCTCTGTGACCTTTTCAGCTTTTCTCTGCCCAGGCTCAGCGATGTCTCACAGAGGTACATCACAGCAAGGTGACTTTTCTCCCCTGTGTTCTCTTTCCAACAGAAACACGTAATTTAAATAAAGAGAAGAGGCTCAGAATCGACTCCTGTATGAGTTTGTTCCTCCAGACGACCTGCTGCAGAACAGAACCCGAATGATGACTACTTCCTGATGCCCTCAGAACTGTAGGCTTTGCTGCCCCACGGGGCAGATCTGGAGCTCTAAGGGGGACACTCAGCGTTATTTTTCTGTCCATTTTCCTGCCTTCTGTGCATCCTCTTTGGAGCCCTTCCAGTGATGGGAGACCAATATGCTGTGCCCTCTAGGTGAGAAAAATAGGGGCTGGAATTCAAACCTATAGAGCATTTCCAAGTGTTTTCTCTGCTATCAGGATATTCTGCAAATGCCATTTCCTAGCTACACTTAGAAGCTAAGTCCAGGCCTTGTGCTTAGCTGAACTGCTGTTTGAGGAAAGATGGCTGAGAAGTTTTTTGCTCAAATTATAATAATAAAAATCAGTGTGTTTTGCCAATTATGACATAGCAAGAGGCTGCTCATCTTCCCCAGCCCATCAGTCTGCTGCACCCGCAAGAGAAACACTTCCCGGCAGCTCCACAGTCAGGGAAGCTGTTGGGAGGTACCTTTTACATGAGAAAACTGAAATCCACTGCCAGGGCTGAAAGGCTTCGTGTCTGCAGGCCTCAGGTGGGCGTTTGCAGCCCCAGCAGTGGCAGGGATGAGGTGGGGGAGCCCTCTTTGTGTTGCACTATGTGCTGACAGGGGCTGCTTGCAGCCTTCTCAGCCCCTTTCCTCCTCAGACCCTGGCCTGAAAATGAACCTGGCCAAGGCACAGCCCTTTGAAATGTTTGCCTGAGCTCACCAATCCCTTTTATCCTGCTCCCCCTGGCATCCAGCACAGTGTGTTCTGCTCCTGGTGCTCCCTGCCCAGGCCCTGGCTCTGCTGGCCAGTACCAACCCCTGGTGTCACAGGCTGGACTCCCTCGCTCTGACCTGCCCCAAGCAACGTGGCAAAACTAAAAAGAAAAGCTTTGTGTTTCCAAAAGCGCAGGAGCCAAAATTTTTGAGTTTCCCTTCCTGCCTGGAGCAGCATTGTTCTCTTTGGAGGGGTTACATGCAATTGCCTCTTGCAAAATATTGTTAATATTTTATCTTCCCACTTCTATTGTTACCAGGACCCAGAGCAGGGTGGAAACTCCTTTTGAGGGTGTTTATTGGTGAATGGAAACAGAGGAAAAAAAGCCCAGCTCCATTCATTTTTAAGGCTTGTTTACACAGGAACCATGACAAGAATACATCCCAGTATAGACATTCCATTCCAGAATAAAGGCGAGTTTATTCCAGAAGAATGTCCACATGGGGACAAACCAGGAGGTACCCCAGAGGTTGGGCATGTGTAGTTTCCAGTCCTTTTTGTCTGGGGCCAGACATTTGCAGAATGCAGCTGACATGATGAAGGTCTGGGTCTTGAAGTTCCCAGAAATTCCAGAGCTGCCTCGTTGGCAGCTTTGCCAGCCTTCCCTGGGGGCTGCTCCCAGCTCTGCTCCCGGGCTCCTGCCGTGGGCTGAGGGTCCTGCCCCGTGTCTGGGGTGTGCAGGGGCAGATCCTGTCCTCACCCTGGCAGCTGCATTCCTGCCTGGCAGGTAAATAAATGCCTTTAAACTGAATTCCACCTCCTGTAAGCGACTGTCCTGGCAGGCACTGGCTATTGTGTACACACACAGGACTGAGTCAATATTTATCCCTGGCTAAACAACAGGCCTAGTGTGAGCTGCAACAAGATTGCTTTTTTTTCCCTTTTCTAAAACCCCAAACTGCACAATACAAGCCCTGCTGCTGGTTGGTTCAGGCTGCAGCTCTTCAGTGCTGTGAGGTGGGAGAATGAGGCATTTGGTCACCCTGATAATGTTTGTGTGACTGGCTTCATGCAGGAGATGGGACCTGTGTTCTGGATTCCTCAGCCTCCTGTCCTCAGTCCCTTTCTGGCTTTCCTTTCCTGCTCTCTCTCACCTGTTGTGTACCCACTGAATGATTCTGGAGAGATATTTGAAGTCATTTCATACTGCTTGGTCCTCTCATAGGTCCTTGGGCACTCAGACCTCCCCCTGGGGATGAGGAGGTGAGGGTGGGGAGTTCCAGCCAAGAATTAAACCTGGCTTTCCTCACTTTCCTCAGGCTCTGGGACATGTAATGTCCTAATTCCAGATGCAGACATCCCCCTATTGCTGCCAGGTAAATAATCCCTGCTGGTGGTGCCAGCCCATCAATCAGGGCCTTGTCTGAGGGGTCTCTGTGCCAGTGCTTGAGGCAGAGGAGTCTGGCTCCTGTTTTACAGTTCAAAGCAAAGCCAGAGAGACCTGGACCTTCAGAAGGCAAAGGCAGAGCAGCCCCAGTGTCCTCAGAGCCAGACAGAGGAGGGCAGTGTGTGGGAGGTGATGGGACAGCGTTTCTGCATCCTGACTTCACCTCCAGTGCTTCTTCCCAGCCTTGGCACTTCCAGTCCCTCTGTTCTTGGCAGTCTCTGCCTCCCCCCACTCTTGCTGCACCAAACCAGCTCCTCTTTGTAGCTAAAGAGAAAAAAGGTAATTTTATTTAAGGAACTGGATCAAGGAACCTGCAGTTACCCCACTGTGGTTGCCTTTTCCCCCATCACAGGGATAAAGGAGCAGGTCTCTGCTCTCTTCTCCACCCCAGCTGAGGGTCCAGAGCTTTCCCCTGTCCCACATTTGCTGTTCATGTTTCTTGTAACCATCATTAGTTCTTATCTAGGTAAAAAAAAAAATAATCATAGATTATTTTTCCTTCACTCTTCAACATCCTGCTTGGAATACAGATGATTTAGGACTGGATCCCTGAGTGAGCACCACTGGACACAGCACAGCTGTGCAGACTCAAAACCATGCACAGGCTTTGGCCCAGTTCTGGCTCTGGGGCTGATCAGTCTCCTCCTGTCCCTGGGAGCACAAGGACACCTCAGGCTCCCGCTTTGTGCACCTCAGCCAGTCAGTTTAGAGAGAAGGATTGATTTTATTTTTTTTTTCCACCAAGGAAAAGACCAGCTGGGTGCTGGAAAGCCAAAGCCAGCAAGGCCAGCAGCAACTGCTGCTGCTTTGGGTTGTTTCTGGCTTAGAGACATTTCCCTCTGTCAGAGAGATGCTTCTCCTTTCCTTTTCCTGATGGTCCCTCATTGCAAGAGGAGAAAAGTGCCAGTGGGTTTGTAAGACACACAAACTGCTCCTTCCATCGAGGTGTGTGACTGAATAGCTGCAGCAGTGCTAATTACCAGTGACTGATGCTTGCAATCCTTTCAAGGAAATTAATATTTATATATTTGTAACTGTACATTATGCAGAGTAATCATTACCATGGTATTTATTTTAAAGCAATAGTTCCCCTTGTTCTCTCTTGTCCTGTGTTTTGGTCTTGCCTCTTCCCCTCCTCCTTAATCAGCCTCAGTAGAAAGCAAATACCAGAAGAACGTTCAGCTTGCTCGAAGAACATCCCCGACACACCAGCACTTGCTTTGCTCACACTGACTCTTGACATTTAATGCACAATAACCTGGTTTTCATTATTGTGAATAGAGCAACTATTTAGAAAACCTCTGCCAGCCTGGCTTGGGGTTTGGGGTTTTTTTAGTCCCTGCTGTTTCTGACTGAGTGCCTGGAGCCCGGCTTTGTGTTTCACCTGCCTTTGCCCCCGCACACACAGGTGCACACAAACAGCTCTCTGACCAGCTGTTGGTTTGTTCACACACGTCTTAGCAAGTCTGAGTCCAGAAAAGTGTTTGTTTTAGATTCTGATAAATATTTTATTAAAAACTGATTTTAAGACAATCCTCTCTGCCTCTTATTCGCGCTTTGGGCTGTCAAGCCTGTGCTGGGAAAACGAAAGAATTAAGGAGCCCTAAAGAGGTTTGTTGCTCGTTTTCTACCTGGCTGCTCACAGGGCTGTGCCCCAGTTGTGTCTGAGAGAGGAGCTGGCTGCACTTGGTCAGATTTGCAGCAGGTTCCAATAAGCAGCAAACCTGAGCACCTCTTTGATCAGAGACAGCTTTCGGCTGTGGGTGAGGTTACACAAAGGAAGTGGAGAGTTCCAGAGGGTTTGCTCCATTCCTACTTTACTGTTTTCCTTCACGAGACATCATTTTTTTTACAAGATCCATTAAATACAACCTTTGCCTCAAAGAAACGATGGATGCAAAGGGTCATTTGCCAAAACAGGGATGAGTGAATGGGGGTTTTATATCTGTTACCAACAGTGGGCTGACATTACTGAGGGGTTGCTGACAAATAAAACCAAAAATGTTTTTGCTACACAAACCAGTGCTCTGCACTCTCTTGACAGACTGGTTTAGCTTAGGAAAGTATCTTTTGAAACATTTAGAAATTTGAGGCTGCAATGCCTATTCTTTTTCTGTTTTAGGGGAAGGGAATATGCATTTAAGGACAGTGAGTGAGTCAGGAGCAGGACTAGCGGGCAGAGAGCAGTCAGATGAGGAACATCAGACCGAGATGTACGGGTAGGAACATCCCTGGTGGCGTGTGGCCAGCTGAGAAGCTGCAGGCAGTGTCCCAGTAAAGGATGGACGTGTCCAGCACTCAGCATCTTGTCTGGGCAAAGGATCCCACAGCCCGGGTTTATTCAGCCTTATCTGTGCAGGCAGGGAAAAGCCCTTGGCTCCTGGGAAATGCTGCCCTGGGTGAAACTCGTGGAACTCCAGTGTTGCCTTCATTTTATCCCCACTGTGTGCGTTACGAGTGCCCTGGGAGCAGCGAGCCGGGCCGGGGGCTCACACCAGCGAGTGTTTGGAGCGGGGCAGCGTTTCCTTGGAGGTCTTTAGGGAAGTGGTGGTTTTTTTGCTGCTCCTGAAGACCCTCCTCCTCACCTTCTCGCGGAAATCCTCAGACACGTAGTAGTAGACGAAGGGGTCGGCGCAGCTGTTGCAGGTGCTGAGGGCCAGGCTCACCATGTAGCTGAGGTACAGGCGGCCGCGCAGCCTGGAGCAGGGGCTGGAGTAGTGAACCAGCAGCAGGACGTTGCTGGGGGCGTAGAAAACCACGAGGGTGAGCACCACGAGGGCCGTGAGCTTGGCGGCGTGCGAGTAGCGCCGGCCCCCGCGCAGGAGGACGCGCAGCACCGCGGCCGAGCTCAGCGCCAGCAGCAGCAGCGGCAGCAGGAAGGCGCAGGCGATCAGCGCCACGAAGTAATGGAAGTAGAACCCGTCGTCCTCGTGCCGGGGCAGGACGTCGTGGCACAGCGTGAGCCCCGCCCCGAGCAGGGGGTACGACTGCCGCTGCAGGGCCAGGGGCAGCGTGAGGGCGGCGGCGCAGAGCCAGACGGCGGCGCAGGTGCCGGCCGCGAAGGCCGGAGTGCGGAAAGCGCGGGAGGAGAAGGGGTGAGCCACGGCCAGGTAGCGATCCGCGCCGATGCAGGCGAGCAGCAGCACGGAGCAGTACATGTTCCCGTAGAAGAAAGCCGTGGTGAGGCGGCACAGCGCCTCCCCGAAGGGCCAGTGGTTGCCCAGGAAATAGTAGGAGATCTTGAAGGGCAGCACGGAGACGAGCAGCAGGTCGGCGGCCGCCAGGTTCATGAGGAACACGGTGGAGGTGAGGCGCTCGGCCCTGCTGGCCAGCACCCACAGGGCCAGCCCGTTGGCCGGCAGCCCCAGCAGGAACACCAGGCCGTAGAGGCAGGGGATGAGCCGGACGGTGACGGCGCTGCCCAGCTGGGCACGCGTGGCCTCGGGGATCAGCAGGTAGGTGACGTTGTTGACCGTGGCCTGGTCCCCCGGGATGGCTCGGGGACACGGGGTGACCTCTGGTGTGGTGGCCTGTTCATTGGTGCTGTTCTGAGAGTAATCTGGGAGAGGAAGGCAGCCTGTTACTCACTCGGCCTGGTCCTCACTCAGCCTGGTCCTCACTCAGCCTGGTCCTCACGCAGCCTGTTCCTCATTCAGCCTGTTCCTCATTCAGCCTGTTCCTCACTCAGCCTGGTCCTCACTCAGCCTGGTCCTCATTCAGCCTGTTCCTCAGCCTGTTCCTCACTCGGCCTGTTCCTCAGCCTGTTCCTCATTCAGCCTGTTCCTCACTCAGCCTGTTCCTCACTCACCCTGTTCCTCATTCAGCCTGGTCCTCACTCGGCCTGTTCCTCACTCAGCCTGTTCCTCACTCAGCCTGTTCCTCATTCAGCCTGTTCCTCACTCAGCCTGTTCCTCACTCAGCCTGTTCCTCACTCAGCCTGTTCCTCAGCCTGTTCCTCACTCAGCCTGGTCCTCAGCCTGTTCCTCACTCAGTGGAGCAGGCTGGAGGCTCTGTGGAGGCTGCACCCCAAAGGCTGCTCTTTGTCTTTTCTGTTGGGGTCCCTGCAACTGGGAGTGTTCTGGAAGAGCTGCTGTGTGACGGGCTGAAAAAGCTGGCTGGCAGAATTAGGTGTGCAGGAGCCACCCTCAGCCACCTTTCTGAGAACATACCCGATGCCTTTGCCCTGTGGTTTCCCACAGCTCACACTGGGCTGTGATGCTCTACAGCCATGAACAGGCCTGGGAAGCCAGAGAACAATTCCTCTGTACAGCCATGAGCAGGCCTGGGAAGCCAGGGAGCAACTCCCCTGCCCAGCTTTCACAACAATCCGAAGGTCTGGAGCCACTCCAGTGTAAAGTCATGGCTCTGGGAGTATAATTAGCTAAAGATTTGGCTTTCAAGTCCTTTCTGGTTTACTGCTCCTCTATTTTTCCTTTCTCATTCTAGTTTCTTCCACCCCAGCTTCTTTCTCTGCTGTGTTGTTGCCTTTCCCTGGTCTTAAAATCAGAGCCAAACACAGTTAAAAGGGAGAAGGGGTTTACCTTGGTGTTTATTTAAGGAACCTTAAGGTGCACTCTCCATTCGGGTGGAATGCACTGAGAAGCACACACCGAAATACACACACAAGATACAGTTAAGGCCTTGCAAATTAACATATCTATCAAAGATTCCCCAATGAGAGGCTCCAGTGAACCCTTCATCCAAAGAACCTTCCCCCTGGATGGGCCTATCTTAATTTACAGAATGTGTTCTGGAGAGGACCTTGGTGTCTGGGGCTTTCTGACCCCCAACTGCGAGGCTTCCAGGCTGTTTGGTCTCCTGGCTTAACGGAATATTGGGTCTATGCTGGTTATCAAACCTAAGAGTTAAAAATATATGGGCTAAAAAGCACTAAGAATACATAAAAGCTATATAAAAGAGTATATAAAAAGGGGTGTATAAAAAGGCAAAAAATCGTCATGGCATCAGTATCACCTCTGTCAAGCTCCTGCTTCAATGAGAGCCCACACGAAGCTCAGAGCATCCTCCCATGTGAACTCATCAGAACATGAGTTTTCAGGGATCTTACAAAGGTCCCAAATACCCCAGCAGCTTTGCACCCAAAGGCACACACTCACAGTCATAGTCCAAGGCCAGGCAGAGTCCCCAGAAGGCAGAGCAGAGCAGGAGCCTGTGTGGCAGCCGCCTGTTCCCGAGGGTCCCCATTCCAGTGCAGGGTCCAGTGGCACAGAGCAGTGCCAGAGCTGTGTGGGAGCAGCGGCATCAGTGGCTCTGCTTACGCATTTCCTCCTGCTGGTCCTTAACTCTCGGAAGCAACGGGGCTTATCCCGGGCAGGATGAGGGAATGGAGGGGCTGTCACCGCAGGCACGGGCGTGGGCTGCCCGAGCTCGGGCTGGACAGCCCCAGCCTCAGAATGTGGGCCTGGGAGGGGCTTATTTACCCAGACCCAAAGTGTTTCAGGGCTGCACTTCATCCTCAGAGCGAGATGATGGCTCAAGTGACTCATCTGGGTCTCCTTCCTGCTCCGGAATATTCCTGGAAATAACAAATGTGGTCGGGTTTGATGCAGTTTGCACATAAACAGAACCCACGCACCTCTGCCCGTGGGAACGCCGGGCGTCCTTGCACTGCCCAAGTGGCTCTGTGGGTGATCCGAGCTCTTTTCCCAAACCCTGAGTCACAACCCTTCCTGGTACTACAGACAGGAAGATATCCCAGATACCAGAGCTGCAGACCACCCAGACCTCCCAGGGATTATGTGGGGCTCCTGCAGATGAGTGTTCTGGCAGTGGAAGGTTTCTGTGTCAGCCTTGCAGCCTCCACATCAGGCTGGGCCCTTCAGAGTTCTGCTCTTCTATTCCTGCTCCATCTTCCTGGTTAAACAGGGGATGAAGCTCCTGCACCTGCTTGATTTTACTGCACAGGATGGGTAAAAGTCCCCTGGGTTGGAGCTCTTTGCCCTTGAAAGCACCAGCAGGAGCACCGTGGCACACCAGGGGCAAGAGGCAAAGTGAGGGAGACGCTTTGCTTCCGCTGATAACCACTGGGACAGGGAGAGCAGCTCCATCCAGCAGGAAAGGGGCCTGCAGAGGGCACACAGGAAGTCCCTGCTGTTGGGGAGATAAAGGGGAGTTCCAGCCACCCTTGCCCCACAAAAAGCTGTCTTCTCCCAGAGCTGAGCAGTCCCACCCTGCACAATCCCCGCTCTGCCTGGGGTGGGAACTCGGAGCAGCACGTGGAGCTGCTGGTTGTGCCCAGAGGACAGCTCAGATAATGCTGTAACAGAGACTGGCAGATGTTACCTGAGCCTCCAAGATCCTTTGCTGCCTGGTCCTCCCTGCCCTGACCCCCTGAGCAGGTCGCTTCTGTGCCCTGCTCTGCTCCCAAATCCTCTCCCATCTCCCGTGTCAGAGCCCCAGCGTGGCCCTGGCCATCAGGAGCACAGGCCAGTGGGACAGGAGGCCGTGGCTGGATGGGGTGCTGGGGTTTGGGCTGTTCTCTGCAGTCCTTGCCTGGCCCTGCAGGGGAGGAAGGACAGGAGCTGGAGCCCAGGCAGTAGGAACTGTAAATTTGGTTTGGCAACCTGAGGAGCAGCTCGTTTCTTTCTCCTCGCCTTATGAATGGCCTCTTCTGTGAAGGTTGCAAATCTGAGCCTGGCTGCTGTTTGATGAGATTCTTCTATTCCAAGGAGAAAATGATCCTATTTCCTTTGCTTTCACCATATTCCCACATCCCTGTGCCGAGCGTGTCGAGAGGTGGAGTTCCACTGGCAGGGAGAGGGAAGATGCAATGTTAGATGTTTTGCTTTTGTGATTCTCTCAGGATTTATGAACCATTACAGAATGACTCATGTGGCCACATATTTTCCATGCCTCAGCCAGAATCCTTTCCATGCTCTGTATGCAAAAAATTAGCCATAATCAGGTTCAGATAGTGTGCAAATCACAGCCCTGCTTCCTATGGGCAGGTCTCTGGAGCGGAGCAGAGAGGGGTTACTCATCGCTGTATCCTTCATTTTTCAGATGCTGTGTGATCTTTAGTGACTGCCTCAGATGCAGAACAGCTTGCCTGAAAATTCTAATGCCAGAGGTTTGTCACGGCTTGTTAACATCTCTTTAAGTCGTGTGATCCCTGCCCTGTGGGGTAACAATTTGGTTTTAAAGTAATTCATTGTGCAATGGATCATCTCCTGGGAGCAGGGGCTCTTTTATTCCGTGGCTCTGAACCCAAAAGATGTAATGCTGGAAAACAGGCTGGGGATTTCAGAGCTCAGAGGGAGGGTACGGACACCACCTGGCCTGTCCCATACATCTTGGAGGCTTGGAAGAGCAAACTGTGGTGGGTAAATGATGGGATTTGCTATTGCTGCTCCTTTCCAGCGGCTCCAGAGGGTTCCTGAGCAGCAGCTCGGAGCTGTCTCTGCAGGCTCTGCATGCACAAGGTGCCCTCGAATCTCAGACCCTGTCGGGTCCCCTCCTTCTCCCTGGGCCTGCCTGAGACTCTCCATGGCTCCAGGAGACCCCCTGCCTCTCCCTCCTGCTTATCCCACAGCTCTCCTGTTCCTCTGGGATCCCACCCACCCTTTTCCCTGGGTGATTCCACACATTCTCCTCAGCCTCACGCTGCTGCAACACTTCTGATGAGGGAGGTTTTTCAGAACTGCTCTTCTGCTCGCCTGCAGTTTTCACTTCACACTGTAAAAGTCCACATGAAGGCATTTTCCAGCAATGTTTGAAGCTTATTAACACCCCTACAACTCACTCAGTGTTCTGGAATAGCTTTTTGGGGGAGCTTTCTCAGCAAGATAGTGACACTGGGGTGGGGGCTACCTGGCCTGACACAGCCATCATCATCATCATGATCATCATCATTATCATCATCATTGTCCCTTTTCAGCACCAGGACTCTTTAGATTCATTCTTCAGCACAGGTTATGAGTTGCTAGATTTTGATTTAGTCTTCAAATTGAATGGGTGCTACATTGAGTTGGTTCTAATCCAGAGCAATGGCTAAAACACGCAGAAAACCTCAAATTATGTTTTCACACACAGTTCTAGGCTCTCTCACTGGTTCACAGCCCCAACTCTCCCGGTGCATCCCTGTGATGTGGAAACACGTAAAAAAAAGTCCTGGAATGTTAAATGCTGAACTCAGGTACTCCCCTCAGCAATTCTGAGTTTAATTGTGCAAACCATCAACACCTATTCCATCCTGCAAACTTGAAGGATATTTTTAAGCTGTTTGCTGTTGCCAGAGTTGTCCACTCGCTGAGGTCTCCGAGCGCTCTGATGTCACATCTGGCCTTGAGCACAGGGAGCGTCCCCTTTGTGAGAGGGCCAAGACAAGACTTGTGCAAAGTGGGCTGTGTCCTCTGAGAGCCCACCACCATCATTTTAATCAAATTATTCCGTGCAATCGATGCACCAGAGGATTGTTATTGGGATAACAACAGTTTGTTCCCCTGTGAGCGACCGGGGGGCTGCACAGAGAGCAGAGCTGCCTTTTGTTATGGCAACGGAAGTGTTGGGGATGATGTAAAGGAAACTCCTATCAGCTCTGGGTCACATCACTACGGCTTAATTTGCAAAATCCACTCATTCATTTGTCGTGCAGAGCTCACAGGGAACACAGTTAAACATGTTATTACCCAGGAATTCGGGGAGGTTGAGGGAAAGGCGGGTGGAGGGTTATTTTCATGGTTGCAGTTGTGTTGTCTTAACCTGTAGCAGATGTGCTTGTGGGGCTGGGAACTGGAATCAGTCCCTTCTCTTGAGCCCTGGTTGTGTTCAGTGTGGGATTCCTGGGGCCAGGCCTGGGCTGTGCCTCACCTCTGGCAGAGGTGCTGCTAGGAAGGAACCCGGCTGCAAGAAGGCACAGCCTGGCACAACACAGTCCCAGAGCTGGGATCAAATCCCCCACAGGGATCAAATCCAGCCCCTGGCCCTGCACAGACACCCCAACAACCCCACCCTGGGCATCCCTGGCAGCGCTGTCCAAACGCTCCTGGAGCTCTGGCAGCCTCGGGGCCGGGACCATTCCCTGGGGAGCCTGGGCAGTGCCCAGCACCCTCGGGGGGAAGAACCTTTCCCTGAGCTCCATCCCAAGCCCTGACACAGCTCCAGCTGTGTTTGCTTTTGAAACCTCTCTGTGGTGGAGCAACTGTGCCACCCCCTGGGCTCCCTGCTGCCCTCCAGCCACGGGCTCCAGGAGAGGTTTTGGCAGCTCCCACGTGAGAGCAGCCCCAGCTCCTGCGTGGGAGCTCTGCTGGGGGCTTGCAGGAAATTTCCCTTTTCCATTATCGAGTGCACTCCTCACACCCTCATGCAGCACTTGCTGACACACAGCTGCATCAGCACATCCTGCAGCCTGCCCAGGAACTGCTCATTCAACCTTTCATTTGCATTTCTCTACCATTTAAAATCCAGTTTCAGGTACAAGCCAATCAATTCTGGGGGTTGTCACAAAGTTGAAATCGGTTGAAAACAAATGTGAAACAGTGACAGCTGCAGACTTTTAAAATCAATATTTTATTTTACTTGAATGTGCAAATAAATATAAAAAAAAAACTACATTCAAGGAGCTGGCAAAGCAATTACAAGCCCAAAAGCAAAGATCCTTCAAACAAATGGAAGAACAAACTCTTGACTCAAGGTCGTGCAGATACACAGCTGAAACCCTCAGACATGAACAAGCCCCTCTCAAACCTGCCCATTACTCCCTTCATATCCCTTGCTACTCTCAGCTTCGAGACAATAGCACTGGAAAGGGCAAAAGTCTTGCTTGATCAGTTCAGATTATAAATTAAGGTTTACAAAATAAGGATGCTTAAAAATACCTGAAGTACACTTAGAATGGGTCGATGGAACAGGACGGTGCCCAGGTGTGGTGCCCACCTGGGGACACCTGGAATCAAACGCATTTTAAGCCACAAGTTGCCACCTATTTTCTAGTAAACAGTTTTCTGTATCATAAAACCATAAAATTTGGCACAATTGTCATCTCCACTGGGAGACAGCAGAGAGGTGAGCAGGACTGAGGTGTGTTTTGGTGAGCTGGCTGGAAGGGAAAGGGGGACACTGTGCTTTGCACTGGGCTTGTCCCCCTGCTCCCCCCAGCCCTCGCAGAGCCACGTGGTCTCTTCTCGCTCCCTGCAACGAGGGCAGGGGAAGAACCTTCAGATCATTTCAGGAACCAAAGTTTAGCAGAGACCCAGACGAGGAGAACACGGGTTCTTGATGAAAAGTCTCTGCTGGCAGTGGTTGTGCAAGTGGCCACAAATGCCAGAGAGTGGCCACCCTCCTTCCCTCCCACAGATTATTTTGCAGAAAAGACAAAGACTCAGGACAGTTTTCTATTAAACGTACCCCAAAGGCCAATTTTTCTACTGTCAAGTGAGACAATTGCGAAACCAAATGTCGTACAGTGGAAATAACCCAGGACAAATCCTACAGGCTGCTCCTTAGGTCTGGCAGAAATCATAACCTAAAAATCAAAGCCACAGAAAGTTTCGGGGTGGGGGGGTGGTTATTGCCCCAAAAGCCAGGGAAAAGTTGGAAGCAAAGCTGAAAGGAGGCTGGGTATGCCTCAAAACGTTATGTTTGTAATACACTCCACGGACAGCGTGCTTGCCTTTGGCCCCCCAAAAACAGGAGTGAAGTCACAGTGGGGCTGCAGGACAGACACGAGTAAATCTCCTTGATTTCTCACTAGAGTGAGTCAGATGTAGTGCTCTGCACGGATCAGGGCAGGCTGTGTTAGGTTTCATGGCAAAAAAAGCTTCGACAGCAGTATGGATGCTTCAGTGGAAAAGCTCGTCTGGGGTGGCTGTGGCTGGATCTCACACTGCTCCTCGCAGATTTCCGTGTGTCCCCGCAAACCCAGCGCCTGTGCTGACCCAGCAGAAACAGGAGAGTCCAAGGGCCAGAGCTCAGCTCGCAGCTGTGCTCCGGGAGCTCCATCTGCCGATGGCACCGACGTGCTGCAGCCCCGCGCAGCGCCGGAGGCCGGGCACGCACAGGGCAGCGCCGGGAAACGCCCAGCTCCGGAGCTGCCCACCAACATGCAAAACACAACCCAAAAACCAGGCCAGACCTCGCAATGGATATTCCTCCCTATGGATATTCCTCTCCGTGGATATTCCTCCCCGTGGGTATTCTAGAAGGCAGAGTCTGCAGCAGGTCCTCAGCTCCCAAAGCAACGCCGGTGCCTGGGGGGTCTCGGGCCGGGCATTGCTCCTGTCCCAGCACTACAGCTCAGAGTTCTTCTCCTCAGCTCATGCTCCAGAACACGTGGTTGATGAGGGAGAGTCAGAGCCTTGAGTGCTGGCCATCCCCGTGTCAGTTTTGGCATTTTCCTCACCAGAGCACCAGGAACAAGAGTCATTTGTTGCCTCGTTGGTTCACAGGGATAACAAAGCCCCCCTGTGCCGGAGGCTCTTGGCCCTGCTGGCACTCCCAGGTTACAGTGAAGAGTTCTGCAGGCTCCAAGATGGCAAAAAGTCAGGAAGATAGGGAATATTAAACCCTTGGAAGTGGAAGCAGCTGCCAGCATCTGCTCAAACACCAGCCCAGCTCCACCTCTCCAACAAAGCCACTAGTGGTAGTTCACCCTCTCACTGAGCTGGTCAGCAGTGGCCTAAAGCCAGGAAACTACTAAAAAGTGTGTGGCAATGCCAAGAGCCCCCTTCCCATAAAAGCTTTTAAAAGTCTCTTCATGATGGCTGGAGGAGTACACTGCAAGGAGACAAGTCTATGCCATATGGAAAATACATGATAATCCAAAGTAAAATGCTGTTTGGATAAATATCATTAATACATACATTGCATTCCCACCACTATTCTCATAGGAAATGTGCTTCACCAGCGACGCTCTGACTCGTCTGGGTGCTCAGGGTGAAGCGGGACGGCGGCTGTACTGCACTCTGTATCTGTTCACTGGCACCCCGTGGACATTCACTGTCTCACACGTGGTTTTGCAGGGCACCATCTCCTCGTCCTCGTCCCCCATGAGCCAGTCTTGAACCACATCCACGGCCTCCATGGACACGTTCTCCTCCAGCCACCGGTTGTGCCACTCCTCGAACTGCTGGTGGTGCTTCAGCAGCACCACGGGCTGGACCTGGGAGCAGGACAGTAAAGATCACTGAGAGGCTCCTGGGGGAAAAGCCAAAGCCCTCAGCTCCACCTGAGAGGTGCAATGCTTTGGGCACAACACAAACAGGAAACCACAGACCTGCGTTTAACCATCCCTATTTCCTAATGTTTGCCACTCCCACTTAATATTTGCATGTAAAGAAAAGACTGCTAAGGTAATCCAAAGTACAGAGCATTTACCAGCTCTCCTCCATGTTACACCCAACACAGAGCAGTAACTTTTGGGTGTAGCTTGCAGGAATTCAGCCACAAGACTTACTGGTACCTGCGTTTTGGCTCTCACCCTCAACCTCTGCTACTACCTGGGGTGCAGAGGAGTAAAAGGGAGATGTACCTGCTTGGCTCTGCAGAGAGCTCCCCTCCTGTACATGTAATCCTCGGAGTTCATGATGAACATCATCTTGTGGGTGTTGAGCTTGAAGCGACAGTCGACGTTGCAGGCGCTCTCCACCCCGATCAGCCGCTTCCAGGAGCTCTTGACCTCGCTGCGCAGGGCCCTCACCTGCTTGCACTGCCACTTGCGAAACTTCTTCAGGTTTCTGGAACAAAACAAGGATGACAAAGCATGTGTCACACACTTGGTTATCCATTCCCCTCAGCTGACAGGGCTCACAGCACAAGTATGGAACTCGTATTTGCATGTTTCGGTTTTTAGGCTCTCTCCGGGATCTTCCTCTGTAAGCTCTGACCAACATTTAGTGAAATGGTCCCAGCACTCACCCAGAATCCCACCCAGAATCCGTTCTGCTCCATTCCAAACACAGTTCCATGAACAAACCTCAGGGCAGCGGTCATAAATTTCCCTTTCAGCATCCCAGTGCAGCTCACTGGCCTGGAGCAGCCCCTCAAAGGGGAGTGCATTTCCCCGGGACTGGCACATCACCCAAACCCACTGGCACACGGGCAGGGAGGAGGCAGCAGCAGCTGCTGCAGGTGTGGCTCAGGGCAGGGAGCAGCTCACCTTTGCAGAAAGACCGGTTTCAGGAGGAAGCCATCGTTCTGGTTGTTGGGAGCTCCTTCCACCCCAACGTACTGCTCCATGTAGTTTGCCAGGTGCTACACAAGGGAGAGCAGCTCAAGTGAGATTCCACTTCATCAGGACAAACATCACTGCAAAGAACTTGTTTATTATTTCCAAGCTGTTTATTCTGAGGCTGATTTATGTTGAAACTCTTTTGCTAATACACCACTTCTGTCAATGGCCACAGCCCTACATGTCCTCCACCCACCTCCCAGGCAAACTTGTCCTCCTGGCAAAGGCTCACATTTTGAAAGAACAAAGCAAGGAAAGCATTCTTAGACATCTGCTTTGAGGTACACAGACTCCATGGTCACTGTGGTATTACCTGGACCTCCACAGGATCTTCTGTCTGGGTTTCCTCTGTATCCAGCAGCTCAATGGTCATGATCACCTGTCCTTTCCTCTGGAGAAACATGACCTGTGATAAAGTTACAGAAAATATTTGCCACAGGAGTTGACAATAAAGAGCTGCATATTCACAAGTCATTTGGACAACAAATAGAAGCTAGGAGAGAAGCAGGAGGGCTTCTCAGTGAGCCACAATGTCCCCTCACTGTCTGTGCTCTGATTTTGGTACCTTCTCTCCATATTGCTCACTCTCTCACCTTGGGAGCTTCCAAACCCACTTCTCCCAGGTCAAGTGCGACTTGGGAGATTTTCTGAAGTTCCCTGGCAGCAAGGTCTCTTACCTTGAAGCAGTTCTCATCTGCCATGCACCGTTCAGCCTTCCACTGGTAGCTGGTCTCCTTTGCTGCCCGGACACAGCGGGATGACAAATTACCCCCAGCAGCTCCTCGCTTCCTCTCGTTCAGGTAGAGCTCAACCACCTTCAAGCAGATGTCATCGCTCACTAGATGGTGAAGCTTCCATTAAAAAAGGGGGAATTCAGTCAGCAAGCCTGGGCCAAGAGTTCCCTGGAGTGTGTCATGAAAGGAGTGTAAAACTCAGCACTGCATCACACTCAGCTGAAGCAGCAAACTCCAGAGACCTCTCACATTTCAGTCTCTTTTTCATGACTTTGCAATAAAAGGAACAGAGGAGAGTGAGGGGCTGATGTGCCTTAACTAGAAAACTACAGCTGGAAGACAGATTTGAGTAAGAAGAACGGGACATTTTTTGTGTTGCCTTAGATGTATTTTGGGGATGGCAAAATTTTGAAAACACTGGAACTCAAAAAATGTTGGGAAAGGCCAGAAAGAGTAAATCCCCTAAGGCGGTCCCTGTATGGAAGCTGAATTCTCTCATTAACTTCGCTGGGGCGTTTCCCTGTCAGATACAACCTTCCCCTGAATCTGCTCCAAGCTCAGTGCCCCGCTGCTCTGCAGGGCACTGGGAGAAGCCTGGCAGTGTGTGAGGGGGATGTGCAGCCCCAGCACAGCCCTCACCTGGCGCACGATGTTCTGCACCAGCTTGTCCATGGTGAAGCCGATGTAGGCGTGGATGGTGAACATCTCCCGCAGGGTGTCCTCGTACTGCGTGGGGTCGATGTTCCCGTCCAGCAGGCTCCTCACCATGTCCAGGAAGGCTGGGTAGTACTCCTCCAGCTCCACCTCACCTGGCCAGGGGAAAGTGCATTCATTTCACACACAGAAAAGGCAGAGCGAAGTCAAGCAGTGCAAGAGGCAGCACTGCTCAAGAACCACGAAACCCAGTGTAGAGAGTGACATTAGAGACAGGCAGTTCCCTGCCAGGTGCCCTGACAGGCTGGGACAGTTTCCCTCATGCACTTCCAGGACTGCCCTAGGCAATAACTATTTCTTTGTGGGGCTGTTTACATTGTAAATCAAAGCAACGGATTTCTGTGAGGCACCTGAGAACACCTGAGCACAGTGGGCTGGCAGGAAGCCTCTGTGAACCAGCCCATGACACACTGACTGCCTTGCCAAAGGAGCTGTGCCCACAACTCACAAACACGCCAAGAACTGCACCTCCACACCCCTCACAGAGCTGCCTGCTGGTCCCAGTTACTCACACATACACAATGGAGCACTGGCAATCAGGGCATTAAGAGTGGACTAAGCCCTGCATTATTCTTACTTGGTTGCTTCAGTCTTAGCTCCATGGCTGGATCATTGGTTTTTTCTTTCCTCCCTTCACACAGGAGCTTCTCTCTCTCTTTCTCAGTCCGATATTCCAGAAGCTGCTTCTGGGCCTGGCGATAAATCTTTAGGAGCCTGGAGCACAGAGTCTGGTGAAGGCGGAGGAAGAAATACCAATTATTATTGACAAAGAAGAGGCTGTAAACATCATCCAGGGTGTTGTGGGGCTCAGCAGCTGTAACATCACAGAAGGTTGCTTTGGTCTCCAAAGGACTGCTTGGAGGCCCAGGCACGTGTTTTTTCCGCAGCTCAGGAGCATCCAGGTTCTGCCCCTGGTGGTTTTCTCTGTCCTCATCTGTTGATTCCTCAGAAATGTTGTGCTCAGGTGGCTGAGAGAAGAACAGCTCAGGTATGAAGTGATGCACAATCTGCCTGATGGTTGCCTGATCCTCCTTTTGGATGGTGGGCTGTCTCTTCACATAATAGCTGATAAGAGACGCTGCATCTTCCAAAATCTGCTTATCTTCATAGATGAAAATAAGATGAGGCTCATTCGTGGATGAACTCCTCCCCTCTGAATGCTGCTCCTGATGCTGTAATCAAGAGACAAATAGATCAAGATCCTTCCAATCCATGCTCAAGAGCCATTCCCACCAGGAGAAATAAGCCAGCATTAACACTGTGCTTGGGACAGCAGGTTTTGACCGAGAAATCTCCCGATTTCTGACCACTTCCACACAGTCCCAGGTGCTGTGCACACATCTAGGTCACACTGCCAAGGAAGGGCAGGGAGGAGGGCTCATTCCCTGTCATACCCACCTCATCATAGACACTCTCAATTTCATTCAGCAAGCTCTTGGAGCGCAGAGCTTTGGTGTCATTCTGCTTGAAGTTGACGGCCTGGTGGTCCAGGGATTTCAAATAGGCCTTCTCATACTGCTCCCTCCAAATCTTGTTGAAGCCCTGCTGGGCCTCCCTCCATTCCTCCTCTTTTGCTTTCAATCTGCATAAATGAACAGTCCAGTTCAGAGAGACAGGCACAGAAACACACCCAAAACATTTTAATGTGTTAAATGTTTAATGTGCCAACTGTGGTGCAGCAAGAAGTTTTCAGTGGAAAACTGGAATTTATTCCCACAAGCAATAAATAAATAAATTTGAAAAAGCAGCAATGCTGATGACAGCTTATCCTTTGAAACAACACCCACAGAAGAGAGTTCACAGAATCATAGAATCATTTAAGTTGGAAAAGACCTCTGAGATGACTGAGTCCAACCTTTGACCAATCATTGCATTGACAACCAGACCAGAGCATGGACTGCCGTGTCCAGTTGTTTTTGAACACCTTCAGGGATGGTGACTCCACCACCTCCCTGGGCAGCCCCTTCCAGTGTTTAACAACCCTTTCTGTGAAGAAATTCCCCCTGATGGCCAACCAGAACTTCCACTAGCACAGCCTGAGGCTATGTCCTCTTGTCCTGTTGTTTAAAAATGCTTTAAAAATCCTTTATCAGCTTCTTAAAGAACACAGAACAACGGGAATTACCTCTTAAGAACAACGGGAACAGCAGTGACTGGGTTTTTCTTAAGACTCTCGATGATCTCTGGTGCTTTGTCACCGTAGATGCGATAGATGGCCCGGCGCTGGATCACTTCTGAGGT
This sequence comes from Aleadryas rufinucha, assembly GCA_013397815.1. Lineage (NCBI taxonomy): Eukaryota > Metazoa > Chordata > Aves > Passeriformes > Aleadryas > Aleadryas rufinucha. The sequence continues at coordinate 6,694 of VZTH01017165.1, read as the reverse complement.
CCCCCCCAAACAATCATCCAGGCGAAACTTCTCCTGGTCCTCCTGGGTCAGGCGGGACAGTTTCTTCTGCACGCTCTCCAGCACACGGATTGTGGCTAAATTGGTCTCCAGGACAACATCCAGCTGTTGAGAGTTCCCAGAAAACACAGTGTGAGAACAGGCAGAGCAGGAACACGGAGAGCAGCAGCAGCCCAGGTCTGTGGAAGGTGTTCCAGCCCCATGGGTGGAGCCAGGAAGCATCAGGAAGGTTTTTACTGGAAAACAGACCTCTGCCAGTTCTGCCAAAGGTCACATGCAATTTAGAACTGGACTCATGCCCAGGAAGAACTATTAGACTCCCAGCACAACACGCCAAACTCAAACCAACAAAACACCAACAGAACTTTCAGGAACTGGCCACCAATTAATTCAGCAAAATCCAGAGGTTTTGCTTTCTGAGGAAGCAGAAAGGGAGCTCAGCAGCACAGGTACCTCAAAGCGCTCGTCCTCGCAGCGGTGCAGCTGCTCCTCATACGGAGTCTTCTTGGAGCTGACAAAAGTGGAGTCTTCAGACCAGGATGGAAACGAAACCCAGGTATCATTTAACACCTGCAACAGTGCAAAGACATGTCATTGAGCAGGTGAGCCCAGAGTGAGCCTTTGTGAGCCCAGAGCTGTTCTCATGGGGTTTTCTCTCTTGTGTTTTTACATAGTTCTTCCCTGAGGTTCTGTAGGACATTCCACACCTAATTCCCAGGTCACTGCTCCCCAGATTTGAGGTCTTTGTGGAACTGCGGGGCCCCTGCTCAGAAAACTCAAAACCACCTTCACTTATCACCTCACACACAGAGATCACTCTGCAGTGATCAGCAACTGTAAATAACGGAGACAGAGCTCCCCACAACAGTGGGAATGGGGCCTCAGGCACTGCCTCACGGGGCTCTTCCAGAGAAAAATTGTTCCCAAAGGTCATACTGGCCCACTGCTAGAAAATTAATTCCAGGGTATTTAATATCCTTTTCTGTCTACAGGAACACATTTGTGTCTGCACATGGACTCAGAAGGTATTAAAGATGTGATTTGAGATGGGTTTAGATAAAATTAGTAAAATGTGGGTACTATTTCAATAAATTGGCCAAATAAAGTGAATCAGCACTGAAGAGGGGACTCCACATGCAGAAGCTGTGGCACAAACGGCCCCGCTCCAATTAATGTGTGTTCAGGGATTGAACAGCCCGATCCCAAAGTACCTCCTTGCAAATGGCTGTTCTCCCACTGCACTTTGGCTGCTGGTAGGTTTTTGGGAGAGCTCGGTAACTGGATCCGATGCGTTTGCAGGAAGCGTAATCGATTTCCCGGCTCATTCCATCCCCGGAGCGGTCGCTCAGCGGAGAAGCAAAGGAAAGCTCTTTCACACCAAGGAAGGACTTGAACTGTGCAAAGAGCTCTGGGAATTTCCTTCAAAAGCACAAGTATTTTGTTATTTCACCGTGACAGTTTTAGGGTGGTTAATGCATAAAAGGGAGGCAGAAATATCTAAACAAACTCAGCATTACAGGGAGGAATCTTTCACCAACATCTCACCTCTGTTCTCATTCTCTCTGAATTGCTTTAGGGGTTTTTTACTTAAGGTAGGAAAATGATTTCCCTTCACTACACAAACACTCCCCTTAAGCGCCTGAGGAGAAACTGATCCTTGCCATTTGACTCTCCCTCTTCTGCTGCAAGCCAAACAGCTCAGGAGGCTCACAGCAGAGCTGGAGCTATTTATCCTTCTCACAGCTCTCTTCTCAGATTTCATGTTTATACCCTTATTACACTTTGAGATATTAAACAGGGAGTGTGAACAGACAGGAAAATATTTCCTCACAATACTGGTTAAGAGCTGTATAGATAAATTTAAAGGTTCAGATTTTATTACTCCTCTTTTTGGATTAACGTTCAATTTCTTGTGTGCTACCCAGGAGAGGATTCTAAGTTAAATCCGAAACTTCTGTAACAAAGTTCACAACGTGTCCAAAATAACACAGTGGGACCTACAAAGTACCACAAGGCACAGAGGTAAGTTAGTAACTTACCCTAAAAAGGGTGTAACAAGCTGGAGCAACTCAGAGCCAGAGACCAACTCCTGGTTGAAGAGAGCGATGCAACGGAGAAAATTTTCATAGACCTCCTGACTCTTGAGCACCCTGCGCACCTACAGCAGTTTGGAGAGATGATCACATCACCTGAATGCCATTGTATTTAGAAAATTATTCATTATCTGGCTAGTCATCTTCCAAACCCACCTACTTTTACTTTTGTCGGTCTTTCTCTACCATTTGAAAAGTCAGGGAATGTCTTAAGTGCTGACACACAAATTGTACAGAAAACCAACCAATTAACAACCACATAAAAGGCTGAAGATAAGTCCAAAAACGTGAGAAAAGGACAAATACTGACCTTGTCAAAGAAGGAAAACTCTTGCAGCGTCCCATATTTCCCCACTGTCGCAACTGACAGATCTTTGGTACCTCGCAGCTTCATTTTCTTCTGTTAAAAGAACAAGCAGTTATATTTAACATGTTGTGACTCAAATGCCATCAAATTCCACTCTGTTGACACAGAACAGCTCCCTGCAAAGGCTGAGACCCTGCATTTCCCCAGCAGTGATCTGGCATTGCTGTGTCACGTCCTCACAGCAATCTCTGTCAAATGTCTCCCAGCTAAGAAGAAACAACAAAAAAAGAGAATCACTTCAGATTTCTGCATAGAAGCAATAAATTGTCCCTTTCCAGGGCCAATACTTAGTACAGAAGCTTGTGATATTTAGTATCAAACATGTTACCACAGACATTTAAGCATGCATTAAATATTCCCTTTTTCTACAGTAATTAAAATAACTCAAAATTTTGTTTTTCATACACCTACATACATCAAAGACACTACTCATTACACCTTTATCTCAGCAATTACTAAGCACAAGTAATATCAGGTTATTCTAAGTTTTTACTTGCTGCAAGATACCTTTGCTGGGCCAGAAACAGGACGCAGCAGCAGCGGCCTAGATCGCTTCTTGCTGTGCTCCAGATTCTTCTCATGCTCAGTTTTCTGGACACTGTTCACTTCACATGGTCCATTTCCTGTGAACTGAAGTAAATAAATAATGATTTCAACATTCTCCTCTCAAATAAAGAATCTTAACAGGACACAGAGCACGTGGTTAAGTCACCTGTTCTGAGAAAATCCAAACAATGAAGAGGAGCAATGTTCATTACTGGCTGTGTGATTTTCCATGTTTTGCATATTCTACATGCAGACAGAGCATTCAATATCCTGCCCTGCCCTCAGCACGTACCAAAGACCTTTTTGCCTCTGGGAGGAACTGTCCAAACTCCGAGAGCAGATCCTCCTGTCCCCGGAACAGATTGGCCACTTCAGTGAACACTTCCTCCTCTGACATGCCCCGGAAGGGTCGGCCCTTGGTGTTCAGCTGCTCCTTCTGGAAAGATACACACAGATGTTCAACAGAGTCAAAAAATACCTCACTCTGCCAGAAAACTCATCCTGAGCCAGAAACACCAATGCCACAGAACCTGAAAGGACTCTGAGCCAGCCCCAGGTTCTTACAGGGCTCCTTTCACGCACAGATCACAAAATCAGCTGAAGGTGAGTAAAGACAGATCTGGCTACAACCTCTTTACACCCTGACAAGTTCCACAATTTTCACACTTTTTGTCATTTCCTGTGAATATCTACGAGGCATTTGTTGGATAAAGACAAGTCCTTGGGACTCTAGGTCTGTTCAACAGACAGAGATTAAATGTGACAACCACAACTCCAACAGCTCCAGTGCCAACCCAAAACCTCTTCCACGGAAGGCTTTTTACCTGGTAAGTGTGAAGAATTTCTAGAAAGGATCTGTAAATCTCTGGATGGTCAAGGAAACGTGTTTTGATCTTATTCACATAACTGATGGCATTATTGAACTCCACGGAATCAGATTCCAAGGGAATTTGGGATTTATCTTCTTTGTAGGGAAGCTGCTGCCGAAACTCCTCGGAGCAGTCGCTGTGGTTGTGGGAGTTCTCCTGGGAGTAGTGCAAGACCAGCCCACTGCCAGGGAGCGCGCTGGGAACGGGCTCTGGGGGCACCTGGGGGCACAGGACACATGAGATGTGTTGGAAAAGGATCAGGGACCAGCTCCACAACAACCCAGCAGCAGTGCTGGCAAGGTCTCCAGCTAAAAAATATCGTCACGTGAAGGAGAAGGAAAAAGTATTTCAGTCACCAACCAATTTCCCTACCCAGTTTATTAACTCCATCAGTTAAAATAATCCCCAAAGTTCTCCCTGGTGTAGGAACCACCTGATTTGGGGCTGTCACAGCCTTATTGGCCTCACTTGAGAGGCTGCACCAAACACCCCCCAGTGCAGGTCCTGCTATCACTGGTTATTGCAGAGGAGCTGCAGTTCTAAGGAGCATACTAAACATAAGGCACTTATAGATGTTAATTCCTAAGCAACAGAGAGATCTGAGGGAGCTGAGATTTAAAAGGTAGTTCCTGCTACTAACTGGAGTTAAAGCACAAGTTTATCAGCAGAATTCAGTTTATGGCTCTATTTCAGCCCCACAACCACCCAATAACAACAAAAAATACGGAGGGGCAACATCCATCTGTGTCCCAGCAGATGTTTCACACCAACAGCACCTGATGGGGATTCCATGATCTTTAAAGACCTTTCCCAACCTAAACAATTCAGTGACTGTTCTGTGTACTTTTGCCTATTGCCTAAACAAGTTTCTTGGTTTATCAGTGGAAGACTGGAAGTGCAATTCTTCCAGGATCTCTCCTTGAAATTTGTCACTGCCCACAACCCATACTGGGAACCTGTTTAACAATGTCAGGCCAATTACAATTTCAGTTTCCAAATATGACTGAAATATTCAATCTTGAGGTGGTGTTTTCATGCAGAATCCTCATTCCTGTGTAAGTCAAACTACCTGGTTTGAGAATAAATTGGGGGTTGTAACTAGGTGATCTTTCAGGTCCCTTCCAATCCAAACCACTCTAAGATTATTTGAATAAACATTTAAATTTATATTACCCCCATTATCATAGGCTTTGAAAACCATCTAAAAACCTCAGCAACGTGCACTACACAGAAATCTCCCCAGCCTGAACTGTGCAGACGTGTCCAGTGACACATGGAACAGTTTATTTAGAGAATAAGAGCTCTGTGACCTACCTGACTATTCAAAGGTGACTGTATACTTAACTTCCCATTCTTTGGAATTTCTATCCTGTAGCCCAGAGGAAGAAACGCATTGAATCCTACAATGAGGTCGGGATGCTCATGGAAGAGCTGAGAAACACGTCGGATGACTCCAGGTGTGTCAATGCTAAAATGGAGAGGGGGGTTTGTTACTTTCATCCAAATCAGAAACACAAGTTAAGCCCAGAAAATGCCAGAGGGATGTGAAGCACCTGGTAACTCAGGGATGCAATTCTTTAAAAACAAAATTAGCCCAATTAGAGGGAATGGCCACGGCAGCCTCACCCTGGGAATGTTATCCACGGAGAGGAGAGGGGAGTGTGCAGGTTGGCAAAGGGGCAGGACACCCACCACCTCCAGGGCTGGCAGGTCACAGCTTCTGTGCTCAGGCTGCTTCACTGATTTTCAAGATTTCAGAGTGGAAAGCAAAAATAGATTTGCCTTCTGTGGGTTTCAGCCCTGGAAAATGATGGGATGGGCAGAAGTTCTCCAGCTCCATGTGACTGCACCACTGGGGGACAGAGCAGTGAGCGTGCAGAGGGGGAATGATGGGGTGAAGGCTGGGGGGCCCTGCACAGGCTGAGAGACCCCACAGAGGCTGAGACCTGAGGGAATGGCTGGAGCTGTGTCAGGCCTTGGGATGGAGCTGAGGGAAAGGTTCTTCCCCCCGAGGGTGCTGGGCACTGCCCAGGCTCCCCAGGGAATGGTCCCGGCCCCGAGGCTGCCAGAGCTCCAGGAGCGTTTGGACAGCGCTGCCAGGGATGCCCCGGGTGGGGTTGTTGGGGCGTCTGTGCAGGGCCAGGGGCTGCACTGATGATCCCTGTGGGTCCCGCCCAGCTCAGGATGTTCTGGGATTCTGTGAAAAGCTGAGGAGCTCCCCAGAGCACCCCAGGATGCAGGACCTGGGCTTTACCTCTGGCTCTTGAACTCCTTCATGATCTCCAGGAAGCCGTTGTAGGTGGCAGGGTCGCTGCCAAAGCGGATCTTCACCTGGTCCAGGTAGGAAAGTGCATCCTCCACCTGTGGGGTGAGAACACGGTGAGGCCCAGGCAGGGCCAGGAACAGGCCCGGGAGCCCCCCACGGCCCCAGAATTGGGGCGGGGGCACCTCAAGACACTGTAGGGGGTGGGAACCAGCCCCGGGGGAGCCCCAGAGCACTGGGGAAGGGCACTCGGTACCCGGTGAGGGGGCCGGAGGAGGGCAGAGCCCGGTGGGCACCCCGCACTGGGGAGGGTGGGCTTCCCGTACCGGGGGGTGTCAAGGCACGGAGGGGGCACGGTACCGGGGAGCCGGGAACAGGTCCCTGGGGAGGATGACCGCGGTGCCAGAGAGGAACAGCAGGGCCGGGGAGGGGGGCACGGCCCAGGGGAGGAGGGAGCAGTCCCGGGGAGCCCTCTCGGTACCGGGGGAACAGGACGCGGCCCCAGGGGACCCCACGGAACCAGCGGAGGAGGGCGGGG
>VZTH01017164.1:279644-407340 GCA_013397815.1 Aleadryas rufinucha | reverse complement strand
AAGACCAGGGAAAGGCAACAGATAATAAGACTGATGCTAGTTCTTGAGCAATTGCCTTGCTCCATCCTGATTCTTACTTCGTTTTAATAGTAAGTGGCCTGCCTAATTTACTAATTGTGGGGGCCTCAGAGACTCTGTCTGGGTTCTGGGACTTCATGTGCCAGGTCTTTATGTCTTACCATGTCAAGATAGAAGAAAATCTGTTTCCCTTAATCTTCAGATATTACTCTTGTGCTCTGAATGAGGTTGCTAAACCCAATTGGTACTGATCCTATCTCTTACCTAATTACATATATTCATATGTGAGAAAGAAGTTATTAATCTCAGTTACATCTTTATTCATCTTCTACTGCTATTAAATATACCTGAAACCTTATTCCCTACATACAATTTTCATACATTACCTATCCAGTGTTAATGGTTCAGTGATGCCAAAGAGCTTTAGTTGCCATAATTGGAATGCTGTCATATCTTTAAATTCTTCATAAAACATACTTTAATTTTGTCTTTGATGATTCTTCAGTGATAACAGCATATTTTAGATTTTGTGCTAATTCTCTTTTAACTTTCAGTCACTGGCAGGTAACTGCTCACAACAGGTGACTGTTACCTGATTTGCTCAACAAATCAGGTAACTGCTCACAACATCAAGTTGCCTTAATTATTTCCCCACAGTATGAGTTTGTTAACTTTGAAAGCTTCATTTTCTGGCTTTTTTACTTCTTTACAATGTAGAAACACATTTAAAAATATTCAAAATATTTCAGGTGACCAGCCTTCTGTTTGAATAGCTGGGGTTTCATTATCTTTTCTAAACTTTTGAATTTTATTTGAACTTCATGAATAGCTTTGCTATTATTATTTACTAATACCTCTTCTCCTATTGACGTGCATTATTCCTTTTACGTTTGTCTGAATTTTGTTAAAATCTCCCACTTAGTAACCCTACCTTTAGGCAGCAAAGCTATTGCTTGAATGGCTTTTAAGATTTGTGGCTCTGTACAACCTGTCAGAGTTCTCCAAAAAAAAGGCACCTGAACTTATACACATTTAACAGTCCTTTATTTTATTTAAAGCTTTTGACTCTGACAAAATACACTGATAATGATATGGTGAGCTATCCTAATTGTAATTTTTAAGGCATCTGCAACTTAGTGACACACTGAAAGTGAAGTAGTTCACTGAACTGAACAGAGAGAAATGGATTAGAGCTTCCCTGAGGCAACAGCATCTATTGATTTTGTATTGTTTTAACTTTGTCATTGGCAAGCTAACAGTCTACATTTAAAATATCATCTTTTCCTTTTCCTGATTTTGCTTCTGATGTCCCATATGTGTAGCTTGGTGTGCCTGTGTGAATCTGAAAGTCCTTCAAAACTTTTGAAGGAATGCATGCATTAATTACTTCCAAAGACCCCAATATTCTAAACTGATTTTGTCTTTTACAAAGAAATGTTCTTAAATTACTAGGAATTCTAGACAGAGCAAGCTGCTACCAAAATGTTATGAACATGAAGTGTGTAAGAACCTGACTGGTTGAGGCCATCTTTCTGAGAGGTTAACTAGGATATTTTAGAGGTGTTTTCCTGGTGATTTTGCTTTTTCTGCCCAGTGTCCTCAGCTACATAGCAGATTAAGCCCATTCCTCCACTTGGAAGAGAAGCCACAGTATTTTGATTTAAATTAGACTTTATTAACTGATACATAAATGAATATTTTATTTTCCCATAAAAATATGATATATTTTATATATATAAAACATGTATTATATATATATATGTATTTATACAATCCTGTATAATCTCTTGTATTCTGAACTCACCTGCTGTTTGGGTGTACCTGAGAACAAAACAGCTACTTCTCACAGCCATGCTCCTACCTTCCAGTTAGCCAAGTGAACTGTGCTTGTTCATAAAGATGGATATTATTTCTGGTGTGATTTCTTTAAATTCAGATTGTTATCAAGAGCATGTAATGAATGGGATGAGACAGTGATCTACAGACAGTGTTTGTTGTATGCTGTCACGCCAGTGCTGCCCATTACCTTAACAGTCAAGTCCAGTTCTTTCTGTATGTTGTTTCAACTATATTTTTACATGAATGAATGAATGAATAATTCTTTATACATGCCCTTTGAAATATTTACTTCATAATTTCTTTAAATTTATTCTTGCAAGGTAAATTCTGTTTCCCAGTGATCCAAGTTATATTGCATTATGTTGATTGAAGTATGATTATATTGAAATATAATTAACTTTATCTTATCACACTTTAATTAGAAAAGCACACTGGATTTCTTTGAAGTTAAGCTCATGGGTTTTGGCTTAATAAGGAAATAGCATTGCTTGTGAGTCTGAAGTGTTACCTCTGAAAATATAATTCTGAAGCTATATAGGTGTTGTTTTCTGAGTACATCCCAATCCTTGTGTCACACCTTGGTCTGAAGTGTTAAGACCGTATAGTCACATTTGCCAGTGGATCATGAAATAAAAATGAAAAACTTTGAAGTTACATGATAGCAGCCTTCAATCTTTAAGGAGTAGGGAGGATATTATTGGAATTTTGAGCCAAATACTATACTTACTCTGAGAAATTTATTATTATTTTTCAAATTTGCTTTTTGTGCTGTTGATAGGAGTAGTAGTTCCTTGTGCAACCTCTTTTCTGTACATATACTGCTCTTTAAGGGAAAAAAAAAGTTTTAGAGCGGTGACAGTAGAAGGTTTTGACCTATGAGATACTTGATACGTGAGGGATAGTGGCTCTGAAAAATTCACATTTAAGAATGTATAGGAATGTACATCAAAAACAGTCTGGTGTAAAACTGCAGCGTTGTTTGGTTAGAGTACATGAACTGTGATTTAAATGTCTCTGGCTAACATTCAGGAAAACTGCTCATGGCTGCTAAAGCCTTGCTCCAGACAATCTTCCTGCTGCTCTGTTAAAACTGTGACACTGAGGTTTAATTATAACTACACCTTTTGTAAGTACTGTGTCAATAAGGATGTAGCATATAAGCTGCTGTGTTTTGGGAGATCAGCTGGTGAGGTAAAAGTTGTGTTTCATTAGGTACTTTGAAAATGGAATGAAGAGTATGTTAAATTTAGTGCACATGATGCCTATGTTTTAAACTGCTGTTTCCTTCACAGTGTTGATCCTTTCCATGTAGATGCTTGCAACTGGAAAACTTTTCATGTGGTGATTTCTCACAAAGTTGTAAAACAGAAAAAAGATCCAGTCAAATTGTTTGTATAGGTTGTGATGCGAAAGAATTGTGTCTCTTTTAAATCTATCAGCTGTTTGGGGGGTAACTCTTTCGAAATGAGCATGTTTTCCTCAAAATCTGCCTAATGTCTGTCCTGCCATTTTCTGCTCTTTCTCTGTGCTGCAGAAGTTATTAATATAAATGATCTTGAACCAAAACCTTGGAATAAAACATCTGTCCCGTTAGCAATTTTAGTTCATCATTTTTTTATCTCTATCAATACTTGATTGTGTTTCAGACAGAAATCTTACATTCTCTGTTAAAGTCTTGCAACTTGTCATACTACTACTACTCCTTTGACAACTACTTCTGTTCCCCTTTACCACCACATTGCTGACTTTGGCCTGTCTTTGAAATGTGCTTGGCCTCCTTTTTGCTTTCTCTTCTAGCTTATTTATTTTCTAAAACTTATTTCTCTCTTGCCCCTTACCTTGTGTAAGTTCCATTACTTTTTGCTACCTGCATACTAGAAAACAAATTAACTGAAACCTGAAAGAAAAATATTAAAAGCAGATCATTTATCTAAATTCTAGAACTATTTTAAGAGATTTTTATCTTGTTGTGCCTGTATTGTTAAATGCTGTCAACACCCCTCTCAAAAAGGATAGGTTACAATGAGCAATGTTACTGTAAAGACTGACAGAGATTATCAGAGGTATGGTCGATCTTCACACAAAGGAAATTAAGGACTATTCAGTCTGGAAAAGTGCTAATTGAGAGGGACTAGAACAGAGGTAGGTAAAATCATGAAGAGCACTGAGAAGGTGAACAGAATTGTTACTGGTCTCTCCCAGCATAACAATTAGGTAGTGTCGAATGGAATTAGCAAGTGGAAGGCTCACCAGAGATTTTTTTTTTTTCCTTTCAAGTGGTTTTGAAATGGAAGGGTTTAGATTCAAGCGGAGAATTGTTGACAGGTTAATGGAGAAGAAATCCATCAGAAGCCACTAGTTACAAAAACACCTTTCTGACAAAATCCAGTTGGAAGGGCGAAGGGATTCGGGGGGGCTCAACATCTAAAATGCTTCCCTGGGCTACTTCTGATGCCTGTTGCTAGAAGTAGATTGCTGGCTTAGATGGACCTTTGGACCAGTCTGTCATATCTTCAAGATCCCTGAAACATTGCAAGACTGTAAATTATAGAGGGGCAAAAAGACACATTCAAAAAAATTTATTTTGCTTTTTTTTTAAAAAAAAAAAATCATTTGTTAATGGAGCCCTGCTTGCAATTTTTTCATTTGGTTTCATCATACCAAAAAGGCATGCTAATCATTTTGTTTTATATGCCTGATTTCTGTGTCAGAGTGAAGAGCTAAATGACTGTCACCGAAACAGACGTGGATGGGTCCTCAGAGCCCAAGACGTTTAGTATTGGTGATAAGCATTGTGTCAGACTGAGAAAAAGTATATCATATTCTCAGCTGCTCATGGCTGGGATCCTATTATTTCTGACCATGCCTGACAGCTCTAATGTTAAACAGTGAAGGGTCACAGAAAATTAGTGTAATTTCAATGGCTGCTTTAGTGCAGCAAACATTAAGTCAGTTCCCAAGAACAGTTCCCTGGTGCAACCCTTAATAAATTCAAACTTTATTTTTAGGGATGACCTTTAGTAATGCGAGCCTTGATCCATTGAGATGCTGTTCACTTTTGATGCATCTCCAAATCCCTTTTTTATGCATTTTAAATCAACACACGCTTATTCTGAATTTATGTGTGTGGATAGACGGAGAGATGTAATTTAAACACATCTGTTCAAATATGCATTTCAGATCAACTTGGTGCCGGTTCTCATAATATGGCTGAGTTTTTGACGGGTATTATATCCCTAAAGTACACAGCAGATGGTATTTATTAGAGATTGAATGGAAATGAAGTTTAAGGATGTTGAGCTTTTTGTCTTAAGTCGCTCATTTTTTAATCATAAAACAATAATGATTTGAAGTTATAAATCCATAATGAAGTTCTGTAAAATGTTTCTTGTTTATGGGGAGAGTAGAACACCTTGTAGTTGAATAAAGTTAGTCCAAGCTTTAACTGTTTGATTTGGTTTTTAGGGTTTTTTTTGTTTGGTTTTTTTTTTAGGAAAATTGATAATGGGAAGTATTATAATGTTTCTCCTAAACCATTTGGGCTGCATCTAGTAGGAGCTCTGGCAACCTTCACTACAATTGTTTGAAGAGAGTAGAACCATGTGTACTCTTTCATCCTCAGGCAGTGAGCCACACTGATTATAAGATATACTTTTTATCTAGGTCACTATTCCCTGGTAACAAGGGCAGACCAGTCCCTGCTCGCACAGAGTCCTCCATGTCTACACCTTCTCAAGCTGAGTTCTGGAAATCAGGTCTGCTCACTGCCTGCAGGTGTCCCTCCAGGTGTCATTCAGCCTAGTTTCTGAAAGAGCTCTTCTGGGGGCAGGAGGTGGGTTTGGAAAAGAACAGTCATTAAAAAATACCTGTTCTCACTCTCAGTTAAACTCTGAGAGCTGTTAGATTGTGCTTCTTGATCACAGATACTATTCTACAGCCTGTTTAAGGTGGCTTACATCAAAACCACTAACTACCCCAAATTCAAACCCAGCATATTAAGCTGCACTTGCAAATCTGTTGGACACTGCTGCAGATCACAAAGCTCAGGTCTAACGTGTTTCCTGTGGGAATCACCACCAGGAGCAGCCTCAAGTGCTCTGTGAGGTGTGGAAAGCAAAAAGCAGGATACATCCTCTGACTCTATAGCTGTCAGGCCAAGCTTAATATGTAGTTTCTGCTACCTTTGAAATTTGAAGTGTTTCACTATGAACCACCTCCAAATTAACTGGTAGGATTTAATGGCCTTGCCAGTTATTCTCCCAGGTGTATATACCTTCCTTTAGGGAAATTTGGAAGAATACTCTGAAAAAATACTCTTGGGGTTTCTCTGTGGTCATGCCTGGCTTTCAGTTGTCTATTATTTTTTAATCAAAACAAGCATATAAACAATATGGCATTACAATTTCTTTTTCTTGTTTGTTGTCTTGGGTATCAATTTCAGAGAGATATGATCCAAGCTGTGAAAATAAGTTTTTTAAAAAGTATTAAAACTATGCATTTTACCCACATAAACAAAATATGACTTACTTAAACATCTGCTAGTACATATTTTCTCAATAGTTGAGTAAAAGTAAGTGAGTTGACTTATAAATGAAGCCCTTAAAGACTTTTACATGCAGTATCAACATAGTTACCTTTTTTGCTTTAATTCAGGCAAACTGAAGGAGAACTGATTTGTGAGACAACCTGGAGTTGTGTTACACAGTGATAGAGAACATTTTAAAATATTTGAAATAAAATAATTTCTTATATCCTATATAATTCCTATATAAATTTTCTTAAATAGTAATGTTCTTGATATATATAGCTGCATTTTAATGAGATGTCTTACCAAAGGACAGTTTATATCTAGCCATAAGGGTCAGTATGTTATCACTTAAGAGACTTTACACAGAAGTGTTTATGACATGCCTGTTATCATTTAACCGAGGCACTTTCCAGTTTCACTCCATGTGTAAATCAGTTCAGCAATTGATATGAGGGTTCAAAAGAACTTGTTTTTCTGACACAGAGGTTCTGAACTCACACATCCTGGACAACTTTTAAACACATATGGAAAAGATTGGTAAGAAAAACACTTTCAGTGGATAGCCATTTATTAGATGCCTGTTCATCCATTGTGTAATTTAGGGTAAATCATAACTAGAAAAGGATGGAGAACTCCCTGCTTCAGAAATTATGTTCAGTTTTAGTCCCCCACTCCAGACACGTAATGTAGGAGTATATTGTCCTGTGCTGCATTCATAGTCCATGAAGAGAGAGAGAAGTGCCGAAGGATTTCAGAACAGAAACAGGCTGAATTCCTTTCTCAAAGTGTGGGGATTTTTCCATGGCTTAATCCTCAGGTTAATCTCCATATAGTCAAGAGAGAAGCGGGGTGAAGTTTCCTGTTGTTCCTAGGCAGTGCTTCCAGCTGAGCAGTCTGTTTCTCTTGTGATAGCTCCAGCTCATGTGGCTCCTCAGTGAGCAATTCAAGTTGAAATCAGAAATCCCACAAGACTAGGCCTCATGGAGAAAAGAGAAAGAGCGGGGGAAGAGGGCTTCTGGAAGACTGTGTGTGGTCACGGGGAGGATGCAAACACGTCCTTCTTCTCCAACACAAAATGGCATGGTGAGATGACTGTTAGGCTCTGTAAATATATTTGGAAGACCAACTCAGATACCTTCCAATTATTTCATCAATTGCCCCCATTTCATTTGCATGTTCTCTGAATGGGCACATACTGTAGAAGCATTCTAAAATGTAAAATAATGTATGATTCTGAAATAACATTTCAGAGTAGACTGGTTTTATTTTCATAAAAATTACACTTTTTTCCCCTAACATTTTTTCAATGCAAATTTCTAATTTATGAATCAAGAAGTTGCTATGTCATCACATTTTTTGTTTTGACTTTAATTACTATAGATTACCCCAGCAGTTCTCATACCCTTCTGTAAGACCATATAGTGTTTTCTTTTTCTTCATATTGCTATTTATTCTAATCCAGTATTTTGTTATACTGTAAGGGGTGGAGGTGGCTGATCTTACTTAAGAGCAAGATGGTGGCTTTAAGCAATTTCTGGATTTAAATGTTAATTGCTGAAATGGAAGTGGGAAGAATATGTGATCATGCAAAAGATTTTCAAGTGGTCATGTGAGTAGCTGAAGGTAATAATTTTAGCTCCTTTACATAATTTTTTCCCTGAGCGTGGATTTGGTTTTTAATGTTATTGCTAAAGGAAATGTTTTGTGTAGCTAAAACCACATGAAATGGTCATGTGAATCCTAGAAATTTTCACAATTTTGCTGCTGCTTTTCTTAGAAATATTGCTCTGTGAAAATGGGGAGGGTGGGGGGCGGGGGGGAGGAGAGGTGTTTTACTGTTTTATTTTTGGCATCTTCACGCTTTTATCTCTTTTCTAAGTCACTTGTCCGTGACCTGACTTCCAGGCATCAGTCACTTCCTTGAGTCTGACTTTTTTCTCTGACCCCAGGGGCTGACTTGGTTCCTCTTTAGGCAGAGGGTAGGATGTTGCTTTTCTTCTGTATTCGTTCGAACACATCTTGTTCTTCCTTTCTATGAGGCTTGGTTACCTGTGCTCTCAGCACTTGTTCATGGCTGTGTTGGTCCTTACAGCATCACACTAAAACAGGTGTTTCTTTACTGTATGATGAAGTAGTTGCTTCTTTTTAGGTGGTCAGAATTGCCCAGAATGGTGGTGTTTGTATTGCTGGTCTAGTTCAGTACAGCAAAACATCACTCTGCCTGAGTAGATGGAGGGGATTTATGTATGTAGAGGGACATAGAGGAGAGAATATTTAGGAACCCTAAGTATTAGGGCTGTATTATCTTATACGTGGCATTGTTTATTCCTCCAATTCATCTTTTTCTGAAATTCCACGGTTTTATTGTAAAACATCCCAACTGAGAGTCAACATGTGTTGTAGAGTTTCTCTCCTACACCCTAGAAAACATTTGTGGAAACTGAATATTGAGACTAACTGTAAATGTGTTCATGTAATAAATGTTACAGGGGATGTTCAGCAGTTTTTTCTTTGTTTGCTTCAGAATAGATAAGCAGTATTTCATGTAAAAAAAAAAATACTGGCTGATGCACAAGAACTTGTTTTTGTGTGATTCTGGATCATATTTCATAGCTGGGGCAATTCTTAAACATCATCTGAATCTATGTAATAAAGAATTTTGTGCTGCTTTCTTTCAGGCTGTCAGAGAAAAGGTCACTTTAATTTTCAAGTGTGTATGTGTTTTATATTTTTCCATAATTATATCTTTTTTCCCCCTCTTTTTTTCATTAGGAAATTATGTTTCACATGTGGAACTAATTGTACATATTTTTGTTCCTCATTGCTTTGAAAAAGTCTTAAGAGCTTGATTTTTGTCATTTTGGATTTTATTTTGAGTGAAATCTCATGCTTTTCTCCCCTTTTTAAACTACTTGTTAAACAATATAATCAGCAGTGATATCAAAAATGCACTATGCAATGTCATATTTTAGGCATTTACACTGGATTGAACTGTAATTAATTGCTGTTGCTCAATACACCCTGGTCCTTATTCTCTTTTTGTACCCAGGCTTTTCTTTGTATGTAATAATTCCATCCAGGAAGAAATCTAATTACTAAGATAATTAACACCTTATCAGCAAATGGAGTGCAGACATTTGTAGAGTTTATGAATTTTTAAAATATGTAATTTCCTTTTAACTGAATGACAACTGGTGTTATGAAGAAAAAGAGCATATTTTATTGTATCTAGCTTGATTGGACCTTATAATTCATGTTGCTATAGAAACAACGAGGCCTTTATAAAGGATGGTATTACTACTACCATTGGTAATAAATGCTTTGACTGTTGCCAATAGTGTCATTAAAATGGATAAAATAACTTCATTATAATGGTTTTGTCAAATGTAATGAATGTTCTGTTCATGTTCTGAGAAATGGCAGCTGATGTTAGGTGGCATTGCTTTATAAAGTAATGTACTCTCTCCTCCAGGAGCTTACTACTGCTGCACAAGATATTTGTGGTATGAACAAAATCATGTTGCAGGATACAGTGCTGCTCTCTTCACTCAGTCCTTAAAGATAAGGAATTCTATTGTTGCTTGATATCAAGCAGAAGTTCATATCTTGATGTTTGTCAGTCTTAAGAAAGCAATGGTAACTGAGGGTACTGAGCCATCAGCTCTGGGGATTTCTGCTGTTCTGCACAATATCCAGCTTGTGTTTCCCACTTAGGGTTATTGGATCAAGTCCTTGAAAATGTTCCGTTTTATACTGGTTTTGATTTGTCATTCAAATGCCATCTTTTAAATTCATCTCAGATGAAGGAGTCTGAATTCATGAACTCAAAAAGGAATTGATGGAATTTGGTTTCTTTGGTGGGCATTTTTCATAAGGAAAAGGTGGAAAAAAATTATAATAATATCTGATAAATTCCCATGCTGTTACCTATATGTCCAGACACATGTCAAAAGGAGGACAGGACTTCACTTTAACATAAGCTCATTGCCAATACTTGAACAAAAAAAAAAAAAATTAAGTTTAGGGAAAAAAAATCACAAAATTTATTTATTACCATATACAATTTGTCTGAAGGCTGTTGTGGGTATGGTCTAATATTGCACCTAATCAAATTAATAAGAACAGTATTCTCTGCTTCCCTTTTCTTGGGTCTTTTGCGAACAGATTTTTCCTCGTCCAGTATAACTAATTGTTTTAGGAAGTTTTTCTTTCAAGAATTTTTTCTTTCAGTTATTCAGACTCAGGTTTCTTCACTCACTATAACTACAGCATTGTTTTTTTTTCTTGGTGATATAATGTCTAATAAGAAATTATAGTTTTCTTTGGCTATTGGAATGCCTAATAAATGTAATTTGGATTACATGCATTGACATTCACAGTTCTGCATTGTATTATCCTGATGAGGGGAAGAGAAGCCTTCCATCCATTTCTTTATGTTAGAGACAGTCTTGGAGATCCCTTCTTAAGCACAAGTGAACTTTGCTAGTGAAAGTTGTCTGTATGCCATTCACCCCTGAAACAATCTCTCTCAGCTGTTCCCTTGCCTGTAGCCTACATAAGAGCTGTAGAATTATTTAGGTTGGAAGGGACGTCTGGAAGACATCTCACCTATTCCCCCTATTTGAAACAGGGCCAGTTCCAAGTTAGATACTACCAATATTTTTATGGAGTTCTTACTTTTCTCCATAAGTCACATTTTCTCCAGTTTATCATTTTTACTAGCAGTGTAGGGTCAACTCTGCATTGTGTAAACAGTCTCATCTGTGTCAGGAGGGAGCACTGAGCACTATATGTTTCTGCCTCTCTCCAGAGGATGTTTATCATTATTCCCACTCTAAGCAAGCAGGCTGAATATAAAACAGGGCTGTGGCTCCACAGTTTCTCCCGATGCAGCAGTCATCCAGCTGACTAGTGTCAGATTTGGAAAACCGAGTTGGTGTCTCCTGGGTCACAGAGAGTACTCTGTAAATACTATGCAGTAATCTCTTGGCTGGAGGGCTTTTTTAGGGCCATGTCACAGAAACACAGAAGGGTTGAGGTTGGCAGGGACCTGTGGAGGTCATTTTTCCAACCCCTTTGCTCAAGCAGTGCTACCTAGAGCCAGTGGCACAGGACCATTACCAGATAGCTTGTGAATACATGCGAGGAGGGAGACTCCACAAGTTCCCAGGGCAAGATGTGCCAGTGCTCAGTCATCCTCAGTTCCTGATGAGGAGCACACCACTTGAGCCCTCATGCCCTTGACTACTGCCAGAGCTCTGTAGTCACTTTTAATACTGTCCAGGTTTCCAGTGGCAGCATCATTTGTTCTCACATGGAATAGCAGTGGTGAGTAGTAGTCAAAGGGTGAGATGGGCCCCACAGCACCCTGGATCCTTGGCAGACAGCAAACCTCTAGATGGCTGATTGGATTAACAGAGGAGCGCCTTTGTCTGCCAGAGCAGGGAGTCACCCATTACAGTGAGATGGTGCTTCTTCCTGGTAGACCTGCATGGGTTAGAGGGATCAGGCACTTTACTTATCAGCACATCTGCCTCCACTTCAACTTTGAGGGCAATGAACATATTTTGCAGTTGTAAGGCCTTAATTTGGTCAAGATCTTTCCTCTCAGAAGTCACTGGCTTCCATCCTTCCCCTTCTCCAGAGGTCGTGATTCCTTTGCTAGTGGAGGTTGACACGACATGCTTCTCTACTGAAGATTAAGGGGCTGAGGCTCTTCAAACTGTTGAGATGCAGAGAATCACAGAATCGTTAAGGTTGGAAAAGACCTGTAAGGTCATCAAGTCCAACCATTAACCTGGCACTGCCATCTCCTTTTCTTCTTCTCTGATGCTGCCCAGCCTCCTGTAACTCCTCCACCTGGAGGCACAGCTCCTCCAAAACAGCCCAGCTCCAGTGGGAGAGAGGGCCATCTCCGCTGGCATCAGAGAGAGCCCCCTGGGAGTCCCTGCAGTGTGGAGCTTGGAGGTCTGCATCCACCATCTGAAGCTCAGTCTGGGTGCAAGCCTTGACAGCTGCTCCAGTATCTACTGGGAAAGTGTTCATGGCATGTTCCCACCATGTCCAAGATTGTGACAGTGGCACAATTTCAACTGAAGCCCCCTAACTTCACCTTCTTCTGTGCATCCTTCTGTGTCTACAGGCTGTCTCTGTCAGCTGTGCTCTCTTAACCTGATGTGTGTAAGGGTTCTGCATATTCAGTCCAAGGGGAACAGTTAGGAAATGTTGATCTTGCTTAAGTAACAACTCAGTGCCTTTGCATTTGTGAACTTAAGTATTTTGTTTTCCATTTAAAGCAAGGCATAGACTGATGTTTTAGAACACTGAGTTAAAAATTAACTTGTGACTAAAGATGTATTTTTGTCTCCTAAGCCAATTTTGTTCAAATTTGCTAGGTCATATGACATGCCAGTCCCCTCTTTCAGATACCGTGTTCTACTTTGATAGCAGCATTATAAAACATTAAATAGTTGACATTTTCTAGTGACTGAGTCTCAAAGGGTTTACATTTTATGGATTAAGCAATCAGAATTCAAGAAATAACAAGGTCTGCTGATTACCTCTAATTTTGATAGAAGGAAGTGTTGATCCAGATGTTTTCACTTTTCTGTCACAATCCTAATCCCGTATTTGCTTTGATATCTTCTATGCCTTGTGCTCTCGGCTGAGCACCAAATGCATTTCTCATTACCAAGCAATGGTGTTAAAATCTCTTTTTCCCCAAAGATCCATTTAGGTCTCAATTTCTGTGGATAAAGTTGAAGGTGATAAGTCTATGTACACTAGCTTTTAAGGGAGTAAGACTTTTATATGTCCTTAGTTAAGTGTTTCTTTCTACTTTCTTTGCAGAGTGCCTGGAATAACAATTGCTACAGACATCATTTGTGGTTTTCCAGGAGAGACAGATGAAGATTTTCAAGAAACAATGAAACTTGTAGAACTGTACAGGTTTCCGAGCTTGTTTATTAATCAGTTCTACCCCCGTCCAGGAACCCCAGCTGCAAAAATGCCTCAAGTTCCAGCTGCAGTGGTAAGATCCATTTTCAGATGCATTAAATACATAAAGCATGTACATGAAATTGTACATTTTCTGCAGAACTGTGCCACATTCAACTGAAGGATTTTTTCAGTCCAGTAAGGGAAATTATACTAGCTAGATCACTGAACGTGTTTTCATGTATAAATGACTGTTCAGATTGTGAGGAAGGGTAATACAGTGCTTATACTGAAGGTCTTGTCTGCTTTCTATCAAGTTTGGGGTGAATGAGTATCAAGAGTAACAGCTGATTGATTACACATTTTTTTTTTTCATTTTAAGACTTTTGTGACTCTTAACAATCTCAAGCTTATTGTGAATAATTATGCAAAGTATTAATAGTAGAGCAGTGATAATCTCTGATTTATTTGTCAAATACCAAATTTACAGGCCACTTTTTCTTGAGACTCTCCTTACGCGCTGCTCATAAACTTTACTTCCTTGAGCCTGCATGTTAAAGGCCATTAATAAAATTGGATTTTATCTTTCATTTTCAGTTGTTCCCTGTCTTCTNTTCCCTTCCTTTCCCTTCCTTCCCTCCCCTTAACACTTCCTAAATTCTAACATTCTCATCTTAAATTCCAAGGTGAAAAACAACCTGGTTTTATATAGAATGCACATGGCTATTGACTGTATTTTGCTTGATATAAATAGCTGTTTATAAGCAATAATCATAGCAATCATATCAGAAGGCATGGTTTGATTTATTGTAAAAAAATTGAATTTGTTATTTTTGTAATCTGAATCTCAAAACAGGGAAGTATACAAGATTGATGCCTGTAGTAATTCAAGTCATTATTGTATCATTTTTATGGGCATAAATAATATTTATATTTCCTTTCAGTGTAAGAATGAAAGTCAGCCAGCAATGTAAATCAATTTAAATAAAAACCTATTTTTTTCAATTTGTGTATCCTTGTACACCAACATGAAGGCAAAACAATATATTGGAACTTGTGTCCCTTTGCTTATATGTTGGAAAGTTAAACAAAGTCTCTCTGCTTATTCTTAGTATATACCATGAATTCCATAGGATGTGTCAGCTGCTGGAGACATGAGATTATATCTGGCTTCTTCAGTGTATTGTTTAGTGTAGTGCAGCTTAAGCAATGTCTGTTCATTTATTTAGACTGTCTCATAATGGGAAATTGTGCATTTTCAAATATAAATACCTGCTGTTGAAGTAGTCTCCTTAGTGTAACCAACTCACAGTGTTGCATTATTTGTCTTAGTTTTGAATGCTTTTTATATATTTGATAAATAAAAAAAAGTTCAGAAATGTAATTTTTGGAAGGTAGGAAGTTTACAAATCAAAACATTGATTTATGTTTCGGGTTTGTATTCCTTCATTCCCAAGTTCTTAAGCATGCTATTTTCATGGGAGGTGCAGAGAACTTAAGTTAATTTACCCACTTCTGTTTAACTGGGTGCTTATGGGAAGACAATATACGAAGAGATAAATTATTAAAAGAACATTAGCTGTTCTGTAGTTAGAAGTATTACTTGGAAAATGGTAATTGTCAATTTAACCTAGTTTTACATTCTTTCTTCTTATTTGTAGCACAAGTACTTATTGCTTTCAGTGAATTAGAACCTTCAAAGAAGATGGGGCCTCTAATCCAGGGCTGATGAAAATCTGTAATTAATAGATTTTGTTTCTCTTTTTTCCTTTTTTTCCCTGTAGTCCTTCAAAAATCCTGTGTTATGAGATCCTTTGTTCTTTTATCTCTTAGTAGAAATGGAGAGCAACTAGTCAAACAGAGCAGGAAGAGCTTGTGCTAATCTCCTATGTTTTACATTCACATTACTTTTAGACAGCAGCTGATGGTCTTTCCTGCATTACCAGAAATGGACAGGCATTTAATTTGTCATTCCTTGCGTAGAGTAACTTACGTTTCTCTGCTAGGAAGAGGAAGTAGCACACAACCACCCACGTTATGCACTCTGACCCTTTCATCCCTTAATGAAATTATATCCACATTAATGAATTCATTTTATTGCATTTGCATTGGGTAAGAAATAGCACATGCACTGCCATACAGCTGGCCAGTGCAAGTGTCTGAGTGTACATTGGATCACCAGCCTGAACTTATGAGCTTGGTGCTTCCACAGGATGTTCATAACAGTATCCTCTGCAGTGGATCTGTTGGGAGCATCTCTTTCTGGGAAAAAAATTTTGTCAGTACTGTTTAAAAACAGATGCTGAATCGGTGAGCAAGTTATTTGACAACTGTTACTCTTGTTTGTTATTTTTTTTAAAGACTGCATGTATTTGCATGTTATTTCAGTTTCTAAATACTTCTGCAATGGACAAATCTATTGGTCATTGCAAACTGCTACACTTTAGTGAGTTCCACTTCATCAGCTCTGGCTCAAGATGGCTTTGGTGATTCTGCCCAAGTATCACAGCTGCAATAATAACATACTTGCCGTGTCAGGTCCTTTTAGATTAGCTTTTTTTTGGAAGACCTTACCACTTCTAGAGACAGTCTGCAGAATATGAAGCATAGTAATATTTAGTACTTCCATATTTTTAGTAGATCGTTTTGATGATGATCTCAAATATAATTGCTATTTTGGAGAAAATCCTCATTTGAGCTTATCTTAATAGAAAAAACAATCAGTAGGTCAACATGAAATCATCCCTTCACATAGATAATTTATCACTGAAAGTCTTACAGGCACTGATATTTTGCTAAAAGGGCAGATGACGCTAATCCAGATGGACAGTTCTGCCACCATAAATTCAGGAAAGACAGCTAAGGCTGCAGGCCTTTCTTATTTCTCCTGGAGAAAAAATGTCCATGGAGAATCAGACATCTGTCTAAATGGCCTCATCATTTCATGACCATCAATTAGATTATGCTTACCATAAATACTCTTTCCAGTTTAGAGAAAAGTTAAACCTAGGCATGATTTTTTTAATAAGCAATTACAGTAATGCTGAGTCATGTGCATGGAAAATGAGCCAAGATGATGTCCAGAACTTAAATGCTGTCCAAGTATTTTTTTTCTTACGTTTGTCCCCATTTTACCCACCTTCTGCTAAAAACACTGTTTCAGAGATGAACCTGGATGCTCCTTATGTCCAGTGTGTAGAAAATTCTCACTCTGAAGTGTGTTAATGATGAATGCTGCTTTGTGCATTGTTATTGCTGCTGTTATTATGTATCTGAATTTCTCCATTTCCTTAGTGTTTACTTGTAAAAGTGATAGTGCTGATAATTGCAAAACTCAAATTACAGATTCTAGTTAAACTAATAGTAAGCAATGTAAGAACATGATTTAGATGTGTCTGGTAGGAAACTCATATTTAGCTGCATTGCAGAGGATCACAATAATTCTAAGTGTGAAAGTTACTCTTTTTCTCTAAAATTAAGAGTGTGTAAAACCTTATGGTTTTGATAATTTTAATTTCTCTGGTCTTTGTTTTTTCAAGGCAGCTATTACTCATGTGGGGACTTGCAAGATTTTTTTCTCTGTCCTTGTGATTTGTGATCCATCACAATTTCTGAAACATTAAGGGAGATTATCATCTCAGGATCAACTTGACTTGTGTCACTTGAAAATTACATGAGGAAATAGCCATTTTGAAAATAAGGATCATAACAAGGTACAATTAGGTTCATCTCTAACTGCGAATAGGAGATGGCAGCTGTTTTGAGAGCAGTAATGTGACTGCAGCTTCATGTTTACACTGCTATCAACTGAAGTGTGAATTCTAATCTTTCTCTATATATTTTCAATAGTGTAAGAAATTTGGTTTCAATTACTGGTGTAATTATTAGATTCTAAAATCCCCCCATTTTTTAGTGATATCTAGATGAAAGAATATATATTCATTTGCTCTTTCATTCTCTCTTGCATTATATCATCAGATAATTACGTTGCTCCGAGCTAGAAAATTTTGTCAGTCAACTATTGAACATTTCCTTTAATTCCTCTGAAGTGTCTCATTAATTTTTTCTCCCTGTATTAGTTGTATTAAGCACTATGCTTACTATACTGAGGTGAATAACCAATTTACAAACTTCATAACTGTCCTAGTTTTGGCTGGAATAGAATTAATTTTCTTCCTAGTAGCTGGTATGGTGCTCTGTTTTGGATTTAATATGAGAATCACGTTGATATCACTATATGATATTTCTAGTTGTTGTTAAGCAATGTTTATACCAAGTCAAGCACTTATCAGCTTCTCATGCCCTGCCAGCAAGAAGGCTGAAGGGGCACAAGAAGCTGGGAGGCTGCACAGCTGGGACAGTTGCCCCAAGCTGGCCAAAGGAATATTCCATACCATGTGGCACCATGCTGAGTATACAGAGCTGGCCAGAGGCAGCTGCTGCAGCTGCTCAGTCACCCTGAAGTGTTAGAAAACTAACACACTGTTAGTACACTCATTGTTATTAGGAGAAAAAAATATCAGTGATCAGACCTTGTATCCCCCTCCATTTAATCAAACCATCACTTAGATCTGTTGCCATATTTACCAATTGTAGGAGCAGTACATAATGCACTAAGAGATTTTTTCCATAAGGACAGCATAATGCAATACTCAGGGCTGTTTGCCAGACAAGTTGTATTTAATCATCTCTGTGGGAGCAGAAATTTTGTGGCCTTTAGTCTATAATGGCTACTTATTTTTCTTAGACTGCTTTACTTCCCTCTAGGAGGTCTTCAAGAAGTTTTATGACACTCTTTCATAACTGAGTCGCGGCAGATCCACCATCTCTCTCTTTGATTAGAATTCTGCAAGGCACTAGAAGTAGGCATTCTTGAGTGTCAGTAGATACAGTGTGATGTTTAATTCCTCCTTTGATGGATGGATATAGGTTTTGTAGTTCGGAATCTCTGCACACAAACAGCTGAATCTTCTGTGGAAGCTCATGTGCTCTTACCTACTAAAAACATGCAATTATCCAAATGTCACCAAACTTTCCCAGCCTGACTGAAAAATAACCAGTCCTGTATCAGGCAATATCAGCTGTCCTCTGCTTCAGCATTTTTTAACTTCAGGCAGCTGGACAGCAAATGGAATAGCATTGCTTGTGCAAGGGACACCTTGTGCTGTGTTCAGAGCCCTAAAGGAGAGGAGCACAGGTGGACCTTGTTGGTGTCCCATCTAAAAAAAGGCTGGTAAGCTCCCTGTTGAGCAGTGAGGAATGATGACAATTGAGGACCATTCTTGCCTTTGAGCATATGCTTCAGACTTTAGTGGGCAGTGAAGTGGCACAATGTGCCTGGGGAGGCCAGGGTCGGAGCTAAAGCAAGGAAAGAATTCATTTGCTGTCTGATAAGGATTTCGAAATTACTTGATAAGGTTTCATGTACTCTGTGATACATGACAGAACCAATGGCACTGTTAAGCACATGAAGGTTAAGAGAATGCAACTTCAGGTGGAGTTGATTAGTTAATGTGATTTAAATGCCCAGAAAGGAAGGTACCATCTCATTTCTGATTCTCACAGACAAAGCAGAATCAGCAACGCTTCTTGCGTCAGATCAGTGGTGGCCAATCCAAAGATCGTGCAATGGGATTGTGTAGGGATATTCTTCTAAAACTAAAGAGAAATGCTGTGGAGATCATAAGGTGGGAGAAAAGGAAAGAAAAGTAAGTAGAAAAAGGAACAATGCCACTTATTCAGCAGTACTGTTACTCCAGTCTTCCATCACTGCATGTGAGCTCCCCTGTTAAGTGCTGTGACTAAATGGCATTACATGCCCCAGGAATTGGATGCAGCTGTGATAACTGCTTCTTGGCCCCTGACACACATCTCCCCTCCCCAGCATATGCAATAATGTTCTTCATGTGTAAGAGAAGCCAAGACTGATTAACATCTGAGTTTGACTGCTGAATGTCTGTACTACAATTTTTTTTTCAGCAGTACACTTTTATTTGCTGTTTGCTATTCTGCCAGAATAAAGACCTGAGTGAAGACTTCATGACAGCTCTGGGACCAGGGAGTTAAAAATGTGAAGGCTGGAGGGGAAGGTAGACCATGAAGAAAAAAACCAATATATTATTCTTCATATTTTTCAGTGAACTATTGTAGTATTCCAAGTTAACATTTTCCAGCAAGTTGCGTTTTAGTCGTTTTATTTACGTCATGTTTCCATATGATTTTTATGAGAACAAAGTGAGGTGCTGTAGAAAGCCCTACAAACCATGAGGATAGCTATGAATTCTCTCATCTACAAACCCAGTTATTCTTCGATGGATTTTATTTTGATTGCTGTGTCTGTTGGTTAGTGCCATATCAATGTCAGTTCTTTTTGTTACTTCTAGATGCTTAGAAATAGTTTTGTGTGTTTTCCTCCCTGTTTTTTTCAGGAACTGTATAAACTTGACCTATGAAAGCCTGTTTTCTCCTTTCCTCTGTTTTAAAGATGGCCAAACATTTGACTACTTCTATGCTCTATCTTTAAATCTACCCCAGTGCTCACCATTCAGTGTGTAGCCACAACTGCGGGTTTTTGCAATGAATTCAAAGGAACGTAATTACCTGTGAATAGAGGTTTTGTGGTTAGACAAAACTACTAAACAGAATTTTACAAATGTTTAAAGACCATTTTATTTTAGAGCTAGAATCAGCTCAAATTCAAACCACTTTAAGTTATTTGACCAGGCGCTGAAAGGAAAATCTGTTTTTGTTGTTGTGGGAGACAGTTGAGCTGGTAGGTTTTAAAATAAGTTGAACTGATTCATAAATAAATGATCTGCCTATGGAGCTGCTGAAAATTCAGTTCATAGCTGAATCTGGGGAATGACTTAAATTGCACAGTAACAGCTGGACAGTGCAGAGTCAGATCCCTGAGAAAGGACAAAAGTATTTTTACTCTAGCCTGGAGCTGTGGCTCTTAAATCTTACACTGGTGTAGAATAGAAGTGTTGTGCTTCGAAGGAGCATAACTGTTGCTTGAGCAAACAAGTCAAAATTCAAAGCTAGATTGGAAATACACTTAGGAAACCAACTTAGTTGGTGTTCTACTTTTTTGAATTTTGTTGGGGTTTTTTTTACAGCAGAAACTGGTTGGAATGAAAACTACCAGCAGCTTTCTCATAAACTTTATGCAAATCCAAGTTGAAAATTTGAGTATCTTAAAGTGAAGTACAACTATAGGTTCAATCTAGGCCATGTTAAGAAAAAGAATTGGACAATAAAATAAGGAGAACAAGGAGGAAGAGGTAGAGTTCTTTCTAAACTTCATTGTCAAGCCAGAAATAGTTACAGAATTTGCAAGGATGATGAAACTGCTGTTAACATCGTGTAACTTTGTGGACTGATGCTTGCAGCCATGTGCAGAACATATGTTGTATAAAAAAAATACTTTTGGAAAATGTAGTCCTCCAAGATTTGTAGTGGCCATGAGCATTCATTACCCATCCTCCTTCCTCGGGGAGTCTGTCTGAAAACCCTGATGGAATTGTGAGATTTTTAGTTGCAAGGAAGCTGAAATAGCATCAGGAATTTTGAACACCACATACTCCTGTGCTAAATAGAAGGAAGGGAAGATGCTCTCAGAGATAAGGTAGAATAGCCTTTGATTTTAAAGGAGAAAACAGTTTTATCTTCAATCTACTCTTTATTCTTCTGTCCTGTTCATTAGCTCATAATGAAGAGGAGGAACCATGGAAGAAGTTGTACAGGTTTGAAAGCAAACCAGTGACTCCAAGTCAGAAATACAATTTAATAGGGAAAAGGTAAAATAAATGCAATAGTGCAAAAGCGAACCACTGACAAAGTCAGAATACAACCTGGCACCCTGTCAGTCAGGGTGCTGGTAGCAGTTCAGATGAAGTGGTCCTGTTAAAGCAGTGATCCTGTAGAAAAAGAGAGAAGTCTGGTCTTTGTCTGAAAGTCCAGTGGTAGCTCTTGTCCTCTGGAAATCCAGTGGGAAAAGGCTGTCTGTGGTGTTTGGAATCCCAGTTTATATTCAAGATGGAATGCTTGGTTTCTCCCTCTGTGTGGAGCTTCTCACAATGGGATGATAAGGCATTGATGGGCCCATTAACAAAAGATTGTCCAGAGGCAGTTATCTATGAGCCATGGGCAGGGTCCTTGATTGCCCATTAAACAAAGATAGCTCCCAGAGGGAGGAGGCAAGGAAAACACTGCCCCACCTGGATTCAATATTTTATGAAGATGGTAAAAGAATAAATGTTTTTGGGCACGTCTTACACTGTAACCTAGGACAGAAGTCTTAACTGTGCCTTTTTGTAATTTTTGTAAATTTTGCTTGAATTACAGTTAGGTAACTTATGTAAAACTGAAAAAAAAAATCTATTTTTTAATTTGAAATTTTAATTCACTTTATAAACCAGACTGCTCAGACCTAAAAACCGTGCCAGCAGCTGTAGTAATTAATAATAACTTATTCCTTGAAACTGGATATAGGCATCAGAACAAAAAATTTTCAAAATTCTGGACTTCTTCAAATGAGAATGGGGTTTAGGTATAATAGTTTGTGACTTAACACAGATAGCAAATTAATTTGTATCACAGAGCCAACTAAGTTTTCCATCATTTGCAAATAATGTAACATTGTGATGGCCCATACAAAGTGCTTTGGAAGGAAAGGACACCGAAATATCCTGAGGTGGGTTCTTGGTGGCCCTTTCTTGAACTTCATCTGTCTTTGATAATCCAAGTACACTCCCTCAAAGCCGTCACAGTCGATCAGGTCAGTGAGTGCTTTGGAACTCGTATCTTCCACTGTTTTCATTGCTGCACCTGCACCTCTGGTCATTGGGCTAAAAATCTTGGAGTTCCTGAAAACCTGGAAGTAGAATGGAGGAGTGAATAATAGATGAAGATAAAACAGTGAGAGCAGTTTTTGGATGTCTAGTGAATGTCTTGGGGTGACTTTATGGTGTGTATCCCCTATCATCGCTCTATGCCCAGACATGATTCCTGTGCCTTTCTGTGCCTTTAAGCTGAGCCCAGGAGAGGAGAGAGAAAAAAGGCCAGATGAACTTTCAAAGCAGTCTGTGCCTCAAGGTCACGACTCCTCTGCGTTCCTCTGCTGTTGGGAGAAAGAGGGGAGGAAGCACCCTTCCTGCTTTTTCCAGCTACATTTTTCAGCTCTTTTTCTTCGGAGAGAGACGGAGAGTTAAACCTTGTTTTCCTAGGACTTTGGTTTTGTTTCCTTCTTTCCTGGACTTGTTCAGAACATCAGAATCCCACTGGGGAACCTTTCCCTGGCCTGGAGGAGGGGGGCCCCCATGCTGACCCAGCTCCAAGGAGGAGGAGAGAGACCACACTCACAGAAGGACTCTAAAATCTTTCAGGTTTTCTCTCCACAGCAAGAGATTTTATTATTTAGCATTATTATTCTTTTCCTATGTGTTTTGTTAAATAAATAGGTTTTTTTCTCTTTCACATTCCTCCGAGGAATATTTCTTTCCTGAACCTGGTGGGGGAGGGGTGGCTTTGACCTGCCTTCCTTTGAGGAGACGTTCCTTTTGGAAGTTTCCCTGAATTTGGCCCAAACTGGGACAGTGTGTTATGGGTACACGTATGGTCTCTCTCACAAAGTGAGCACTTGAGCACTGCTCCTCCCAGTTTGTAGCACACTGTACCCTCTCCAGCACTTCTCTCTCTGTTTTTCTTGGAAAGCTGGAAAGCCTGGTGCTTTCAAGGCTGCTCATGTGTGATCCAGCACACAGATACCTCACCAGATCGTAGAAGGGAAAAGAGTGCCCTGCAGACAGGTCTGTTCTGGACTTATGTATGTTCTGGGCTTAACGTATCTATAGATAAAGATATATAGACATTTTAAAATTACATTTCATTACTAAGATGTAGTTTGCAGTTCATTCTGGTTTATATTATTGTGTAACTGGCTGCAATAACTATACATATTTAAAAACAGTCTATCTCTTGTGACCAATCACATCATTTCTGATTTAGTGTCAATCTAATTTGAAATATGGCTGATACTCCAGGACAAGATTCAGCTAGATATTTTGTTCTACAAATTGTTTTTGACCTAAGCAGTCTTCCTAATCAGTTATAGTGGCATCCTTAGGAAATACCCACCTCATGTAGACTGTGAAATTTCTACATGAATTTCACATATAAAAAGCTATCAGAAGTGAGACAGAGCATTTTACAAACTATACCAAATTTATAGACCCTGAAAATGAACAATGCTGAAAGCCTTTTCTGAAATTAAAAATTGCTTTGTGAAAGTCTTCCGAGTAAATTTTCCATAATTTATAGAATCACAGAATTGCAGAATATCCTGAGTTGGAAAGTTATTGAGTGCAACTCCCGGTCCTGTGCAGGACATCGCAAGAGTCACACCATGTGCCTGAGGACGTTGTCCAAATGCTTCTTAAACTCTGTCAGGCTTGGTGCTGTGACCACTTCCCTGGGGAGCCCTTTCCAGTGCCCAACCACCCTCTGGGTGAAGAACCTTTTCCTGATATCCAACCTAAACCTCCTCTGACTCAGTGTCATTTCCTCAAGTCCTGTCACTGGTCACCAGAGAGAAGAGATCAGTGTCTGCCCCTCCTCTTCCCCTCACAAGGAAGCTGTAACTGCGATGAGGTCTCCCCTCACTCTCCTCTTCTCCAGACTGAACAGACCAAGTGCCCTCAGCTGCTCCTCACACGGCTTCCCCTCAAGGCCCTTCACCATCCTCATTACCCTCCTTTGGATAATCTCTAATTGTTTAATGTCTTTCTTGCATTGTGGCACCCAAAACTGCTCCCAACACTCGAGGTGAGGCCGCCTCAGTGCAGAGCAGAGCGGGACAATCCCCTTCCTTGCCTGGCTGGTGATGCTGTGCCTGATGCCCCCCAGGACATGGTTGGCCCTCTTGGCTGCCAGGGCACTGCTGGCTCATGTTCAATTTGCCATTGACCAGAACCCCCAGGTCCTTGTCTGTGGTGCTGCTCTCAAGTATCTCATTCTTCAGTCTGTCCGTACATCCAGGGTTGCCCCATCCCAGGTACAGAATCCAGCACTTGCCCTTGTTAAATTTCATACACTTGGTGATTGTCTGTCTCTAATACAAAGTGACAGGAATAACAAGCATTAATTGTAAGATAAATTAAAATATCTCAAATTTACCAGAAGGAAAAAAATCCAGCAATATTTGTAAAATATACGAGTTTGAAGTGTCTGTATTGCATAGCTAATATATGGGAGGTAAGAAGGAGGAAATTGCAATGCACATGGTTTAATTGAAAATGGATCCTTCAACAAATTATTTTCAGGTAGGTTGACAGATGTTCTTATGAAGATCCTATGCTGATTTTTGAAAATGTCTGTAATTTGCCATAAATCAGAATCTCTACATAAAATGTGAAATAGACTAAACCATAACCATTTGTGTTGCTATAGTCCTGAAGACAGTATTCCTTTAATGTTTGCAATCATTTTCTAGTATTAACGATCAGTAAAGCTATGTGAAGTTTTATATATTTTGCTCTTTTAGACAAAAGAGACATTGCATAGAGTCACAGAACCATACTCTATTTTTATTGAAAGAATCACTGTGTGTAAAAAAAGTATATAAAATACAAGTTATTAATGTATAATTCTGTTGTTAATTGGAGCTGGAAAAAAAAGTCCACTATCCTGGAACATTGAGGTGAACTGCTGAATAACACACTATACACTAAGTGGTATTTTCCATGTATGGATCAAAAATTATTAGAAAGTTATTTCTTAAAACAAGCTGAATATATGTCTGGGTCAGTAGTTGAAGTAGAACAGTGAGTCTATTTTAACATAGTAATTCAGGTAGATTAGGTCAAAAAGACCAGTTAATCCCCACATTATTTTGTATGCTTCATTAAAGATGTGATCAGAAAGACACAAATAATGTCAGTAGAGATGAGTTAGCCATAGGAAGCACAGAAGTTGTCAGGCCTATATTGTCACTTCTGCTCTTTCAGATCTTACAGGGCATGGATGCAAGTGCAGAATGAACACCAGGTATGATTTTATCAAGAAATATGGCTGGGGCACAATGGTTTTTTTTCAGGATAATTTCTAAGAGAGTGATGCATTGAGTAACTGAGGTCAAACAGAATGGTTCACTGGTTTCTGATCACTTTTTTAAAAGCTGTTTTGCAGACCAAAAAGCAATCTGCAAACTTTGATAACATAGTGGTTCCAGTGGCTTGGCTCATATCTCTCTGTTGTGGTAATAGGTACATAGATTTAAGACTTTATGGATTGAATCTCCAAGCAAAGCTTTTAAATGTACCTTGGTTGGAGTAGTTGCTATCTCCCTCACTGGTGTTTTGCCAAGTAATTCTGTGGAGATTAAAGTTAGTCCAGTGGGTGTCTTTGGGTAGGGTGCTACCTACTCCATTCTGGTTTATAAGAGTTCAGAGTTTGGAACTATCCAAGGCCTTTGTAGTTTTGAGATCACAGAGGTAACATAGGGGAAAAGAAAGACACAGCTTTGTTACTGATCAGAAAGTGGATGCTACTGGAGTCAGAGAATGCCATAACACAAAGCATGTTAGAAAGTGCTGTTTCAGAAAAGAAAGCTCCAATGTCATGGTTTTGCGAGTGTGTAATTCTGGAGCCTCTGTGCTTTCATTTATACTGGGGAGGAAAACTATGAAAATGCTGCTTCATTCTTCTCCCAAAGTGTATCAAAGTTGTAGTTAAATTTTTCCTAGATTCACTAAGTTTAATGTGACTTTAAATTATGTGATCCATTAGATACTACAGTAGGAGGTAATGTGGTTTTCCAGACTTGTTTGAAAGAAAAACACAATGTTGGTACTGGCTGTTAGCATGCTCAAGGATGGGGGTGGGATGCTTTATGAACTCTAAATTTAAAAAGGTTCCTGTGGCAAAATAAAATTGTTTTTTAATTCTGATCAGCAGTATGTAAAAGAGAAATGGGGGAGATGATTGGTAGGTGAGGGAAGAGAACTGAAATAAAGACATTAATCTGATTGCCTTGACACATGTTTTTCACGGTACTCATGAGGAAGAGTATTTGAACAGAAACAGATACATGTTCCTGTTACTGAAGGCAGTCCTGTGTTGATTTGCAATCATGGGAGCAAGAAAACAAAGGCAGGAGAGCATATTACTGGCGATATATTGATGCTGAGACCTTCAGTGGAACTGCTGGAATCTGCAGATTTGTCACAGTATTAGGCTGCCATCATTAAGAACTTTGAAGGTGAAAATAGACTTTTTAAAACTGAAAGTCAAGTCTAAAGGACAGCAGTAATACCTTCATTATTCCCTTTTATTATGCCTTCATTAGTCCCTTTTATTCCTGGATGAAAATCTGAGAATAGTCCATTTAAGCAGCTTCTAAGTAATGTGTAATATAAATACCTCAGCGATATTGTAGTTCTTCTTCACGAGAAACATTGTAGACCTATGATACCATACTTGAA
The DNA here is from genome assembly GCA_013397815.1 of Aleadryas rufinucha. Lineage (NCBI taxonomy): Eukaryota > Metazoa > Chordata > Aves > Passeriformes > Aleadryas > Aleadryas rufinucha. Next base: position 380,538 of record VZTH01017164.1, on the reverse strand, counting down.
AAGAAAAAAAACAAGTTTTGGGCTACATTAAAATCATCTGAAAGACAGGTAATTATCATCTGAGTATGAAAAGAGGATCACAAGATCAGCGCAATATACGTGTGAGCCTACAATGTTTAGCATTTGTTATAACTATTCCATTTGTAAAATTATTTTTCTAAAGTATATTCTGATTACAAAAATTCATTATTTGGATACCTCTACTTTTACCCTATTTTCACATCATTACTTGCAAAAAAAAAAAAAAAATTCTAAAGTAGTCAGCACAAAATTCTCTGCTCATTTACTTGTGCAGAAAGATTTTAAACAGTTTTAGATTCATTCTGTACTACAGGGTTTGTTGGGGTTTTTTGTTGGTTGGTTGATTTTTTACATTCTGTTGTTCTTTAAGTGATATTTCATGATTAAAAGTAGAATAATAATCCACAGCATAGGCCACTTAAAGCATTAGAAAAAGTTTCATTATTGCTAAAAATCAGCGCATGAGAAAAAAAGTAAAACCACCAAGGTCACTAACTGAGCTTTATTGGTGTATAGTTCCAGACTGTTGTAAAAGGAACCTTTATTATTACTATACCTTAAACATACAATATGCATATTGGATGACCAGTATTCCTTTAATAAATCTCAGTAATCAAAAATCTGAGATCCAGCACAATGAGAAAGGAAATAAAGTGTGTGTTACTTGCATATCTGCTTGTGGGTGGTGGAAATAATGAAATTGTGGTAATGTGTTGTTTCCTCTCTACTAACATTGTCTGTGTCTGCTGTCTAAGAAATGTCATTAGCTGATGTTGGTTTCTGGTTCTTATCGCTGTCTGTCTTTTGAGTTAATTACTTATGCATATTTTAGTAACAAGCTTGAAATAACTCACTTAGAAAAAGTATTGCTTTATTTAGGGAAACCCTTCCATCCTGGCATACTCATGGGTATGAGCATATATGGTTTTACAGTATTTAACTCAGTCCTGCAGCAGCATTTTAATTCAGTCTTCATCAGATGTTCACATACTTTTCCTGCTAAAGATATAAAAAGTGTCTCCTTTTTATCTCCCATATAATGTGGTATTTCTACAACTTTTTGCAACAGAAAACTGAAAATTCTTTTACAGTCATATGCATATATTTTCAGTGGCCAATATTAGCATAGGATCTGAATTACCCTCTTTATCTATCTCATCTCCCTACACTTGTTTCTTTAAGTGCTGCAAACTAAGGACTATCTATCACTGTATGGCAAGCCTGAGGGAAGTACAGGAACAAACTATGAGTCTGATGTTGCTATCAGACTCCTGGAAGGTCTTTTCATGCTAATTTGGAAAGAAAATAGAATTTTTTTCAAAATGAATTAGCATATATCCTCTGTAGATCTGGGAAAATGTTTGAAAGCAGTAGTGCTGCTGCACGTGGAACAATATGATAAGTGAGTGCATTTGCTTTCAGAGAGGGTTTTTAAGTGGCTTTTTATGATGTGATTTTGGCAGCATTATTGGTACAGAACAAAGGACTAGGGAATCAGAACACTGAACAGAAAGAGTGGGGGAAGTGTTTATATTGGTCAAAGGGTACTTGAAAGGGATGTTGGACTAAGCTAAGGGAACATAAATACGGGTATGAAGCTACGTCAAGGGAAGAAATTCTGGGGACATGCATGTAAATAGGTAGTTTAGGGACTGAAATAGTCCACTGGAGGTGATAAAGGAGAAGGAGCTTTTGGACTCCCTATTTTCCACTGTCACGTGTAGACATGGAGAGGCCTGCTTTACCCTCTGCTCTGTACTGCACAGAGGTGAGCTGCAAACCATATTTCAAAAACTTATTATTCATACTGATGCCTTAAATTTTAACTTTTATATTTTTCAAATCCTGTACTGCCTAGTGTGTAATTCTGAAGTTTCTTGTAGCCTGTTAGCTGCTGTTCTCTCAGGCTGGTTAGACATAACAAACCTCTCTAGGTTTGCTCTTCAAGGACACCCAGATTGTCCTCGGCCCAAAATGTGTAAACTAAAAAGCTTCTGAAGAGGAGGGCACACCTGGGGTAGTTCCATCATTAACTGGGGTTGTAATTGGAGAATTAATCCTGATATACAAATGGACCAAACTTATAAAAGTGTGAAGAACTCGTGACCTGAGGTCCATCTTGAGTGTTGCCTTTGGCCTGCTCAGGGTGTACCTTTGAAGGCCCTTCAAGTAAATACCTACCTTTATTCCCTTATTCCTGTCTAGTCTCTGTTTTTAAGGTGGCCTCCTCAGGCATCAATACCATGTGATTCATGCCACCTGTAGGAATTGAAGAGATTACCATTGGAGCAGCATGAATTCCTTGTCCCGTGTCTGCGTTTTGAAATATTACGTATTTCTGGTTTTCAGAGATCTGAGTTAAACCGCACTTGTTGTTTTAGGAAGAGAGAAATTATCACTAAGCAACCTTAACTCTGTGCTTATGACATTTTTATCTCTGTATATTCAGATTCCATACAGAACAGTCAAATGCTGTTTAGCTTTAGCTCAGCTAAGCATATGGGGCATCCTGGGAATTTTGGGGGCTTTTCTTCATGTGCATCCTGAGAAGTTTCATTTCATGTTTTTCTGGGTTAGGAATTTCCAGCATTTCCCCAGTCAGGAGAGTTTTGGTTTTGTACGAAAAAATAAAACTTTCCTGGAAAGCTAGGAAAGAAACCTAATTTTCTGTAATAATAAAAAGTTGAAGACTGTGTCAGTATGCTGTGTAAGGGAAGCCATCTTCACTCTTCATCTAGTCTAGCTGAGTGTGTAACCAGCATTTTGACAAGAGTCTGAGGGGAAAAAATAGGTGGTTTTCTGTCATATCATTTTATTGAGTGTTATTAAAGTAATTGCAGTCAAAATGAGTACAAGAAAAACAAAAAGCAAGAGTTGAACTTTTTCTGGATTTTGTAGGATTTTCTTCCTAGAAAGATGAGTGGGGTTTCTATAATCCAAACTCAAATGCTCTTGTCTTCTTCTTGCATGATGCTACATTAAATTAGGTTTTTTCAAGCAATATTTTTAGTAATCATTTTGGTATCTCTTTTTAATTTATTACCACATTTCTCCAAATAATTTTTATAGTATTTTAAGTACTTTGACTGTCTACAACTGTCCTACCGGAAAATAAGTCATTGTAAGTTGCTTAACATCTCAATGAAAATAAAAACTGTGTAAAGAAAGACAATACACAGTTCATTTCGCATGATCAAAAATTACTAAATTGTCCTATAGTTTCCATAAGTTAAAATAAATGCTGCAGTCATGCAGCTGTCTCTTTAGTTCCCACCATGCTGGAAACATAAACAGATCTTTGCAGTTTAGCTGGAAAACTACTTTCACAGAAATGATGGCTAAATAGGACACTGGTACAGACTACAAGCAAGGAGTTCTTGCAGTTGTCTACCCTTTACACATTTTCTAACATGCAATGCTTTGCCTTCCCCAGCTATGAGATAAGTAAACATCGTTTTTGACATAATAAAACTTTGAACCGATTTGTGACTCATTCCTGCATTAAAGACAAAGGGTGTTTTTGTCCTCTCCCTGCCCACCCTCCATAGGATACAGCTGAGAATTTCTATTTAACATCAGCTGAAAGCACTGAAAGCTCTTTGACTAAATTCAGTGGGAGCTGGATTAAGCAGGTTTTGTCTTTGAACTGTAGTCTGAACAGAAGAATATTTTTTTCCTATGCCTTGGCATTAAATGACATATCACCTAATAATTTTCCACAATCAAGGCAATGAGAGTATTAGCATCAAAAGGAATTGAAAAATAATAAATAATTGTTCTTTAAACTGACTTCCTTTACACCTAATCTCCTATAAGGCAAGACTACATGTACATGCTAGAATAGTAGACAAGTCTTTGCAAGATTGTAGCCTGATCTCTTAAGTTTTGTTATCTGTATTCAAAAATACTATTTATGATGTATTGTGCAAAATTTAAACCTAATCTGAATTGTGTACACATTCCACTGATGTTCCACAGATTAGTGTTTATTATTTATTAAGGATATTTTCCTCAGTATTGTTAATATATATGTTAATTATTTCCTGTAATATTTAATATCCTTAATCTGCATACGGTGCTCTTCATACCTACAATTTCATTAATAAAATGGAGAGAGAATGTGTTTGTACCTGCATACAGCTTTTTTAATCAGTAGTCTCTTTCTTTCTCCCGTAACTTTTCTAATATGGCTTATTTATTAATATTCCTTTACAGAAAAAACAGAGAACAAAGGATCTGTCCCAGCTGTTTCATTCATACAATCCATATGATCATAAGGTAAGAAAAAAATGTACTATGTTTGTTAGTAAGAAAAATTCCAAACATATGTGGTAACTATCTTTCTTGTTTAATGCAAAATTGAGAAGAAATAAGATTGAAAGCGCTGAGCATGTTATTCAAATTCTGCTGTCACATAAATGTTTGTTTCTTTATGCCATGCTTGAAAAGGTGCATTTTCTGATTTGTGAAACCAATGACTCGAATTAACCTCATAGAAGTATAATTTATAGACTGACACTAAATCCTTCAAAGTGACCATATATGTGGTATTGGATTCCCCTCTTTTTTTACTCTCTGTTTAGGAACTGTGTTACCCTAGAATATGCTGCTTACCCTGTTGTGTCAATTAGGCCCTGAGATACATGATACTAATGAGTTATCTATTGATCATGGAGGCATCATTCGAAGAGGCTGCTGTGTGAACAGCCTGGTGGTTGTCTGGAGGAAGAAGTAGAAACACACATCATTATTATAACTTGGTCCTTTTTTGTAATGTCTGGGAACCCTGGTTTTTAAAAAAAAAAAAAAAGACAGCCCAATATGTTCATTATATTTCATCCTGTAGGGAAAAAACAAGAAGGTTCTTTCTCTAAGGATATTGCAATGTGAAATAAAAAAAAAATAAAGTTGTTACAAGATGATTTTGGAGAACTAAGAGACAGAGATTACAGTATTTCTGTGGTATAATTATGTCATGGGGTTCTTTTAGACATTAAGCAAAAGAGAGCATTAAGCAGCAAATTGAAGAGGAGTTAAGTAGGTTCGTTAATATTTTCATGGAGTTCCTCCTATCTTTAATGCCTCTGTGGGCATATTCTTTTAGCAAATGCACAAAACCCTTTAAAAATTTGTCAGCAGTATGAGATGTCTGTGTTTGCTGCTTCTGTTTTGAGAAGTGTGAGTGATTTTGCAAGTGTCCATTAAAACAAAGATTTGAAACATCTTTGTTGTTGTTGTTGTTGTTTAGACATTTCAAAGGAAAATTCTGAACTCTTATCTCTTCTTTTCCTGGCCCTGTACCAAATACATTGGAAAACAGAACTAGATTTTATATTTGGGAGAAGAAGGTAGCAGAAATATGGATGGGCATCTATCTCTTTATATGAACATATGCACCTATATACAATATATGTGTAACTACACATGTCTATAAGAAATACAGTGTGTAAATGAATGGATTAAATTTATCAGGCAGGTTGTTGCTGTGAGAGTTCAGTAGTTACAAGCCACTTGAAAATTTAGTTTAAAAAACCATTGTAAAACAGCAGTTATATTCTATAACTTTAACAATTATACCTAATTTCAAGTTAAATTCATCCCTTAGTACTTTTTTAATAAATAGTCTCACATTATTTACAAGGATTGGTAAAGCTGATATTAATGGCCTGTAAAAATGGCCTTAATGGAGAAACATGAAGAATAAAGAAAACTAGTGTAATAAGACTTTGAATGGAATTGTTGCTTTTTTGAATTGAAGCATTGTAAGGTAAATGTAATAGTAAGTCAATTAAGATCTAATAAAGAGATGCAACTGATGAACTAGAAACTTTGATATTCCTCTCCACTTCTTAATTCTCCTGTATGAAAGAATTTTTATTCATAGGACAAGGAAATTCCATTATTCTTTTATTAGCACTTTTAATGGTACTCGGCCATTTGTAACTCCTGCTGTCTTCCTGCTCATATCCTTTGTGGCATTATATCAAAGTATTCTCAAATGATTTTGGCTGCAGTTGTGAGGACTTTTGCACTCTTTACAGATTAGTCATCAGGCAATGTGGAATTGAATATAAATGCTTAAATATATTCGCTTTTGATCTTTGTTTTAGGACCTTTAATATATTATTAAAAGTAGCACAATTGTTTGATGGGTGATTTTTGTAGCTTCACTATTTTGTTGCTTCCAAACACATTCTGTATATATATCTGAGAATAAACACGGAGGGGAAAGGACAAGTGAAAGTTTTTATTAAAGTTATGGTCTTTACTTTTTTTCCATTTGACATTGAAGGTTTTCCTTCTCCTAACTACTTCCTATTTGTAGTGGCTGCAACAAGCTCACTGTAGGTTCCTTGCTCTATGCTTTTAATTTCCACCTCAGCTTCCAATTTCACAATTGTTGCAGTCTAGGGGAGGGCTTTTAATTTTTGTATTAAATCTAACATTAGTTGGGAATACAGTTATTTCAAGTGGAGGAGTATATTAGCTTTGCTCTAGTTCTGTTTGATTTACATGGCCAAAGGATTTGAGGGTGGAGGTACTTCTTGTTGGCCATTTTGTAGATCATTTTCAGGAAGTGTAAAAAGGAGATTTCATGATGGCTTTGGGAAAGTGTTGGTCATGGAGGATCATGGCATGAGTGATTGGAATTAGTGTCTTCCAGGATTATTACTTTGTTGATTAAAATATTTTTCTCTGAGAACCTTTCTAAAATAGAAAGGAGATAAGGATAATTTGGTGCTTAGTACTAGTAGTTGAAACAGATGTAAAAATCTCATGAACTACAGTGGCTGAAACAGGACTTGCTACAAAGATTTGATAGTACTTAATCTTTTTATGATGGGATGTCTCATGGAAAGGAGAAAAAATAATCAGAAGATCAGAAAGTGTTCATTCTTACATGCTCACGTTTCACTCGCTAAACCAGAAAGTGATGTTTTGATGAAGTAGCCATACTAACCTTACTAGCTTTATTACTATTTATGCATGGTCAGGACACCAATAGCTCTTAGAAATAATAGCTGTTTCTGAAAATTCTACCTCAATATATATTTGCCCATCTAGTGTAACTTACAGCATCCTGAAAGACATTTAAATGTTTGTGGTTCTTCATTCCCAGATGAAAAGCCAACACTTTTCTAGAGGTGGAGACAAGGATTTACTTTCCCTTCCACTTCCAGGTGCTGTGTCTTACCTTTTCCCCAGTGAGGCCTTAATTCAGCAGTGGAGGCAGAACTTTTAAATTCTTCATGCAGAAGTGATAGAAAAGCAGAAGATACTCTGCTGATATGAGGGGAGAATTAGCTAAGCTCCTATATTCTTTACTGCCTAAACAAATAAAAGTTGCCATCTAGTTGCCCTTCTCATTGCTCAGGTGAAACCATTTAACAGCAAGTACCAAAAAAGTGCTTTACAGAGCCTCTGACTGCAGAACCTGCAGGTCTTGCAGATACTGTGCCACAGACAAAGCTCATTTTAGCATCAATCTTGAATGCCTAGCAAATATATTGAATTCTTGATGTCAGACACATACAAAGAACTCTCTTTTCTCAGATTTTTCTTTTGTTGTTATTAAAATAAGTATCTTCTAAAAGTCATTCTTTTCAAAACTAAATAATTACTTAGGAAATGCTGAGGAATATCTTGTTCCGGGTGTGTGTTTGCCATTTGTTCAAACTTATTTCAGTTAGCAGGTGTAAAAATACGTAACATTCTATTTGTAGCTGAAGCCATTCCTTGTTCTCAAATACTTGCTTTTTCCTGTGTTTATGTAGAGTAGGAATATGTATAGTCTGGCTTTCTTGAGAGTCAGATTCTGATTGCTGTGTAACTTTTCTCTAGTTAGCAGTAGAACAGTGCTTCCAATTTTATGTACAGTTCATCTTTTTCTAGGACCATCAGAAAAAGATGATAAAATTGACATCCTCATAAAGCTGTACCAACAACAGCTTTACTGTTTTAAAATTTAAAAGAAGAAAATTGAGGAGCTATGTTCTGGCCAGTTTTCTATGAGCTCATTTAACAAAAGATTATGTTTGCACACAAGTAATTAATGCTGAATGGTTTTGTCTGTACACCGAGGTTACACTTTGCACACAGTAAGCATTTTATTCTGTCTGCAGTAGATGTTTAGCTCAGAAATAATGGAACTGGAGCTCTCTCCTGAATGACCCTTGCTCTTTAAAATTTGTGACCCAGTTTTTTTTAAAGCTGTTAAAGTAGTTGCTATAATAGGTTATCTGGTCAAAACAACAGGTTTTGTAAGCTTAATAGGAGTTTCAGGATCCAGTATGCACCAAATGTCCAAATTCAGAACTGCAGAGCCCTAGTTCCTTTTCTTCTTTTTTGTCAGATGAGTTTTAAGTATTCAGTCTAGCCCTGGAGTGGTTGTTTAAAACTATATTCCTCAATTTATGCTCTGCAAGAGAACATTTTTACATATCGTAAGCACAGTATAGCAGAACTACTACTCATTTTGCTGCTTTGCCTTCTTGGGAGGATACCCAGGGATACCTTAGGGCATGTCCATACATGCCTCTGGCAGCACGGGGCTGTTACAATGAGAAATCCCCTGAGAGCTGTGCTTTAAACTCAAGCTTTCTATTTGTTTCTGCCTTTTGCAACCTGAATCTCTTGCTCTACAGCAGGGCATGATCTATGAAAAAATAAGGTCATGTCTTACAGCATTAGAGATTTATTTTAGCATATACTGTGTCCAGCCAAGTAAGAAATAAAGTCAACATTCATGTGATTTGAAAAGAGTTTTTTGAGAGATTTTCTCCCAAACTGAAGGTGTGCTAAGGATTAAAAAAGTTAGTTGCTCTTTCAAAATGTGCTGTAATTGATGCAATTCTACTAAAATAATTGTAAAATCTTTAAGCCTCATGCTTTTAAATGTTCTTTATTTATGTGTTCTGGAAATGTTAAAACACTCAAAAGAGCAAAATCCCTAGACAATGCCTGTGTGTTTGGCAAATTATATGGACCATTGTATTAGGATACACAATTAAGTGACAAAATTTTTTGTTGTTGTTTATTGGGGGGTTTTTTGTCAGCTCTTAGCCTCATAAGCAATTTTGGGAAGCAGGTGCTATCTTTGATAAGGGTAAATATATGCCTAACTCACTCAAGAAACATTAATAACTGGATTATGTAAGGCTGTTCTTAAGGAACTAATGGCTGCTGCCACTTACAGGCCTACGATGTTTTTATGCAATTATTTCGATAGTACACAGACCCTATTTTTAATGGAAAATAAATAATCTAGTGTCAGTTTCCTTAAACTGAGGTTTCTTCTGTTGATTTCTTTAGCCATCCTGGACAGTTGACACTTTGTGTCAGAAATTTTTCAAAAATTAAGCTACCACACATGGAAAGAGGCTGTAAGTAATGTGGGGGTGAAACTATTTTCACAATGAAACCGACAGGAGCCACTATGAAACAGGTGGGGATCTCTTTTGGCACTGCCTTTGGAGGCATATCTGTATGCTCTAAGTGGTTTTCATTGGCAATAACACAATATATTAATCATAGCAATGCCCAAGGCTGTGGCATTGTCTAGGGATCATCATGGGCACCTGTGTGAAACATAAAATATTTGAGAGCGAGTGTAAAGTGCCAGGTGAAGGGCGAGGGTTTGGAGTCAGCTGGCTTCTGATAAAAAAACCCTGTTAAGTCCTGCATTCCTCCCACCTCTGTGCTGTAGCTGGTGGCCTCTGGGAACAATAGGCTGTGACAGGGGAATGGAGGGCCTGGTGGTGGCACTGAGAACCAGCAAAGCTGTCTTCACCAAGGTGAGGAGTCTTTAGTTCAACAGCAGAAACAGGGAAAGATGGGAAGTCAATCACTTAAGTTGGGACCAGTTTGCTTCCTGGTGAACTGCTTCCTTTCATTTTTCTCCCATGTACAATGACTCCTTCACAAATAAGCCAATTTGAACAAAAGAAATCCTGATGTCTGTTGAAAGAAACCACTCCAACTAAAATGCCTGATGTTGGCTAACTTTCTAATGGCAGACATCACCACACTACTCTTATTAATTAGGTCATAAAACTTTGTTTTTGAAGATGTGTCTGCACTGAGGGACAATGTGATTTCATAAGAGTACATATAAATTGACATGCTGGGCACTTGTAGAGTTGGAAGTGTTGCTATGAGAGTAGCTGGTGAAGGACTAAAATGTAGTTGCAGCACTAAACATGTGGCAGGTGAAATTTACATCTTTCTATGTTCATAGTTCCAGATCTCTCAGACTTTGACATCTTCTGTGTTTGCTGCTGTCGTCTTTAATAGCTACTGGCATTAGGAAGTGGTTTGTTTTACATGTGAGCCATGGCAGCTAGCATGTTTAAGTAAACCAAGTTTGGATAATTTTTGGAGGCTGGAAATGGGAAATTACAGAACTGCTGAAAACCACAAGCAATTCTTGTTTTTCCTACGGACAGTAATGTTTCTCAGTTATTGACTATGTTTTGTAAGATGTGTGGTGGAAGTACTGTGAATGTGTGTAGGTTTTACTTCTGAGCCAGAAAAAAAGAAAGCCATTTTGAAGTACTGTGTCAGCCTTCAGATTTTTTAGGTAATTACTTGGGTATATGATTCTAGAAAATAACAAAAGTCCTTTTAACCTGCTTCCCATTTGTTCCAGGAACAGCATTGTACTAAATTGTAAGGCAGCTGTGAGGTTGCAATGCCTGTGATATAAGCCATGATCTGAATTTTCTAAAGGAGGTGCTCTGAATTGTTGTTTTGTAAGATGAAAAGGTTTTTTAGGTTATTGCTGAAAAGGGCCAGAGCCTTTTGCTGTCTCCTGCCTTGAAATAGATTTTGGGTTTCATTTAATATCTCAGATGTCAGATATGACTGCTTTTTATGGAAATACTCTTATTGTAACCTACATCCATTCTTCTCTGTTCCCTTCCCTCATGTTCAGAGCTGCTTTTTGGAGGAGGTTACATAAAGCTGTTTTGTGCTCGTGATATGATGTGAGGCTTCAAAGAAGACTACTGAAAGAGAAAAGCAATTTCTATTTGGAAGAGCCGTGCAGTGGCCTCGTGCTAACGGCACACTTGAACACTACTTGACGATAGTGAAGAAAATCTAATTGCCTCAAAAGCTCCTGCTTATTCTTGACTTAACTCTAAGCTACATTGAAGTTTGTGCCATCTGTAACACAGAGCAAGCTAATACAGAGATAGTTTAGAAAGGGCTGTTCATATACCAGGAATTGTCTCAGGGTGTGTAAAGAATAGGCAAAGAAACAAGGCAAGCACTGCAACAAAAGGGCTTACTTGTCCATTGTGTATGCTATAGAAAAATACATATTTGCCATGTCTTAATTCTGTAGCTGAAGTGTTGTGATAAAAGAATTGCAGTCTTGAGGTGTATATTGCATCCAGAAAATCAAAAAACAAAGACCCCAATTCCTGAATTGTTGCTCTAAAACCAATGCTTTTTTGGTTGGTTTTGTTATACACAAAATCTAGAATATATACAGACAAATATATATGGTTAATATTTTGGTTAAAACCATATTTAGTGCTAGTAACTTTTGCTGTAGTTGGATATTTAAAGCATCTAACCTTGTCTGATGCTAACTGAATTGTTTGGGATTGTTAGCTCTATTCCATATGGGAGGCTTTTCCTGTTATAGGATAGAGAGGTATTTTTTCTATCTTTTTTAAAATGACCTTTCAAAAAATTGTTTAACAATAGTCTGTTAAATCATGTTTGCATCTATAAACAGAGGTGTATGTGTGCTATATGTTGATGTATTTGCTTAGATGTTGAACAAGGTTTCACAGGTACCAATATATTATTGAAATATCTCCATTAGTGATCTTGAGAACAGTTTTAATAAATGAGCTCGTGAAATGCACATCTATCCCCCAACCCCATGTAAAAACATGTATACACTTTTTTCAGTTAAACAATCATGGAAATAGTGGTTATTTACTTCACAGTTTTTCTCCTTGGTGCAGCATGCAAATGCTACCTGGTATAGTAGATTCTCTGAAATAGGGATATTCTACCTCAAAAAAAAAAAATTTAAACGTGAAATGAGAGACAGGTTTTCCAGTGACATTAAATATCTGCCATATGAGCTCAAGTAAAACAAATTCTTTGATGCATATTAATCTTCTTTTTATTTTCTGGAGGAAGACATTACCTTTTGCTGCATGTCTTGTATCATTTATGTACCTTGTCCATCATTGATTGATCTGATACTAAGACAAAAAATACAAAAACGAAGGTATTTTAGGGTTTTTCAAATTATTTGCTGGAAAACCTTGCCATCACAAAAAATAAGCAGGCTTCACCCTATTACAGTTTTTTTAAGCTCACTTCAGTCTTGTGTTAGCAATGTGATGGAGTGTATGACTAGCAGTTCTATGGGCATTTCTTGTTCAGATATCTTTCCTTCTCTGTTCCTTAACACCTCATTTGACCTGTATCTCTCTGTGGCTATGCAGTTTTTAGTGGATCGGATTTCCTAGTTATCTCCCACTTTCTCCCATTTCCAATCCCTTCCTCTTTATTCTACTGCCATTTCTCCCCTCAAAAACTAAAAGGTTTTTTTCTCTGTGTAGTCTACCTTCTTTTTTCTGTTTCTTTCTATCTAACTTTTCTTTCTTTAAGATCTTCTTCAGATATTGACATTGCGTTCTCGCTGTATTTTATTCATCTGCCCTTCTGTTTTTCTTGATTTTTTTCCTCTTTATGGAGTCTCTTAGTTCTAAGCTGCCATGGCATTAAAGTGGCAGTGGGAGAGGAAGGCATCAAGTGTAGCACTGCATGAACACAGGGTTGTGGAAACCCATCCACAGAGGTGGTCGTAAAGTTCTTCATTATTTAAACTTTGCTATTGATGTAAGTATTCATATGACCAAGCTCTTGAACTTGCTTGCTTTTAGCTAAGCACTTATCAAGAGACCCAAGTTTTGGGAACTTCACTAAGAGATTTGATAACTGTCTTTATGTTCTGATCCTCATCGTCTCACTGGAAAACTGTGCACTTTATTAATTTGATATAGTATTTAAAATTTTAGATGTTAATCACGTGGGCATCAGTACTTTTATTACTGGAATATTTTGAGTAGTCATCTGGTACCTCAAATCTTGGGTAAGATTTTTACTTTCTTGCATGGAGTGAGGATATTCCATTTATTTTTCTTCTTCCTTATTCTGGTTTAAAATCTTATTTTATTGACCCTTTGACATAAAGCTGTGAAGGAGGTGTGGATTTTCTGGCTTTGTGTCTGATAATAAAGTATATTCTTCTGCACAGACTTGCATATATGCACATACACACATGCATGAAACCCCATAATTAACAAAACCTTTGATTTGAGATTGATTCCAAGTATCATCCAGAAACAATCTGGTATATTTTGCATAAGTCACACAAGGATAGGATCACATTTTTCCCAATTTGTAATAAGTCAGCGCTGGCTACTATTCCATCTTCTGCTGTCATTTAAACTGTTGGAACTAGAAACGTACCATTAGTTTTTATTTTGTTATAATTTCCTCTCTGTACTATATTCCACTTAAAAGCATGAAGAGAGGTTAGTTATCATATAGTAGGAAAGACAAATCTCAGTAAAGTGGCCATGTAAAACAATAGATATAATTTGGGCATTAGATTGTTCTACACAGGAAACTAATTCTCCTGCTGTCTCTCCACGCAGCGCAGTTTGGCCACTCTCAGCCTGAGCTCAAGAGCTCTGCTTTGAAGGGCAGCTGGAGGAGGAGTCTCAGAATCTGCCAGCAAACCACGTGGATTTTCTGTGCATAATCTAGGTGATTGTCCTAGCTGTGTGTGAAATTTAGGATTCTCTCAAACATGCTGTCAGTGGTTTTGCACTCAGTGTGCCTGTCGGAGGGAAACTCACATGATCTTGGGGGACAGAGAGTGGTTGTAATTAGATGTAACTACAAAAGCATCCTGTGGCTTCTACCAATTGCTCATGCTTTCTGAGAATTGTGGGATGAGTGCTAGAGGATGTTGTTGTTCTAATGACATTGTATGCACGTTTACAGCACAATTAGCAACATTAAGTTAAATGTCCTAGATACTAACATTTATCACTTGTAGGTTTGAAAAGACTTTCAAACCTTGGGCAAGGATGGAGACTGAGTCAGTAGACTTTGAGTTCAGCCTGCAGTGTGGGCATGCTATGGAGGTTTGGGTCCCAGTTCGGGGCAAAAGAAGCATCTTAAACACACGATGTGTTTTCAGTTGTACTTGAGCTTTAATGTATCAGAAGGAAGGAGTGGTGCTGTCAGTAGGAAGAGAGGTACAAACCTGGATTTTTTTTTATAAGTGCACCTTTACGAAGCCTTTTTCATTCCTTTAATATGACATACTCTTCATATAATGTTTTCCTCTGTAGTCTGGTATTTTATTAACGTAGGAGGCTTTTCATCCAAAAAACTGTACCCATCCAAAGAGAGATAAAAGAAACTACACATTCTTCCATGCATTTTTTGAGGGAAAGGCTCCAGTATGAGAGGCTTGTATGGCGCCATCTTCTCTGGAATTTTCTTGTAGTTTCAAATTGTGACGAGATTCCAACATCCAAAAAATCATCTTTCCAAGACACTGTAGGTTATTCCTGTTATTCTAGGAACTACCTCTCTTTGATTTGTATTATGTGAAGTATAAGGTGGTTGTGGGGCTAATGGTGAATTTAAGGTTTGGTATCTCATGATCATCAGAATAAAAATGGGGGGCTTATATCTCCTTAAAGGAACAAAAGCATTACAGTTTCTTCGTGATATACATGGAATTTTGTAATATCACTGAAAGCAAGTAAGAAGCTGATCTTGAAAGATGACATTTTAGTTTACATAAATGCTGCTCTAGGTCGTGTTTAATTTTTCTTCCACTCATTTCTCATGCAATCATGACAGTCATACCTAGTCTCAAAGCCTTATAGAAAAAGAGATGGATATGCAAGTAGTTTATGCAAGTCTTTAAAACAGAGTGTGAGATTTATTTTTTTTTACAAAGTACATTTCTGTGAAATTTGATACATTTTATATATTTGATATATTCTCTTATGCAACACACGTGAGAGAAGTGTTGTGACAAAACACTTCGTGCTGCAAATACAAGCAGTCATGCTAACAAATCCTTTATTTCATACTGTCATGCTAGTTCCAGGAAAAAACACCTATGTGTTATTACTGCTGCTCGTTTTTGCATCTCCTTTAATATTGATAGCATCATTTATGTGCTGTCAGTATGTGTATGGTGAATTATGCTTCTTCATGCCTTTTATTTTTACAGGCTGATTTTTTAAATCCCAGGCCTGCTTGGTACAAAACCTTACAAGATGTAAACCATCACTGTTTTCCATTGCAAACCCCAACCTTGTTTTCTGTATAACATTTGCAGAAAATGTGTAATATACGGCTAAAAACATGAACCATTTGTAAGTCCTGTGTGTGAACAGATATTAAATACGAATTCACGTGTCAGACAGACAGTGGCAGCTGCTTTGTTTATGTATGGCACGATCCCATATTAAATCAAATGGCAAGTGCACAGTTTGACAGATAGTGTCATCAGTGCAAACATTATTAAACTCATTAAAGACATAGCTTTTAATTTTTTATTTAAAGTACATATATTTGGCTTGCAGAGCCTTTCCCAGTCAGAGCCTACAGCAGCAAGTACTAATTCTGCATATTTTTTTTGCCTAACAAAGCCTGCTGTGTTTCTGGCTGTTCCTTAGGGGCAGTGCCATGATGTTTATGGCTTCCCCTGCACATCGTGCATTAGGATCTGTGACCAGAAATTCCATTTGAGAGCACATCGCTCGGGATAGCACTCAGTGGTCTTTTCATTTTGATTGATGGCTCTGGTTTTGCACCATCTGGCTTCTGATAGGCTGCATTAATCATATTCCGAACGATGAAAATTTAGACAGGATTTTTTTAATGATGTATGTTGAAAAGTACATGATTATATGTGTTTGTGTATTTAATTCCTATAAGTTCCAGTCATATGAAAGAGAGCAACAAGCCTCTCTCATGCAGATTGTGTTGAGTTCCATAGATCTCTAAATAAATCTCTATTTAAGAATGCCCATATTTCAATTTTACTCTTAGTTTTAACTTTATTTTGCTTTCTGTCATCTGTTTATAGTCACTGCTTTATGATGATGTTTTTTACTATTATGTTTGGTTAGGAACAATGGACTTGTCTAAAGCATTTGGATTGCATCTCAGGTGTTTCAAGTAAATCTTAAAGTTTCTTTCTGCTGCTTTGATGATATGCTGCACTTCTGAGTTTCTTTGCAAACATAGCTTGAGATCCAAAAAATCACAGAGTATTCTGAGTTTGAAGGGACCCACAAGGACCATAGAGTCCAACTCTTAAGTGAATGGCCTGTACGGAGTTTGAACTTGCACCCTTGGCGTTACCATCACCAAGCTCTGGAACAGAATATCATCAGGTTTTAAATTCTATATGTGTAGAACATCTTAAATTTGTCATATTTGAATTCACATCCTAGGGGAAAAAATAGTAACCTGAACTGTAGATGCAATATATAAAAGTCAGTAATTGGCCATATTTGAAAGCTTCTGAGAGAGTTTGACAATAGCTTATTTAGGGTATTGTGTTGGTGGATTAGCAAAATTCAGTCTCCCAATATGGAACTAAACAGCCAACATGGAGTTGTTCAGAGTTCCAGATTTTATTTGGTTTTCTGATTTACAAGTAAGCAATTATCTATACTCCTTCTCATTAGGTTGCTTTCATTCTGTCACAGTTAACAATTTAACTTAATGGGAAAATTTGGCTTATGTTCTATACTCTGTGACATTGAAGCAATGAGCTAGTTGTTAGGTTTCAGAAGCTGCTTAATCTTCACTGTTTGAAGTTTCAAAGATCACAGGATGAGAAGCTGCCCTGAATTCCCTTGCATCTATGGATCTGACACTCCATGAAATGGTGGACAGACAGCAGTGCTTTATAGTCTTAATAAGAAATCAGGTGAGTGCAGTTGCTCTATCCCCAAATCCAACATTTGCAGGTCACACTGGGGTGTGCTTTCTGAGGTGTTCCCCTCCAGTCAAATGCTGTGGAAGTATCACAGCCATCAATTTTTCATTGACAGCTATGAATTGAATTATTGTGGGGGGCTTTGTTTCATGTTTTGTTTTAATTTTTTAGTCCCATTTTCTCTCACTTTTCCTCATGTAGTCTCATTCACAGAGCTTGCAGGTACTTTGGTATCTCATATAGATATATACATATATATATACACACACACATACATACACACACATATATATTTTCCCTCAACTTTCTGTGTGAAAATAATACCTTAAGAGAATGAGATATGGAAGAATACCATGTGTAACTTAGCAGGAAGGTGGAGCAACATTCATCCATAACACCACCTAAAGCAAAATTTCCTGTTCTAATTTTATTTCTGCCAGGCTTGATGATGCCTCTCTGTAGAGTAGATGAGGTTTCTTTTGAGATATCTGGCATGAATTCTTCTAATTTAAAACTGTTCTTAGGGTTCAAGCTAACGGCATGTTAGAATGTTGTTTGATATACTGTAGTAAGAAATAGTTTTTGAGGAAGATTTTAGAAAACTCAATCACTGTATTTAATAAAGATATAAAGCTTTCTAAGGTCTAGAAGTGTGCAGATGCTGAGAGCACCCTGTCTCACATTTGCTCATTTCCAGTTTTCTGCAAAACTCTCCCTTTTCTGTTTTCTCCCTCTAATGTGTTCATGTATTCTTGTACATTTATTTTAAAAATAAGGCTTGTCTGTTTTTTTACAGTCTCACAGCTTTTTAGAATACACATATGGGGTTGAGAGAAGCATAATTCATCGATAATCTGTGTTAAATTAAGTAGTGATGCTGAAAATTAGGATAAAGAAAACCTGCTTAATCATGATTACAAAAGCATTATTACAAAATTTTCATTTGCTTGACAAGGAGAATTTTTAAAAAATCTTCATGGCCACGTTTCTGATCAACCTGTACCCAGTGTTGAATTACATTTCTCTAATAAATCAGCAACTGATCTTGAGTAATTTTGCTGTGGCCTTACAGATACAGAACTCCCACCTTATTTTGCCTGACTCATAATTAAAGTTCACCTCAGAGACATTATGGAAGTTAAAAAGTTAGTCTTGCCAACAGGCAGAATGAGTATCTTCTCCTAAGCTGTTCATAAAAGCTTGGATCCTCAAGCTTAGAAGAAGCCTTCAGTATGCATACTGTTCCCTGGTGTTCTCATTACCCAACTTTCAACTTGGAATAACAGCATCAGTGTACAGGCTTCTGGAAGCTGGAGCCATCCAATGCACTGCTGATAGCAGAGGTCTGCAGTGAAAAGGACAGTTGCTCATAGCAGCATTGTGAAAGGATCCTCCGAGCTTTGTCAGATATGAGCAAGATAGTCTGTGTTGCAGAACGCAAGGTGTTCTGCATTACACTTCAAAACATGGAGAGAAAGGTAAAATATATATGCCAGTGTCTTCTGGAAAAATGGAAAAAACATTGATATTGTCATTCAAACACTGGGATGTAGTGTGGAAGGATGAGTTCAGAGCCTTCAGGATGGTTGATAGAAATCCCTAACAAGTGAAACATTTATATGGTAGATCGCCTTTCATCTCTTTCCAAGTTTATATATGCCACCTTAGGAAAGCAGCCCACAACAACTTGTCATACAGGTTACTTGTGGTTTTGACTTTCAGGAAGCAGCTCAATATGAAGAAACATTGTATTACCATATTTTCTGAAATGCAAGGCCTGCCTTTTCAGCTGAGCAGCTCCAGTCAATCTTATCTTAGTCCATGCAGGTTTAATGACTTAGCTTCCTGAAGTCAGTGCAGTCAATTAATTCTGTAGAAATAGGCCTTGCGTTGCTGTAGAGATGCTGCCTGTGCTCTTATGGCCACTGTGGTTTTTGTTTCCGTTTCAATAGGGAGGATGGAGGAATTTGAATTTTGGATTGTATTTTTGGGTTGAATTTTTGTTATGTTCTTTTTTAGTTTTATTGTCACTCCCTATGTTGAAAGAAATGTAAGGAGTAAATAAATACTCTAAAATCTGTTAAGTTTTATCTGCTTCTATATGCACATTCCATTCTTTGTAAAGCTTTCCAGTAACAAATCAGCAAATGGGATGACTTTTAATGAACTCCTTTCCAGGGATATTTAAGACACTTATATCTGATTTTGTTCTTGCTCTGGTTATTAACAATTTTGTATCAAAAGCTAATGTAAATTTATTTTAGGATGTTTGGATTTGGAAAACAGATACCATTGGTATTTATTTTTAAAATTTCTGCATGTTTGTATTTAAAAATCCACAGCATTTGAATGAATTTGATATAATAATCCAGGAAGGTATACATGTGAGGATTTTCTAAATTATTTCAAAGGATTCTCGCTTCCTTGAAACTACATACAGGTTTTTGATGCTTTTAAACTTAACTCCTTTATAAATACTGTCTTTGAGTACTTCCATTTCTTGGGATATGTGTAGTTCTAAGGTGAGGGGAAGCTCTGTATAGTTTGGATTCTGAGGGTATGTAGCATAAGAAAAATGGTTGGGACTGTGCACACTGTGCAAGCTCAGTGTGTCTGGTAAGTCGGGTCTGTACATCAAAACACTTGGTGGAAGTACGGAAAGCGAAAGTACTTACTGTAAAACCTTTGTAATGCTTCATCTCTACATCAAAGTAATGCAGTTATTCATATTGGAAACAGGATAATGTAGTTGCCAAGAAAGCTATTTTGTCTTTAGTGGTAGATAATATTCCACTGTATCCCATACATATACATCATTTCTGTGGAGAATGCTCTACAAATTATCTTTAGAAAGAGCTCTGCTGGGCCTTGTTTTATTTTTTTCTTGGACCTGATTCTGAGAACATAATTCCACAAAAAGAAAAACATAGAGCAAATGAGAAGAGAAAGTTAATTGCCAGTATCTGTTTGTGTATTGTCATGGCAGTTGTGATTTTTGAGGAACAGTTACCTCTTCTACAGTCTTTCAAAATCCCAGTTCCACTGAAATACTTGAAATGAGCTATCAGCATATTTTCTTCTGAAAAGTAAGATAGCTTTTGATTCTAAGCTAAAGCCTATAAATTATCCAGAATCAAAAATTGCTAGCAGCTTATTTGTGGGAGGAAAAAGGAATTTGCATCTCATAGGAAAAATAACAGGCATGTGAGGATGTATGAGTGTATGGAGAAGACTTGGCTGACATGTATTTGTGTGCGTAAGTCAAATACCAGTCCAAAGTTATTGTTCTGCTGTATTTCCTCAGCAGTGAACAACAAAGTGACAACTGCTGTAGTACTCAGGCACCATCTGTCTTGTGAACCCTGCCATTCTGTTCTTGCCTGAATATGATAAATTTTACCTTATTTTCCCAAGAAAATAAAAATAGTATTTAATCTACAGTTCAAAAGCTGGATCAGTTCCAAGTGAGGCCCTGTTAGTAGCGATATCCCTTGTCTCTGGGGGTGTAAATTTGGGCTTACACCTAAGTGTGTGTATATAAATATTACAGATTTATTGCTGCTTGTGCTGTGCTATGCCACAAATACAAGTCTGTATACCAACATGCTATATAACAACAAAACTTTTTAACAATCACAGTAATTTGTATCCACAATAATGTAATTATTTTTCAACTGAAGACTTTAAAGGTATTCTAATGGTCGGGGAACGGGGGAAGAGATTAAAGTGGATTTCTGTTTGGTTTTGTATTGTAAACACTTTGCTGGTGGTATGTTGTGAGCAATGTCTTTTAGGTATTTTTTTAAATTTTAATTTCAGCATGGTGAGATTTGGAATTACTGGATAATTTTTCAAATGCAACCTTCCCATTTTCTTCCAAATAAACAAAATTCATCTAGGGTGGTTTTTTTTTTTCCCCCCAGAATTCCTAGTGAAATAGTGTTTATGTGACTGTCTTACTGCTGCTTTTTCCACTTTCAAACTTTTTCATCATCTTTAGTTGTGTTAAGGTGTAACTGTACTTGTGGTCTCAGCCCCTGAATTATTATGCTGCACCACTTCCACAGTTAAATACATTGGACAGCAGCAAAAGTACCTGAAAGCCAGCTGGCTCCGTGCATGGCTTTGTCCTATGAGGGGCCTAATGAATAGGCACTTAAAAATTGTAACCAAAGATCTGCACATGTCTCTGCAGAAACTTGAAGCACCTGCTTCATTTTTTAATTTAAGTGGTTTTATAAAGTCTGCATATTCGTAGTCTTTCTGTCAGAGATACAGGATCTCCACCATTAATTAAAAATTACAGTGTGCCTTGAGAAAAGGTGACCTCATGTAAAAGACTAAATTATTTTCAAACACTCTATTTTAAGAAAGTGATATCCACACTGCAAACATTTGCAGTGAGCAAGCATAATGAGAGCAGTGTGTGAAGCCATGAATCCCAATTGCTTGGGTTTATGTACCAAATGACAGCAAACTGTGTCTTAAAAACTGAACACAAGCTATCTTATGGAATTAGAAGATGGGACATAATTATCTTCATGACTTCTATCTGTTACTTAGAATTTTTTTCTGGAAATTTCGTGAATACTTTTTCATCTTGAAAATGTCTGTTTGGTATGGTTTTTCTCACACAAGTGAAAGAAATCCTTTACTGTTCCTGTAAAAATAAAAATATTGTAAGAATTTAATACAGGAAGTGGTGAGGGAGCAGATTGTTTTAAAGAATAAGAAGGTGTCTTCTCAGATGCAATTTTCTTGCTCTGCATGCTCAGTTGTATATCTACAATAGGTGCTGTTCCCAGTGGAGGTGGGAGGGTGAGAGAGAGGTGGAGATGGTGCAAGGCTCTTTCTAGATATCCATAATAAGGTCCAGCATGGCTGGGAAAAAGAGCTATGTTTATAAAATAGAATAAAAAGAGCGATACAGATAATGAGTAAATCTTTCGTCCCCTCAGATGATGAGAACCCCACACTCATGCAGCATGGGGCAGAGCCCAGCTGAGTTTTCTCACAGCAGGCTGCACGCATACTGACCATGGAAAAGTTTTCCTCTGGGGTCCACAAAAATTGCTCCTTGAATACACTTGGATCTCTTGTTCTAAAAACCAGAAAAGGCTCTTGCTTTTCTTTTACTGTTTTTCCTTTAAAGTATTCTACAGAGTAGAACTTGTGCCTGTGTATGTTATGTGCTCTCTCTGCTCTCAGTGAAATATTCCAGGTACAGGAAACCTAGAACAAAGTTCTAATGGTGAAAGGAGCAATGTTGCAAATGCAGTCAGGTAAACATTTAAAAAAGAAAAAAAAAAGATGTAGTCAATGGCCCCTCTCCTCAAAAAGTGATGGGAATGAGGAAATGCCCTTGTAAATGGTGTACCCCATTTAAACACTGTTTGTGAATACCAAGGTGAATGTGCCTTCAGATATATCTCAAGAGACTTACATATGAGAAAAACAGCAAGTGAAGAAACAAATGCTTAAGGAAAGAAAAAACAGTCCTACCAGACTCACTGTCTGCTTCACTTGGAGGAAAGACATAAATATTGTTTGCCATATAACACTGAAAAATGTGTGATGAATGTAGCAACTGTAAAACCTTCATTGTTCCTTCAGCTAAAACAAACAGAATGTGTAATTAGTTGGCTGCTTCTGCCTAATCCTAAATCCCAAGAAGGTTTGAGTCACTGTCTACCTGATTTTTTACAGTCATATTTCAGTTGTTTCAAATCATCTCCATGTTTGCGTGCACCAAACCTCTCAAAGCAGAACAGAACAGTTAACACTGCCCTGACATGCTGCTCTTAGAAAGTTAAAGGGGAGCTTCCTGCTTGTATTTCATTGACTCAAAGCCATACCAGTGATTACCAAATGTTTAGAGTATTTTTTTCACAGCCTTCAACTTTGTACATTTGGTTTTATAGATGAATCTCAGTACTAATTTTATTTTGTAGGCTTGTGGGTTTTTAATTATTTATTCTTGCTTGATGAGGCAGTTAATCTATTTAAATTTATATCTTTTGAAGTAAAATTCACTTCCAGTTAACTGTAGTACACAAGGTTAAAATGGTTTTGTATTTGCAAGGTCAAATTAAATATAGTCTTTTTGTGGATGCACAGTAAATTATTGATTTTATTTCTGTGTCAGAATGAGAGAAAGTTTGGATTAGAATTAATGTAAACTGAAATCCTGTTATAGCTGGAAGGACTCTTGAATGAGATAATACCTTGGCAGATATTGCTTGGGGTTTTTGTCTTCTTAGATAGAACTTCATGAAAGTCCATTTTCCTCTTCTGGACCTTCTTGTCCAAGTTTAACTGTTGTATGTTTTAATGAGTAGTCAGACATCTGCTGCCTCAGAAGAGCCCAAGGTAGTTCACTGGCCTTTCATAAGCCTCACACAGAGAATATTCAAACACATTGTTTTCACAAACGCAGTGTCATGGAAGAGGAAGTTCATTGAAGTCATCTATCAAATGTCAAATATGGAGGTCAAAGCAATAGTTCTGAGTTTGGTCACAGTTGTCTGAAAACCTCAGCTAAATGCCACTGTGGAGTTGAAGATCACTGTAGAAAACGTGCACAGTAGTCCCACAATTTCCCTTCATTTCTACAGGAAGAGAATCTTGGATGGAGTATATGTGAAAGTCAGTTAAAGCCATTGAAGTTCACATCTGTAGAACTGGTGTTAAATAAGCCTCATCCTGGTCAGGGCATGTGCCTTGTGCCATTTTGAAGGACTTTCTGGGTAAAGATTACTTCAAAACTTGTAGAGACAGTCTGTATGCAGAGACAATGTCCTTTATTAGACAAAATGTTGCTGTTGAAAAAATTCTCAGGCTGCTGAAAGCTCTTCTGTTTCTCCCAACTGTATCAGCTGATATGTTTATTTTTAGAAAGATAGTTCACCTTATGAATTTTGCTGGTTTTTTGCTTTAGATCATTAAGGCTATACCACCACTATTTTAAAATCAACAAAAGGATAGGTTATTTCTACCCTTTTTAAAAATATATTTATTTTCAGAGTCATCTTGGATTTCCTGAGCTACCTTATCGCCTAAGATGACAGAACTGAATTTTAGGGGAACAAGGAGGGTTCTCTGATTCCTGTCTTGCTACTTTCTTATGAAGTACCAAAGTACAACAAATACAATCAACTCCAGAATGTTTTGTAGCTTTTTTCTTTCCTTTGCTTTTTGTAGTAGTGCAAGGAAGGACTACTGCACTTGTGCCTGACAAGGTGGAAGAGAGCAGTACAGAAGTTGTGCAAGGCTGAGGCTGGGCAGTAGGTCAGGCAGTTCAGAAGGTGGCATAACCAGAGGGAAACATTTAGAAGCAAGTGGAAACAGAAACATTAACCAAAGGAAGCGTGTTAATTTGATATTTTCTCCAAGGGATATTTGGATTACGTTTCCTTGATTAGTGCTGTGATTTATAGTTGTAACTGGCACTTTTTTCCCGGCTAGAAGCAACTCTATCTCTTGTCATACACAGCATCTCCTACAATCAAGTACAATTAAGCTGGGCTCAGATTTGCATATTTGAAGTTGTATGAGCTTATTCAAGCCAACAAAAAGAGGTCTGTCTTGCTAGGCTAGACCATTATTTGAGCTAATCTGCCTGCTTGTGTACAGTAATGTTTTGCATATGGTTCTAAGAGATATGTGCAGCTGGGTGGCATAGTTCTGAATTATTGGAATGATTCATGGCACTAGTTTCCGTGCAGTCACCTTTTTCCTTTTTTCATAAATGAATACAGCCTCAACTCAGTAGAAATCCAGGCTTTCTTTGCACTGCAGCACAAGTATTGTTTGTTCTTTACAGCAAAGATCAAAGGATATTTTTTTTTCGTAAATAGCTGCAGGAACCACAGATCATAATTCATTGAAATTGCTTCCCCCTCTTCCCCCTCCCCCCACCCCTTTTTAATCTTAGAACTATACTATTGTGGAGTATTTATTGTTTTACTATGGAATCTAGATGTCACTGGCTGCAGTTATGTTGATTCAGTATGGCCTTTTGTATATGTTTTTCTGAGCTACAAATGATTGCATTTAATTAAAACACACACATTAGACCAGATGGTCTTTTAAATGGAAAAAACCTCATAATATGGGCAAGGAAGCCTCCCCATGTTTCTATGCAGGGCACTTTCTTCCCAGGAAAATGCTTGAAACGAGAAGGGGTGGCATAAATACACAGGTGGTATTTTAAAAGCTAAGTAGTACTAAAAAAGCTTCCTTTGGTTCTAGCAGCCTCCTTCCAGACTTCTGTAAAAATGTCTGCTTCCCCCATGGAGTGGGGTCTCTCTGTGCCAAGGAAGAATCCCAGCACTGTTGTGCTGACAGCAGCCTTGTCATGGTGTCAGTTGAAGTAATAGGTGCAGGTGGTTAGCACATAAAGTGAATAATCCTTATTTGTCATTCCTGGGCACCTCCTGCAGCCAGACATTTCTCTCCCCTTCACCACGCACATACAGCACGTGTTCTATAAATCCCTGTGGGCCCTCTAATTTCTCTGTTGCAGGTAAGGAAGGAAAAAAATTAAGTTTTCCTTAGGATAAATTTCTTGCTTTGAATTCAGTTTCCAAGCAATCTCTTGTCAACTCCTCTCATATTTTATTTCTCGTCTAACCTCTTTATCTTCTGCCTTTTTGTGCTAAAACAGACATTTCTTCTGTCCAAACTCCCTGTATTTTATTTTCAGAAGTTATGCTTAAGGAAGGAATAAGAGAAATGCTTTTCCTCCCGCAGGTTATTCCCATGCTTTTGTGCCAATAATACCCTCCTACACTCCTGTTTTATGGGAAATTATCGTGTTGGCATTGGGTCAAAGAAAGAAACTTTCAAATGGGGAGTGGGTGGTAGCGGATGCAGTTTTTAAATAGTCTTCCCTCCAGTTTGGAAATGGTACTAGCATGTGCATTGGAAGATATGTACAGGCCTAGAAAACAGGTCTCTTATTTAAATCATATTGAAAAATATGGAAACAGCTTGGCTTGATTTATCTTTTCTCTTTCTTTGGAGTAGAAACCACATTTTATCTTAGGTGTGTTCCCTTACGCTTGCCAACTTCTGAAGCTGTAAAGGTGAACATTTAGGGTGAGTATTTAGGACAATCAGTGCTTTACTTGGGTTTCAAAAGAGACTTTTAAGCAGATCACGTAAGAAATGTTTAAAAGGGGTTGGAGGAGGGACCTGTCCTTGAATATATATTACAGATATACATGCTTTCCCTCTTGTTTCCACAAATAATACACAGAAGTGTGATAATGCTAACATAGCTCAATCTTTTGGTGTCCTGCACTCCTTGCAGGAGAGCAGTGAGACTGAGAATCCCACAATTCTGTCTGCTGGAGGCTGGGAGTCTTCCCTTACGATTCCCATCTCTTTCATCTACCTCACCTTGAAAACTTCCTCTTATCCTGCTGGAGTAGAGGATAAGAGAGAAGAGGAGGAAGAAAGTGAGGCAATGGAAATAAAGAGCCAGAATACTAAACAGAATCATGTACCAGAAGATTGCTTTCAAAAATACACTGCTGGGCTTCAAGGAGTCTGCAACCTCACTTGTTTCTCCAGCATTTGTCTCTCTAAAAAGACTTGAGCTAATTTCTTGCCGTCCTTGCTGCTTTGCTTCCTGTATTAACAGTCTGTATTTGTTGCATCCATCTAAAAAAGAAAGGGGGCTTACTTTTTTATCCATTCAGTTATTGCAAGGCCCAAGAACGAAGCAAATTCATCAGCTGTTCTTCCCTGTTAACTTGGTCAGGTTTTTTCCCACTAACAGTAAAAAAATGAGGTGAATTCTATAGAATTATTGGGGCTTGGGTCCAGGTATATTCAGGGCATTGTGTGTTTTTTTAAAATAACAGGTAGGGTAGTAATACCTTACATAATGGGATTTTGAATGAAGATGGTTGTTGATGGTATGATGGTCTGATGGTATTAATGTCCTTCAAATTATGTTTCTTAAAAGTTATATTGGCTTAGAGCTCAGACAGCCATTGGTTACTAAGTGCTGTTCTGCTGCCCAAGATGACTTGAACCATGACAGCTGAATTGGATTTACACGTTTTTTATCTTAAGGTCTTGCCCTGACTACAAAAAGTTATCATCCTGAGGTCTTAACTCAGTTCTTCTATGTTCTTTGTCAATAGATGTCAACATGTGGAATGCTACAGCAGTAGATATATCAAGTGCAAGGGACTGGAACAATCATATAATAAAAATAATTTTTCTAAATAAAAAGGATTGATTGAATTGGTAAGAGAGGTGGTGCTGGAACAGTCAAAGTCAGGCTTCTGCACTGCAGTTAGGTTCAGGAAAAGTGAATTTATTAAGACAGCCACATCTTACCTCATTTTTATCATATACTTTCAGGAATTATTTTGATAGTCAGCAGTACTGAATTGCTGTAAAACAAGCCAAGGAACTATTGAAGCTGCTCTTTTGTAACCTTTGGGCAAATGCAGTATAACTCTTATGCCTGGCACAGCTGCATTTGCAGCTTCGTGAAGTCATGATTTTTTTCTGAGGTGAAGAATGCTATTGGTTTTTTGCTTGCATCATCAACAGGGGCAGTTGTTTAATAGGTAAAATTTGCAAGTCAGAATAACATGCCTTTTTACTGTTGTTGTCTTTTGATTGTTATTTTTGTTGTCTGTATAATATGGGGCTGACAGTACAAACAGCAGGAACTCTCAATTAGCCTTGAGGTCAGGCATCTAGATTAAAAATCTTGACATATTCCTGTATTGTTTCACCCCAATCTTAAAAGGGTGTTCCTTTCTCATTTGTGTTTAGTACCTTGTTTCTTCTAGGGGACATGTAAAGATAATCTTATTTTACAGCACTATCAAATTTGGTTCATGATGCCCCTAGAAGTCTTTTTTCTTTGGGGTGCCAAGTATCATTTTATTAAGCTGTGTGCTTGAAAGTTAATTTTATTGCTGTATTAAACCAGTGAGAACTAGCCTTCCTACTGCTGTATAAAGGACAAAGCTTCATTCAGAGAAAAGTTTTAAATTGTAGAAGTGGCTAATGGACATCTTAAGGCCTGTGTTTTGTTTACTAAATATGTGTAAAATAATTTTTCTCACATCTCCACTCTGGTATGTCTCAGTCAGTTTGAGCCTCCTGAGGTGGAGAATCTGCATCTAAGATTCTGCTTGCCCACCTGTTGGGTAAAGTAGCTTTGGACTTTGTTTAGGAAGTCCATGCTTTTTTTTTCCCCATTACCACCATCCTCATAACATGAGTGGGAATATGATCCCATGTTTATGACAGTGTACTTTCATAATTTTGGGCAAACCTGGAAGACAGCAGCTTTGTGTGGGTTTGGGTTTTTTTTTTCGGATCTGAGAAAATGTGACCTCTTTCTTTAAAAAAGATTGATGTTTTTTAACTTAATACTAAAGTTTAAGCAGGGCATTTCATCTGCTAGTTGAGTGAATTAATTGTGGGGTGAATGGAGACTGCACAGCAGATCTACTGTCGTGGTTTG
This sequence comes from Aleadryas rufinucha, assembly GCA_013397815.1. NCBI lineage: Eukaryota > Metazoa > Chordata > Aves > Passeriformes > Aleadryas > Aleadryas rufinucha. Next base: position 352,000 of record VZTH01017164.1, on the reverse strand, counting down.
TCTGCCCTTTGGAAAAGAAGTCTTTCTAGAATGCATCAGAAAGCAGCAGGTATCTGTGAACATCACTCTACAGCTTTGTAGCTCTTTCTAGTTCATTGTTGCCATATTCACACAGGGAGAAAGTGCAGCACAGGAACTTGAATTTACTTTCTGAAGGGGAAAACACTAAAGGAATTTCTCTGACACATGAAGACTTTTGGACAAAAAGCCCCACATTCCAACACAGGGTTCCAGCAGGATTTAAAGGAAATACACTGAGGGGATGAGTCCTTGTTTTGTATGTAGAAATGTGTTCTAATCACATCTTCCAGAGGGTTTTTTCCCATTATTCTAATTCTTTGCAATGTAGTGTTAATGACTGAAATACTACATGATTTACCAATGTGTGCTCTCTCACTTGTTGGCACCTTTTTCATGTTGTTGGTTTTTTTTGTTTGGGTTGTTTTTTTTTTTTTGGTAAAGGGTAAAAATAATTAATCTACTCTTAGGAAATACCTGAAAAAACAGTGTTCCAAAATACTTATTTTATGAGAGTTACAGAAGGAATTTAAAATGTTGTATATGGAATTGGTTTGATATGATTCAAAGTCTAGAAGGATCAGAACGTTGCTAGTACCATTATTTTCATAAAATGATTCTCATATTTTAAGAAAATCTGTTCAATTATTTTATTCTTCTCTTGTAAGGTCATCTAGACAGGTCTGTTAAATTTAATAGCTGTTTCATGATTAAGGGAGAGTAGGAAGTTCTTAATTGAGGAACAGATAAAAAGCAAACTAATTAACTCCAAATGCATTTCTTTAGCAGTATCCAAACAGCCATTTCCAAGATGAACTCGGGTTACTCATCTTTTGAGCTTTTAATCATATTTTTAGATTGCATTTTTACACCATCTCTACTACAAAAATGACTGTAATTTCTGTCACAGTTGGAAGCATCAGTTAATAAATGTTTTTGATTTTGATCTAGGGAGGTGTTTGAATTGAGGGGGAAAATATTCTTAAACTAATTGGGTTAATTTACAGCAGATTGAGGGAGAGTGCAGTGGAAATTGTTTACTCCTATTCCTACCTGGTTTTCTTCCAAGTAAGAGCTTGTTCTTTTTTATTGGAACACTGTCCCAAATAAAGCCCTTGCCCTAGCCCTCTGATCTTCTGTAAATTGCCTCATGTATTGGGGAACCGGGGGTAGTGGATCCATGCTCTCTCACTCTATTTGCAAAATATTTAGCAGTTCGAACCATAGAATCACAGAATGGTTTGGGTTTCTGGGCTGCAAGTGCACATTGCTGCATCATGTTGAGCTTCTTATCCAGCAGCACCCCCAAATTCTTCTCAGCAGGGCTGCTCTCTCGATCTGTTCATCCCCCAGCCTGTGCTGATACCAGGGGCTGTGCCAACCCGGGTTCATGGCGCTTGATTTTCTTAAACCTCATGAGATTCTCATGGGCCCACTTCTCAAGCTTGTCCAGGTCCCAGTGGTTTTTATAGTAGATCTAGGGTTTGTAGAAAAAGGGAAAAGAGGGAAAAAACCATCTTCATAAATTGTTTGCAATGGTAGATTTTAATCCTGGGGCTTGTTTTTATGTTGCTGGTCAAAGGACTCTTCCACGTAACAGTTATTGTTTTAAAATATGGATGATTTGGAAGGTTATCAGGTATACCTATTACATTCTTAACATATATATATGTGACATTCTTTATATATATATATATATGTATGTGTATCTTTTGCTTGAATGACAGACTTCTCTGTTCTTTGGAGTTGAAGCAATAAAGTTTGAAGAAAAACAGGCCAAGGTCATCTGCCAAAGCCTATTTTTTGTGTTCATAAATAAAAGAATTTGGTGACCATTGGGTAACCCAGCTGCTGTGAAGCCATTCAATTACATTTCACAATGATAATTAGTCATATGCATTTCTCAGAACAATATTTCTCTTTTCTTTTTTAATGCTGCAGAACATTTAAGTGTCATCTTAAACCTGTGCAAGACAGTACAGAAAGCACACTCTAAGGATTCCTGATAAGAGTCAGACCTTAAGGAAAAAAATATTGTTTCATATTTGGGTCTCCTTTGTACCACATGCAGAGAGACTTGACTCTTAAATAGTTCTGTTCACATGACTGCTAAGTGATGCCTTGCGGGTCCTTGGTAGTCCATAGGCACTGCTTGGAAATGTTGGATTAAACTGAAAATAAAGGAGGAGAATTGTAACATCTGTAACATCTGTAATATGAATTTTAAGACCCTGAAAAGTGTTTACATTCCTTCATCCTTTCTGATCTGTGGTGAAGATGAGACTTTTAAGAAGCAGTTAAACATGTAAAGATCCTTGGGAATAATCTCCTGAGTCTATGTTTTGGTGTTGCTAAAGCTTTAATTGATAAGGATGTCGGGATTTGATGAATGAAAGATACATACTTATATCCATTTTCTGTAAAAGCTCTTCATTTTTAAGACTACTTCTTGGTTCTTTAAGTAGCCATATAGGTGACTGTTTTCTTTATCTGGCAAGGTGAGCTCCCTGTCTCTGTCTGAAAAAGCAGCTGGCTCCAGGAATGCAGCATCTCTTGTGACTACATCTACAGCCTCGATTTTCTTGTTGCTGCTAGGATCACAGTTACCAAGCTTCCATATACTGATTTTACCATTAAAGTTGTTTTGCTTCAATGGCAGTGGTATATTCCGTTGCCTCAGCCATAAGCCTGCTTTTATAGCCCGTTTCCTCTTGTTCTGTAGTAAAATTGTGTCATGTCAGAGCACTGAGGTGGAATTTAGAGTATTTGCCGATGAATTTCCAGGATGGCCAGCATGGCTGCTGTGCTGCAAAAGAGTCTACTGGCTTAACAGCATTTGTTTTAATTGTATAAATGTGAGAGATGTTAATTAATGCAGAGTTAATGGTGAGAAATCAAGTCTGCAAAAGAAGGCATTCCAGAAGTATAGATTTTCTTGCTATGAAAAGGAGACTATATTGTGTGTATTCTAATAATGTACAAGATGTAAATCACGTAAGCAAGAATTTAGAAAGATTTGAAGTTAAAAACATCTGTGTTAATTTTTCCTGTAATAGGTGTGTGTACATCAGAGCTTCATAGAGAACAGTGACCATAGGAATATTTTTGCAGATTTACAGGCTGAACAAAATAGGATCATCATTCCAGTTATGTCTCTGAAGCTTCTCAGTGTTCTCAAATGATGATTTGCATTATTTTCAGTCTTTATTTTTTATTTCACTTGTGTACATTACAAAAGTGAATCTCAGTTTTGTGAGGTTAGTTGGAAAACTGGTCCTCACAGTGAGGTGCTTTTGCATTCATTAACATGTTCAATTTGTAAAATAAACCAGCAAGGCAAAATCTGTACAAGGCCAGTCAGTGTAAAACTATGACTGTGTCAGGTGTGCAGAGAGGTAGCTTTTGGTTCCTGAGCTACTCACTTTCCACCAGGTGCACTGTTCCCCAAACCTATTTACAGGTGAGCATGTTTCTCTAATGCAAACATGAAGTAAGTTATGCTGGCCACTTAGTGCTTTCAAGAATTGTTCATGAGTCTTGCAAGTTCTCTGAATGTCTTTATATGTCACCAGATTTATGTCTTTTGGAGAAATACAAGTTAATCTTTTAGAGGCCATATTTAACAGTAATGCTGCAAGTTCAGAATAAGTATGATGAGTTAAATCTTTTTAGAAATATCATAGATATTTAATAGGGACGTTAATCACAAGCTTACAGATTAGTCACAGCAGTTACAAACTTAACTCCACTTTCCTGAAGATCAAAAAAAACCACCAAACCAAACCCAGCACTTTTAAAACTCTGCTGTTGACAGCATAAATTTCTATTGAAGGAATGCACTGACATTTGTTAGTGTCACATACTCCATCCATCGTAGTCCTAAAAAAAAGAGCTGTATCTCCATATCCACAAATCTCAGTTATTGATTTATCAGTGACACAATAAGCATAGTGATGTGCTTGTCACCTTTATGCCCCTCCATTTTGTATATGGCTGGTTTAAAAATTATTTTTTAAATAGTATTAAATGCCCTTGTAAGTATGGGATGAAGGGAAAAATTTCTAAGTTTTGCTGGTAATGGCTTTGTGTTTGTTTGTTTTAGAGTGGATTTTTTTTCCAAGCATGTTTCAGGCCAGTGCTTCCGTCGCTTAAAGAGTGAGCATGTGACTGACAGGATACTATTGGGGAAGTGATGTGCAGTCTCAGAGTAATATGACATTTTATGAGCAGCTTGACTGTTTTCATTACCTGGATTTATACTTTTATTTCTGTGCACTAAGGAATAAGTGAGCACAGCAGCTGTGGGAAATAGAAAAGCTGTCAGGATGAAGTTGATAGGACAGCCTTGAAATCATGCCATTGTGTCTAATAGGACATTATGGCTGTTATCTTTAAACCCTTTAAATACAAAAATCAGATAGAGCAGTTTTGATCATTAGATTGCTATTAGGTGCCTACAACTTTGAAAGACTTGTGTGATTTCAGCAAGGAGGTAAATGGTGATATAAATTAAATTAAACACATGCATAAGCAATTAGAACATAGTAAGTAGTTCATGGTGATTTACTGTTAATGGAGAAAAACACACTGCTGCATTAACATAGCATTAAAGAGCTAGGACAAGGAAAGCTGCTTGTAGAAGAAATACAATGTTTGAGACACCAAGTGCTTGTTTGGTTGGGTTTTTTTAATTGGAAATTACTGTAACATCGGTATAAATTGCAATGCTTTATCAGCAGCAAATATCTTCTGACCAGTAAGAACTAAATTTAAAATAAATATTATCATTTCAATTGCAGCTAGGCCGATCAGTGGTCGCAGGATATCCTTATTAACACAGAGAGTATACAAATCTCCTCCAGTGCTTAGAAAACTGTGATAACATTTTTGATGAAAGTATGCACAAACAGATGTTTTAGTGGAATATTTAAGGGAAGTTAAAAATAAAAAGAAAAGCCTTGTACTTAACAAAAAGTAGCATTTTCCATACTTTCAATTCTGAACAAAACAAACAGACAAAACCAACTAAAATACAGTATTCCCTGCTGGAAGTGAACATTATTTGTTTATAACTTACGGAGAAAAGCATCTTATGAAGAAAGTTGTTTCCATCTTCCTTGTCTATCAAGGCAAACATTGAAGTAATTGGGTAGTGTTCTCTTCCTGCAAAATTTACTGTATCATCATAAGGCCCCAAAAACTGTCGTGGCCAGGCTCATGTGAGAGTCCTTTCCAAAATGTATATGGGTTGATGGGACAAGGGCTGCTGAAGCTTCCCTGGCAGTTGCAGTAGTGCACAAGTTTACTAGCAACAAGGAGAGTGTCAGAGGTGAAACTTGCATGATAAATCAGTCTGAATTTGTAATTTGGTAAGTAGCTCACATTACACTCAGCTTCATCTATTTACAGCTAATGTATCACCCAGTTTCTTCAAAGCTTTACTCCCTAGCAGAGTGGTCCTCTCCTTTGCAGCAGTGTTGAATACGGTATTGGGGCAAAAAAACAGGTGCAGAAAACAGGGTAAGCAGACAAAAAGTTTTCTGCGTAATGGTGCTGACAGTAGATCTGAGTCTAGCAGGCAACTCTGGGAGGAAATTTTTGTTTGCTTAACTCTCCCATCTTATCATACAGCTGTACCAGGTGCTTATAGTACAAAAACTGGGTGAATACTCCCTCTGAGTGAAAATTAAATAAAATTAAATTTTAATTGCTTGTGAGCTGTTTTTATCATGGAGTTACAGCCATTACAGGTTTATTCAGAGAGATCAAAGAGCAGTGCAAACTTCTTAGCGAGATATGTCTTCCATTCTCATTTACGTCTCTTGTGGGACACTTCAGGTGCCAGCGTAGCTAATGTCTGACTGGATGTGGAAAAAAAAGCATCACGATCCTTGGAAAAAGGATTTATGTAACGCTGGAAGGTTAATCAGAGGAGAGCAACAAGTAATTACAAAAACAGTTACAAATTACAAAACAAGCAATAACAATAACTAGCTATAAATCTAGTGAAAGAGAAATGGTTAAAGTAAGGGTCTTGCCAGCATGTGTATGATATTGATAGGGGTCATAGCTGGGCAAGCATTCATATCTTGTACGTGTGATATGATGACATTTCTCTGCTCAGACCTTTGTATATCACAAACAAATTTTGAATGTGGTATCTGATCATGCTAAAGGATTTCTTATGCTTTGGAAAACAGAATGCTGTTATTTCAGTCAGAATTGGAAAGGAAAAGGTAGAACATATTGAAGTACTGATACCTAATTAGCAGATAAACATCTCACCTCTGTAGTTGCCTGTGGAGGAAAGACCTGATTGATAGCAGTTATTAACACCTTCATGACTTGAAGATGAGTGCTTGGAGGAAAGCTTCTGTTTTTCCCTGATGTGTCATTTGGTCCACTTTCACTCAGATTGTGCCTTGTTTACATCTTCTAGTAGAGCAACTCCCACAGCTCAGTTCTGTTCATTATTTCAGTATTTTTGTAATAATGGTTCCCTGAAACAAAAGCAGAAACAAAACAATGACTTTGGGAGAAAGAAGAAAACAGATAATATGGTTAGGGGTATACAAAAAGCTTTTGGAGTGGCAGAGCTTTTAGCAGAGAATGGATGCAAAAATATCAGCAAGTGAAGGTAAAAGCAGATTACACGTGATTTTTAGTAAGACAGAGTAACAGAAATAATATTCTTAAATGGAGGCCTGGAATTGTACCAGGAGAGCTTGTAGGAAAAAATACCAAATACAAGGAATTTCTCTTACATACAATGAATTTGGCCAAGAGAAACATGCCTTTTCTCTTTTACTTCCCCAGTACCTCTATATAGACACCATATATAAACACAAACATACATTTCTTACTAAAACAATGTCACATGTGTCGTCATGCATTAAATTACTTGCTCAAAAACACTCAGGTTGCACAACTTTGTGGCTGCTTCTTATTAAAACTTGTTTCTTCAGGGTTGGTCAATCTTTTAATCTAACAAGCACATGGACATTGTAAAGGTTCCAAATGCCAGACTCTTTATGTAAGTAGTATACAAGCCCAGGCAAAGTAATAAATGGCTGCTTCTATTTCACAGCTTCATTTCCTCTCCCACTTTTGGGTGAAGAACCACATTATTGAACTCAGAGTTTCTTTCCCTACGTATTCATTGGTCTTCCTCTCATGGAGTATGTCCTTATCTCATCCAATTTTTGCCTGTTGCTTTTGTCTGTGTTTGATCCTATAGATAGGTGATACACCTTTGCCAAGAAAGTATGACCCTCTCTTCCTCATCCTTGCATAAACTTAATTTATTTCTTTTAGTTTGCATGCATTCTATCTAACTCTTTTGGGCACCTTGAGGTATAAGATCCAGCTGTAGCACATAAGCTTTTTTCTCCTTTTAAGTGTAGTCCAATACCCCAGACTTCTTCCTCTTCAGGGAAGCTTGGCTGGCCAGGTTTTTCAGCTTTCCACTGTTGTACCAAGCTTCCACTTGAATGAGTAGCCTTCAAGGTTTAGTGAATCTCCATTTTATGAGAGATGTGTAAAGAGAGCCCTGACACCACATGCCTGACTCAGGTGTTCACTGGTGCAGCAAGTTCATTGCCTCTACTGGGTACATTGTACAAGGTCTGATTCCCTGAATCAGCAAGACCGAGTTCATGGTTGTCTGACAGCTTTTACTCCCACTCCCTTGTACATTTGAATTACATTTACATGATTTCATGTTATCATATTTACTGCATAGCATGCACAGTACTCACTGAACAATAACTTATGTCCATTAGGTTTTTATTTTCCTCCTTCTGCTTGTGGCCTCCTACCTATTGCTAATTGGCATCAGCCATCTCCGCATTCACAAGTTTTTTACAAGGACTTGTGAAGTACTGAAAAAGCACTGCTCTAGCATCAGGGATCTGAAGTGCGAGGAAGTGATAACCAAACCTTACAGAAGTGCCTTAGCTCACTGCCTCAGAGCAGACACCTCTCTTATAGGTGTCTAAAACCTGCTTTTTGCAGAATTTGTTTGCATATGTATGGAGTAGTGTTTTATAAATTGAAGATAATGTAAAGAACTTCAGTCACAAATGAGTTCTTAAGAAGTAAGTTCATAAATGGTATTTATTTCCTTACAAAAATAAAAGTGAGTCACAAGGGCATTTGGCAGGTAATCAGTCATTCAGAAAGGAGAAAACTTTTGACTGCTGAGTAGGCAGAAAATGAAATGGTGTTTTTATTCATCTGTTAAACTTCAGTGATATCTAAATAAGGTCTTTAATACTTAGCAAATAAAAATCTTAAGAACACTCAGCACCATCTACCTCTACTGCTGTCTTGACCTAGGGAAGAGAAAGTCCTCAGCAGAAAACCCTAAATAACTCTGTCATTCAGATTCAACCCTGAAGTAGTACTCATGGTGTGAATGAGGTAACTTCTGAATATTTGATTTTGGCTCCCTAGTACAATTAAGCAGTTTTATGTAACCAAGCAGTCTCTGAGAGCCATGTGTTTTATGAAGTGGTAAAAGTGGTAAACATTTCCTTAAAACTGTTTATGTCCAGCTAATCTCTGTATTAAAAAAAAAACAAAAAAAACCGCAGCTGTTTAAGGCTAATTGTCACTTAAGAAAGCTCTGAAATATTTCTCAATTCCTTAGTTTGAATATACCATATAAATTTTGCAGGTTAGCATTGGACCATTTAAGTAAAATATTAAGTCTTTGAGGGGGGTGCTGTAGCCATGTTTCTTATCTCTTTATCTTTTATATATATATACTGCCTGAAGTATATATGAAGGGTTTTGTTTATTTTTCAACTATTTAAAAAAAGTACAGGGAAAACATTAAAAAATTTTTAAATGGTTGACCATTTTTCAAAATCACACTAAAACTTTATTTGCAAGCAGTTATTGAAAGGGAGATGTGGGAATGTGTACATCCCGTATAGAAAGCAGACCTTGCTCTTCTCCTTCAGTGATACAGAGGAAGGGACATAGCCTTATCTAGAATATTAATCTTATGAGTAATTTCGCCATCCCTGGAAATCTGGAACTGAGGTGATGAAAGAAACATCTCTAGAAAATTATTCTTCTTGTGTTGACAACACCTCAAGATGTTCCTGACAAATGAAGTGTAAAATTTATTTTCAAATACCATTTTTCTCAGAGTGTTCTGAAATATTTTATTTCCCTTAGGATACTGGCTTTGACCTTAAAACAAGTGCTGAAATTTGAAAAATCTGGCAAGCTTCTTCAGCAAAGAGCGAATAACAAGGGGGGTTTTCTTCAGGAAGAACTGGGGCTAGGAGTTGTGGGTTATTAATAATTATAAATACATGTTAGAAAACATATTGCCAATTAATTTATTATATTGTCCTGTCAAGTAAGTTTAATGTTTATTGCCAAATATTTAATAATAAGAAATCTAGGAGTCTGTGTATTCAAGATGAAGTGGTGTATTTTGATTTTACCAATTTCCAATTTTCTAAATGCAGGCAAGTGTTTAACTACTATGACCTCTAATGAAAGCCAACATACTGATGACAATGTTCTGCAAACAGAGCTGTTCCTTGTGCTTGTAGTGCTAGGTGGTTGTAATGGGGAAGAGAGATTTTAAATTGTCATATTTACCTGGTCCTGCAAAACTTCCTGCAAGGATTTAGTGTGTTCCAAGTCTGAACATTTAGGCAGTAACTGGTATCAGTTGTATTTTGCTAAATTCATTAAAGTGACTGTGGTCTGTGTCCTTTTTTGTCTTGCATTATGACAATATAAGGTTAAACGTTTTAGATATGCTTCTTTAGAAGGTAGGTGTGATAACATTGGTTTGCACTACTTTATTTTCATTTTCTCTTAGAATATGTGAAGTGTCTTTGAGATTAAACTCACACTGTGGTATAAGCAGTATTATTAAAATCAGTATGTTAAACGAGAAGGATATTGTCTTTAAATTTCTGTATCACAAGAGAAAATTCAAACAGCAGTAAACATTCTTGCTATCAAGTGCAGTATACGAAAGCCAGACTAAGTATTCAATAAGATGATCCTTGCCTATTGGGTATTTATTTGCGGAAGCATACACAATCCCATTAGACTTGCAAAAAACCTTTTTTTTCAGCTCTGAAATTACCCGTGGTGCTCATTATTTTTTCAAGTGTGATGTAAATCTGGGGATCACAATTTTTCAGTCATTTGGATTGCAGAGAGACAGTTTCCGTGCATGTTTACCCACAGCTCCCCTGCATGTGGAATATCATTAAATAACTGCTTAGAAAGGATGGACTGGACCCAACAGGCCTGGGTTAACAAGTTGTTATTTATGGAAAGTACTCCAGCAGCGTGGTTTTGTTGAGAGTCTGCCTATGTGCCAATAATAGGGGCCAATTTCCAGAGAAACATAATTCTGCTCATATATTCTTTCGTGAGTGTAGAGATGCTGAACTGCCACAATGATGTATGAAACTGGGGCTTTACACAGATTTAAAAACATATGCAGCAGTTAGAAAGCTACTTTTGTAGATGTGATTGCTGGAGGATGGAGGAGGAAAAGACGTTTTCATGTAGGCTTGCTGGTTTTATTGGGTTTTAATTTTTTGTTTTGTTTTGCAGTGGCAATGCAACAATGGTAAAATAAAATTACTAAAAATTGATTAGAAACATTGATTGTTTCAGTCTGCAGAGTATATGACCTGCACATGAATCCTCTTAAAAGCTGATGACTGGAAAAAGGGCTTTAAAAAATAAAATAAAAGAGAGCCTGTGGATTATTTCTTCTGCATTCAGAGAAAGGTTCCTTTTTCTTGGTTTCACACAACCACACTCTATTCAGTGAAGTAATTGCCGTCCCCTTATCTCACATCCCAAGCTAAGTTCAGCGTCTGGAAAAGCTTAAGAACTCAATGCATCAAATTATCCTGCTCAAACTGTTGTTTATTGCAGGCCATTTTGCCCTGTCATCTCCATGACAGAACGTCAAAGCTTTTTTTTCTGTTGCCTTCAGCTCCCAGCATCTGCAGGGATCCGATATGCTACCCCTGCATTACACGGGAAGACGGGGGGGACCATCAAACAGGCGTCGTTAAGGCAGCAAAGCCGGGGAGCTGCAGGCCTGGGGAGCCTCTGGGGCTGCATGGCAGCGGTGCCTTCCCTTCTCAGGCACTCACACACTCAGTGGGTTTCTCAAACCTTCCGGCTTCTCACGTGATGGGCGGTTCTTGCCCATCTTTTCTAGCTTACTAAAATGTTCCGAAGTGTAATGGCATGAAACTTTATGGCATTGCTAGGTGTGGGCCTTTATTATTTCCTCTCTCTCTGCAGGTTTACATAGTGCTTTCCCCGGGATGATATAAGCTTTTTTGCACATGTTCACAAAGCTACAGAGAACCTTGGTGCATGTGCGTGAGGTGTGGAGGTGGGGAATCCTGTCACAGGATTCTCAGTTCTGAACTGTTCAGTTTTACTGTAGTGCCTCTTCTAACTTTTTCTTTTTTTTTTCTGGTGATATTAATTGTAATGTCTATGCAGTCATACAGTCCTGCTTCAAGCTGACACCCAGCAGTGGGGATCCAGTGCTGTAGTTTCTCTGCTGTTGTAGCTTTAATGTCATGAAAAATACTTTGAGTATATGCTTTTAAAAAAATACTGTCATTTACATTTGTACAGAATTTCTCTGTATGCACATGCCCAGTTTTAGCTGTATAATCCTCTCAGTTTTAAAGTCTTCTACTATAAAAACGTCCTGAAACGTAAGGACATAAATGCCTTCAAGCATCTTCTAAGATCATAAGTTTGTCACTAAACCATCTTCTTCGGACAGTTTGACTCATTCAGGCTCTGACTCATCCTCCTTCCACTGGCCCTATAGGAAGCTTGCATCCTGAATGCTGTGCCTACAGTAATTGTTAAACTGCTCTGCACCCCCTGCCACGCCCCCTCCCCCCAACAACTTGTCTGTATTTTTTGCATGTGAAATACTGTAATATGTTGAGTCTCAGACAGGACATAACAGGTGACTTCTTGTAGTGGATGGATCTTGCCCACTCCTAGCCCTTTGATGGGGAGGGAATGTTAGAGGGACAGTGCTGATGCTGTGCCAGCCCTGCCCAGCAGTAGCCAAAACACAGGAGTGTTATCAGCACCTTTCCAGTGACCAATGCCAAGCACAGATCTGTGAGGGCTGCTAAGGGAAAATGAACTCTAGCTCAGCCAGACCCAATGCACTTCTCTAGATTTCAATAACCTGTGGCTTCAGGGATTTGCCAAGATGTTCTTGGTTTTGCAAACAGGGACACCATGGCTGAATTTGAAGTTTCAATATACTACTCAGACTATTACAACCATGTAGTTTGTTGACAAGTGTTTCAGCCAAATTTTTGTAATAAAACTAAGGGCTGATAGTAATGAGTTTGTTCTTCAGCGTAGATTGATTTAGAAATGTGTAGGGTAGATCTTACTAACATTGATAAAGGGAGTCTTCCTAAGAGTGATATCTGTAACACACCCTACTGTATGGCAGTTATCTACTTAGTATAGGAAAGTAACATTTTATTTAGAAAGTAGACTCTAAAGAGTTACCTTAAAATTTGTCTGATAGTGTACACTATGACTGTAGAGTCTGATTTGCAAAGATATTAAGCTTATGTGTTCAGCAAAGAAAAAGAAAGTTTGTTCCAATTTGCATCTTGATATTCTCCATAACAAAGTTGGACTTCAGGTTGAAGATCCAAGCTCCGAGTTTAACTTCGGAGGTTCTCTTATCACAATCTGACAGGATATTCCATTAGTATAGCAGTTTCAGAGCTGACAAAAGATTTGTTTTCTTGTGTTTGCCATTTGTACAACTTCTTACACATCATCAGTATGGGAAGTGCATTATAGAAAATAATTCAACAAATGTAATGTTTTGTTTATTAATTCTAGGACTCTGTACACTCACATAATTGGAGATGAGAACACTGAGGACAATTGCATTTCAGCTAAATGTGATTTATCACTCTAAAAAGTAGCTAAGTAAATTTGACATATACTAAAAATTCTTTTTTTTCTACATTCATTAAAATTAAACTTTGCCCTCTTATACTGTGAAAATTTGGAGAGTATCAAATCACACCAGACAAAAAAAGTATAAGTGGTAACTTTCGATATTCAGAACTATCTGATATTCTGAATAAGGATTTCATTGTTTGTGTCTGAGTAGAGAATCTTGATCTATAAATTGTTTGCTGCCAAGGTAAAATTTGCTTTTGCTGCTTTTTATCTATTAAGGATCCTTAGTAAGGAAGCCAATTTAAAAAGTTAGTCAAAACACAGCATGCTAGCAACACAAAAAATAAATCAGTGACAAACCAAGCAGAAATAAACAATATATTTAATGTAAAGGATACCAGGACCTGGTGTCCCACAGCATATGCTCTCTTTCTTTAACTAAAAAAGTTAAATTTCTACCTAAATCCACTTTGTCACTGATTGTTGCCTGATCTGTGAACAGGGCGGCCAACACATCAGGTGCTGTGTTTATGAATGATGGGTGTTCTCGCAGATGTTCCATTTGCTGGCTCTAATTTTTTGTTTGTGTTTGTTGCATGGAAGAAATATCTGAGGGATGAGAAGTCCACTAATGTGTGTGTACAGGTTTTTTGTAAAAATCCCCTGTGTTGGAAGAGGGAACTTGAGTTTCACACACGCTGTTGAGTCTGATGCAGCAATTCCATTCTTGTGTTAAGGTGACTGAATCTGCACAGCATGCAGGAGGGGGAGAAGGGCCCTGAGTGAAGCTCAGCATACAAAATCTTGATGAAGTTGTTCTCCTTTCATGCAGCTTTTGATCCTTAAAGGATAATGTGCTTTTACTGGCTTTTTTGTTTGTTTTCTTAGGGTGGGGGGTTTTTTTCTATCAACTGGAGATTGCATATGGTATGTGAATTATCTTGAAGAGAGATTGGTCTTCCAGGACTGTATGATAAATAAATGATGATGATGGAAGAATTACACATTCAGAGTGGGATTTAGAGTGCATGTCCGTGTATGTATTTGTGTGTGTGTGTGTGTGTGTATATATATATATGGCAGAGCAAATTCAAATTATGGATCATCAATTGTGCAAACACACACATACGTGTCTTAATTCAGAGACGAAGGTAGCTGAAAAGAAAAAAACATTTTACATTTGTAAAAATGACTGTTTATAAATCTGCCATTTGAAAAATGCAAATCTGACATTACTTTCTGTGTATCTTAATTAGGTTGTGTAATATGCCACCTAGGACTTAGTAAATCTATAAGAACTGCACTTGTTATCATCATACAGCAAGAGGTGGAGGGAGGGAGAAAATTTCTTAACTTTAGGGTTAAAGGAAAGTATCTTGTCATTGAAAAGCAAAAACAAATATGAAACTCCTTTTTTGCTACTTGAACACATAAATGCAGATGTCTACCCTGACTTCAGAGCATCCAATAGGAAAAACAGGAGTTGTTTGCAGAGAGTAATTTATGATCTTTTTCCTTGAAATACTTTTGATGGGGTCTTGCTTCATTCCTTATTTCATCAGACTGTTTAAGGTCCTGGCAGTCACGCTTTTTTGGTTAGTTAGGTTGCAATCAAAATAGGTAGTAGGTGTTTTCTATAGAATGGTGAAGGGTAACCTAATGATTATTAATAAAACTCTGTGATATATTGAGCACTGCTGAAAGGTAGCATGAGAAATAGCATCTGGCTGACATGAGAAACCTCACATTGTTGCATGTGGTTTATGCCAGTATGTCAGTTTTCCGCATACTGAGTGGTAGTTGAGAAAGGGAAAAGAGCAATTCACATATATATGTAAAATCTGAATCTAATCCAGAATATCATGTTATTCTGTACACCACGTGCTCTGTATGTGAACTATTAGTAGTGAGCAATTTCCATCAATATTATCTCTGAAGAATCCAGTTGCCTTGCAGACTCTAGCGAATTAATTTGTTGTGAGGATGGCTGTACAGCTTTTTTGAAAGTATCTATTTGTTTTAATTGAAAATACCTACTCCAGCAGTGTGAATATGCTTGGCACAGTTCTCTAAATTTCTCTTCATTTCAGTTGCTGTATTTCTGAAATCTGAGCCTGAGGAGGTACATACATTCTTCACAGATCTTAGTTCTTTGGGAGAATGACAGGGGTTCATCAAACTTTGATCTCCAAGGTTTCAAGCAGTTTGAAAACAGCTGCTGCTGGGTTCTATTAAAGGCAGAGGGGTTGGATCAATCCAACAAAATACATGTTGACTTGAAAGAGAGGTTATCGGCTCTGTTTAGATTTAAAGTTAAAGATGAGGTTGAACTGTGAACATAAACTGACAGGGACATGTCCTGTTTAGACACAAATTGAACTGAAATGTGAGGATATGACTAAAGAAATATAAAAAGATTTATTTTGGGTTTATTGCTGAGGCTAAGTGATCTTTGCTTTCAGATAGTCTCCCTGAAGTTATATGTTGGTTTGATCACTCACAAATGTAATTAAGAGAGAAATCAAGCACTTCTAAGATTTGGGGGTATTTTTGTTACCATGTCTCTTTTTCTACTTCAAAGTGGGATTTTTTTTCCACTGCCTTCAAAGTAAGTGGATTTTTTACTATGATTTACATATTCTAAAAATATTTCTAGTCACTGTAGTTTGAGAATAAATAGTCTAAAAGGACTATTTAAAAAGGCAGGAAATAACTTCATTGTTTACCTCTAAAAAGGCTTGTTGGGACACAGGTTTTGGGTAGTGAGACTACCCAAATAGTTCAATATTTCAGGATGGCAAATTACTGTACGATTCTGTTAGGCACATTCACTACAGAGCAAGTGTCCTTGGATGCAGAGATTGCCTGTGCTTAGCACACCTATGGAGTCAAAAGCCTGGGAAGCTGTATCTCAGCTTTCTTCAATTTTAAATATTTGTTCTCAGCTTAGTTGCAGCTTCTCCATCTGTAAAATGAGAAGAATGGCAACATAGTATTGATATGTGCTAGTACTAATGCCTTTTTAGATATTTGAATTGCAAGCCAGGCACAAGTTCCAAAATATTCCTTTATTTATTTGTCGTCTGGGCTAGAGGATAGTTTGTGAGTGCCGAGTTGGCAAGAGTAAACACAGGCAATAGTAGTTCAAATAACTTTCCAAGAGTGGCTGCAGTCTTTTGCCAGCTAAAGATTACTGTTAGTTACTCCCTAAACTATACAAATGCACATCTTGGTGATACAGCTGGGTTGTCAGCTGGGACAGAGTATTTGTGTCAAAGGTGACTTTCACAAATATTTCCAATAAGGTTTCAGTGAATCTGAAGTGAATTCTAGCTGCTAGACAACTTGAACCTCTCATTGTCCAAGAGCTGGCTGATGTCAGAGACGAAAATAATACTAGACTGGATCTTCACTTTGCCCCCAAAATCTAGAAAGTTGACTTTTGCAGCTGCCAATGAGCAAATTAGCATTAGAAATAACAGACTATGTATTTCCTCCGCTGCTTCTCATTATGATCTGAGCAGCTGAATGAATATATGATCTAAAAGTTGGAATGGTTTGGTTGATTGACATCTTACAAGGCTCCTCTCATCCAGCAGTACATTCATAACACATCAGAGAATATGAACCAATACTGCCTGAAAAACTGTGTGTGTAATGCAAGCACAGAACTGGCCTCATTTGTGATGGTTTCTGTGAAAGATGCAGTTAAAAGAGAAGCATTGATGTTAAAGGATCGGTCAGTAAAGATGAGCACATGCTGACTTACCATCTCATTGCCGCTTTATCCATGCCAAAGTTCTTTCTATGTTTAGGCTGAAAAAGATATTGCTTATTGTTTTTACATAATTAGCATAGGAGTGGTTTTGACAGTTCCCACTCCACATAAATTGTGAAGCTGATCAAGGGAGGTCAAAATATGTATTGGGATTAACTATCCATTTCTTACCTAAATGGATTTCTGAGAAATAGTCTCAGTTTATTTGATTCTTTTGAACATAAACTTTTGCCCTCAAGTTAAGGGGGATAAAAATTAGTGCTAGGTAAAACAATCTTGGCCAGTTTTCTTTTGGACAGAATTCTGAGGCTTTTTCCTGATCCCTTGTACTTAATTGGTGCTATAGAGATTAGATAACAAACCACAAAATTCACTCCACTTTTACACAAACCCAAATGGGAATGAAACAACTGCATCTAGTATTCCTTAATTGTGAAAAAGTTACTTTGATAAAAAAAAATAAATAAAACTAGACAAGCAAACTGGTAATACAAGTGGAAAGAATGGTAGACAGGCTTCAGGTAGTGAGCAACGTTTGAAGTTGATGGGACTGAGGAGAGAAAATAAAAAGGTTCTCCTTTAAAATATGACAATCCAATTTCACGGTAAAACTATATTCTTTCTGAGGGGCATTGATGCCACCTGACATTCAAAGGCAATACATGCTGCAGGAGCATACTTTAGAGGATAACCAAAGCAGTAGAAATTTTAAGAAAAATTTAAAATGCATGCTGAGAAATACTTACATTTTTAAAATGTCATTCATGTGCAAACTAAACAAGACTAAAACAAGCTACATATTGAAAAGAATTTTATTTATGTGATGCATCATGCAATAATAAGGGCTCATGTGGCACAGGATTTTTTTTTTCTAATATTTTGATTGGTGTGGTTTTAACTGACCCATACACTGAGGTTCCTTGTCAAGTGTTTTTGTTCTACTGTATCTTCCAAAGGTGCTGCACAGCCTCATCACTGCTTGTTATTCTTTTCTCTTTGTCTTTGTCAGCCTTGTGATCTCGGCTCTTTACTTGTCAGCTCCAGATTTCCAATGTCAATTGTTTTTCTCAGAATTCCAGAATCTTTCTGTAATTTGACTTCTGGAAAGGAAAGCCTTAGCCCAGGTCCAGTGACCACAAAGCAGAACATTGCTCACATCTGATTGGCCATTTGTCTGTGCATCTTGCTCTTTTCAATACTGGCAAAACCAGCCTTAGAAAATTGCAGTGATTTCTAGTTTAGCATAGGTTTAATTTAGTAAAACTTTCAAAAAGAAAGGAAGGGGAATGAGATAATACTGATGGGTTTCAGAGTAAAAAAAATACAACTCTCTTTTTCCAAGGCCCTGAATGATCATTTAGGCTCAATGGCTTAGTGCCACACTCATGATATAAATACTGTGTGTATTTATTCTAATATAATGTAGGTGTGTATTATTTTCCACTACTGTGTCATTTTACAAATTCATATCCAGTGTTCTGTCCTCCCAATAATCTTTTTCAGCATTGTTGCTTTCCAAGTTTCCCAGAGAGCATCTGTATTTCAGATTATGTGTTTCCAAACAGATTAGTTGACATTTTCAGCATGGGAATCTTATTTTTCTATACATAGTTCAATTTGTTTTCTCTTACCAGTGTTCGCATATCCCCCCCATTTTAATCTCCTCCATGGATTTCAAGTTTGTATTACTTACTCCCTTTTCCAGATCATGTATGAATATATTAAATAAAGATGGATGTGTAACTGATAGCTGAAATTTTCCATCTGATGCTTCCAAGAAATTGAGATATGCAGCTTGTCTCTTAGAAACAATTCCCATTTCATTACCAGGATGTGACATATTTTTGTCCCAAATATATATATGCAAAATCTCATCCAGTGGTAATTTATGCTATACTGTATAAAGTGCTTTACCAAGGAGTATTTATCATACTTAGGACTTTTCTCTTATCCTCTAACTTTTGACAGATGTTTAAAAAAAGCAAACAGCAAAACAACAACAAACAAACCCAACATACCCCTTCTTCCCACATCCCAGTCTTTAATCAAAAGAAAACGATTGGCTGCTAAGCTTTCTTTTTTCTAATTGAGCATGGTCATTCTTGTAAGGCATGAGTTCTGATAGTCTGAGTTCCACCAGGTCTGTGTGGTCAGTGTCATCTCTTATGTAGCTGCTTACGATGATCAACTCCCATTGAAAGGTCCACATTAGTGCCAAGGGATAGACAATCCCTTGAGGACTGCTGAGCTGGGTTTTAAATGACCTTTGGGTCTTCTTCAGCTGTTCTGTGGGAAAAGTTTTGTTTTGAGGAAACTGTTTGGTAGGGATAGCTTGCTTTTCTTGTGAAAGTTACTACCAAGTTTTCTCCTCTCTTCCAACATGTTTTAGGACCTGATAGGTTTTTTTAGGTGGATTATTAGGTAGAAAACCAAGTAGTATTCATCTTCTAATACGCTAAGCACTTCATGATTGTGACTGAATATTTACATTTTGTAATTTTTTTTCATTGTTTTAGAAAGTCTAGCTGAGGAGGCATTCAGACATCACCTGGGCATTGAGATGCTAAGAAAAGATTGATCTGCTTTTGATCCCAGTACTCCAGAGGCAGTATCTATTAACAGCAAGCAATGGACACAATATTAGAGCGAATTTGTTTTTCTGTTCTTTAGACAGAGGAGAACTTCCAAAAAAATCTCTTCTAAATTCCTTCTTGTCACACACTGTCACTTTCTAGTAGAAGAGTTTTTTCAGTTTTGTTCCCCCAGCAGTTATATATCCTCTTTGAGTGTGCAGTGCAGGTTAGCCAAGGAAAGTGAATTTATGTTGCGTTATCTGTAGAGACTGTAATCTCTCTCAGTGGTCTCGTGACTTTGGAGCACATGCTTCAAGAAGACTGCCTTTTCTAATACTGGCCTGTTCTTGTATGCAGCTGTGAAGGATATCTGAAACAGCATGTGTTCTGTTTGCAATTGTATGAATTTCACTTACCTAGGAGTTTTCTAAACACTGCTGCAAGGATATAAATAGCAAACATCACATTGTAGCACAGTCAGTGAGGGATGCCTTATTGTCAGTCTCTCCAGGAAAATCCAGAGATAACTCATGAATTCTGAAGTGAGCCCTTGGCCAATGACTCATTTTTGTTCTATTACTCTGAACAGTCAAATTTACAACCCAAATGAGTACACCTACAGATATTATTATCTTTAAAAATCTGTAACAGGCTTGCTGACTACAGCTTAAGTCTCTTCATAGTGAATAGTTATGCATAATCTTTTTAAATTACCAAAATTATTAATTACTTTGAAAGATTTCTTCTAGCAAAAAGTAGATAGCTTCTATGCCATATGACTGTACTTGCAATAATCAGCTCCCACAGGTCAATTAAATGCTTCAGGCTTTAGTCAGCAAGCAGACACCCATCACTGCTGCATGTACTTAGATGGAATGGAAGTTATTGCTTAATTATTCCATTTAAGACTGGATGGAAAAGGGGTCATTACGGGTTTAAAGCTTTACTTTCGATTTATATGGCTTAGAATTATACTTACAAAGACAAGAGCTTTTCTCTTTGCATAAATTAATTTAAAATCATAGACTTTTGAGTGCTCTTCAGAAAGTAAATGGGATTCTGATTAATTTTAGTTCTGCAATTGCAGGACTTAGTAATGAACTAAATGTAGACTGAAATCATGAGGAAGTTGAAGAGATCTTCTAAAATAAGTGTGAAAATATCAGATGGATCTGCTGTACATGTGTTTCTTTTATATGATGCAACCAAATGTTTAGGTTTCCAGCCTATATAGTGAACTGTGTGCAATGCCTCCCTCAGCCTTCTGTGGCATGTATTCAAGGGGTGAAACCCATTACTCTAAAAGCTTAAAATTGTCAGTGGAATTCTGGGAAAGCAGGGAAATATGTGGTATTACATTTTGTAAAGAGGCAGTCTGTCTACTTTCAAGTGTTGCATTTTTGTGTCTGATTTATTGCATTGCATCCATATGTACAGCTTAAGTGCAGCTCCGGTACACCTGTACTGAGGAATCCCTTCATTCTTCAAATAATTAAATAATTGTATAGAATGTCCTTCTGTTTTTAAACAGATTCCTTTTGATTAAAATCATGAGTATTTCTTACATAATCCAAATATCAGGTGTATGCAATGCAAAGTATTGAAAGACATGTCTTCCTACTCTAATTTTAGTATTTCCTAGTGAGAATTTTGTCCTCACTACCCATTTTCCCTTGTGTGCCATACATTTTTACAACAATTATGGCCTTTAAAGAAAATAATTCTCAGAAAGGCTGCATCAGTCTGTCATAAAATTAAAATTTATTTAAATTACGGGGTTTTGCTGTGCATTCACTAAAATTCTCTTTGGAATTCATTGAAGTTCTGAATAGAGTTCGCCTTTCTATCTGTTTTTCTTTTCTAATTGTTTGTTTAAACTGATCATTTATTTTTAACTGCCTCAAGCAAATGCACAAGAAATAGAAATTAGTTTCAAACCATGAGTGCAGTGAAAACAAGTAGGTGCTGCTTTGATCTTGATTCAGACTGGTTTTGTGAAAACATTGACTGTTGTTACTTGAGATATCTTATCCCATCTTAACCTAAATGACAAAAATGTTATTCAAACTTAAGTGGCGAATGTAAAATCAGTTTTACTGTGTGGTCTGTTATTTCAGTAACACACACATGAACAATAATACAGTATTTTCAGAACTTCGTATGCGAATTAGTGACTTCCAGCGTGTGAGTGCTCAGCTGGAGCACTCAGAAATGCAAAACACTGTCACTGTAACCAGGAACTGTTGAAGGCCACATAGTGTCACCCGGTCAGCTACATACTTCAGGTCTCCAGATTGCGCTCAAGACTGGCTTTGTTTGTCTATAATTTACACTGTTGCTTTTGGATATAAAATTGCACTGGCCAAATGAACTGCAGCAGCATTTCAGAGTGCTTTGTCCAAAAGTGCAGTTTGTGTAAGGAGCAACCTATGGAAGAAGGGGAACTAAATCAACTAAATGGAAGTTGGGGCATGTTTTCTTTTAAAATACAATGCAATGGGATTAAAAAACAGAAAGTATCTTATATTCAACAAAGCTAAAAGGATTATCTGTTAAGGACAAAACAAAACAATAAAAATAGACAGCTCCATGATATGACTCAACTTGGTTTGCTTAAATCAGACCACCCAACCATGGCGTTCTCCTGGAATAGTATCTTGTATACAAAGCATATGTATTTACTGTTAACCTCTCAGTGACTTTAGATAACATTTCTGGACACATGCATGGTGTATTGTAACCCAGTTGCCAATATGAGCACCTTAAGATATTTTCTTGAATAATATTGTTGTGGCCACCCAGTGAGCAGCCAGCTCTTATCTGTAAAGCCGGTTTGAAGAGCAGTGGCAGCTCTGTGGTAGATATTAGCTGACACCTTTAAACTAAATCTTTTGCTTCACTGATCATCAGTCTCTGTGTTAAACAAGCCCAAAACCAAGCAGATAAAGGGGAGATTTGAGATTACTGTAAAAACTGCAACGATAAAAGGATTTGCCAGTTCAGAGTCATTTGCCATTTGCCGAGGATTCAATGTAACCACAAACTGATGTTTGCTTTACCATCATTTCTCTTTATTTTCAGCCAATGTCCTGTGCACTATTCCATGCATAGCAGAAT
This sequence comes from Aleadryas rufinucha, assembly GCA_013397815.1. Classification (NCBI taxonomy): domain Eukaryota; kingdom Metazoa; phylum Chordata; class Aves; order Passeriformes; genus Aleadryas; species Aleadryas rufinucha. The sequence goes on along the minus strand of VZTH01017164.1, from coordinate 329,539 downwards.
AATAATTTTCTTTTTAATGCCCAAGGCAGCTGGTGTGTCTTGAGTAAGAAGATTACATTTGCAATGGCAAGACAAGTATCTAAACACATTAAATTAATCTCCCAGTCCTCCTATAATTGAAGAACCTGGTTGTTGAAATTTTGCTGTCTGCTGGAGAATTTCAAAACCATGGCAGGGCTGGAGTCAGACTCTGATGGCCTCACAGTTATATGGTTATCCTTCATGCAAGTCACAGTGCAACAGAGGGCTCAGGTGGCAGGGACAGAAAAAAATCCTTATTACTGTATCTGCCAATCACCTTCACACTGGCTTCCTCCTAAGAAGAGACTGCAGCTTCTCATACTGAAACAGAAACTGTATTTTAAAACATTTCCTTAGCTGTTTTCTTCCCACTTTAAAAGTTGAATGTATTGTTACCTCTACAGGCAAAAGGGTTGATTTCCTAGTACAGGCAAAAGCATTGTATAGATATAAGCCCTCCTGACAGTCATTCATAAATAATTAGTGCTTCTGAACTACTAAATTGTGCTTCTGAACTACTTTGCTGTTTTTTTCTATCCTTTACCCCATTTTTAAGCAGTGTACAATAGTATAAAGATGAAGGCAACTGTGACCAGTGTATTTTAAGTCTGTCTGTAGGAAGAGAAAGGCTACCAGTACCCTGGACTGAGTTTCCTTTTCCAGTCTAAAACCTCAGCAAGGTATTTATTTAGATGTTCCTTCTGAATGGTGAATTTCTTATTCTGTGGACATCAGAGAACAAAGAAAATCTATGAAACAAGTAGCCCAAGGAGAATCATGTGGGGGTTTTTTCCAAGATGCATGAGGATTAGACTGTATTCTGTCAATTATTTTTTTCTATGCAGTTTTTTTCAAAGAATCACTAACTGTTGAAGTGCCAAAATGCTGCAAAACTGTTAAACAATTTAAAATGAAAATAAATAGCAGTTTTCCACATTTGCCTGACATGATCTTTGGATTTTCTATTCATGCCTACCATGAGATTTCTTTAATAGCTTCCTGAAGGATCTGTGTTCTAGGAAAAGTATGTCCCCTTCACATTGTATGCCATATTTTTGATCTTGCTGCTAAAATTATAGAATTAATTTATATAAAAACAAAACAGTTAAAATGAAGCAAGAACAGGTATGTTCTAATGCTAAAATGAAGACACATCCACATAAAACTAGTAATTTTAGTAGTGTAGAAACTAACAAAATAATGAGCACCCAAACACAAGAAGGAAGGCTATAAAATGGAAAAGCACTCTCCTTGAATAACAGCTTGCCCCTATTTTACAGATGGGAAAACTGGGGCGCGTAGAGAGCTTAATTGATTTCCCTAGTGTCACCCTATAAATCATTGATGTGACAAGGCCTAAAGCTGATTCTCTCTGAGAGCTGTGCAGCAAACTCTTTGCCTGACTCTCTTCAATAAACAGATTCTGAAAGCATGTTCTCTTCCGTGCAATAATTTATACTTGATGTATGAGAAGCCTGAAGTATGAGCAGATAATGCTATTTGATCTGTGTTTTGCAAAAAGCCCTTCCAGATACTCTGTTCTACTTGATCCGCTTCCTTCATAAACAGATTTTCTGTTGCTGACTTCTTTCCTCTTTCAATCTCCTTTCTCTTTGTGTAAATGAAATGGCATATCCTCTCTCCCAGGTTCTGCATTTATTTCATGCTCTCTTGAGTTTGGATCATATAACTCATCTCAACCTCTCTGAGAGGCTAACCTCTTCTTCACTGAAGCTGGGTCATGAATAATTTCCTAGAAAGTGAGGCATTACCTCTTCTTCAACCCTGGAGCAGAGGGAATATCAACTGTGCACAATTATTACCAAATAAAGGTAAATCTGTTAGGCCCTTCTTAGCAATGGACTCTTTATATGAGAGAAAAATTATTGCATGACTTGCCAAGACCCCTCATCTTCCTTGCCTCTGTATGCAGTCCTTGTTTTCTTTTAATCAGTCCCATTTGTTAATGTCATTCATAAATACTGGGCTTCGGCAGTGTCAGGCTTCTCTTGCCGTGAGGATTGCTGGGTACTAGCAGTCATGAGCCTTTCTGTTTCCTGCCTTGCCATCTGGCCTTCATAAAAGGAAAAAGCCTGGGAAAAACCTAGAATGAATTCTTGGTTTAGGAGCCTTTTTTTTTTGCCTTTAGAAGGACCATCAGATCAGTTGTGCCACACACTCTGGCTTATCTCACTGCATTGCAGCTTAAAGAAATTTATTTGGAAAAATGTTTGGCAAATTTATTACATGGTCAGAATTGTTATGACAGAAGTTGAAAGATGCATTTTCAAAGTGCTTGATTTTGTTATGACAGAAGTTGAAAGATGCATTTTCAAAGTGCTTGAAATACAAAGGTGACAGGTTATCTCATACTACCTGAAGAAATTCTGTCCTTGATTACACAGAACAAATGAAAGGGCAAGTATTTCCTTCATCAGAAGCACTCTTCAGAGTTTAACAGTATTCCTTAAAAAATATAGTAAAAGATCTACTCTCTCTACTGTCATTCAAACATGATGGAATAGCAAAATCCACTATATAAAATGGCAGAGCTTTTTTGGCAGACATGTCTGTAAGTTGTTTTAATTTATGATCTTGAAAACTAAAAAGCAATATAAGGGTATGCCAAACTTCATGTTAATGATGAAGGTGCTGATATTCAAAGTTAAAATGTTGATTTGAAGGTCGAGTGGAGTTTCTCTTTGTTTGGACAAAAATTGCCCTTTAATTCTGTAAAACCAGTGCAATGCCTCTGCGTTGCTTAGTTCTGTTGCCACTATTTGCACAGTTTTCCATCACCAATCCCCATCTTTACTGTAATCCCTGTCAAGTTTCTAGAGCCTAAAACACCTGTGTGACCCTGAGGTGTTTCTATAGTCTTTGACGTATTAGCTAGGAAAGATAGTAGGATGAAAGTGCAAATATGTGGAGAGTTGCTTGGATGCAGGAGATACTGGCTAAAATTTTATGTTAGCTAGAACTGATCAAAATAACTAGTTTATGTGGAGATAGGACATTTTTTAGTGTGGTGAATTGTGGTGCCATTTCTGCCACATCCTTTAGGAGAAAGGAGCAGTCCTAAATTTTTCTAACCCGGAGCCTTCTTATTTTTGGACAGTGAGCTTCGTTCTCATTTCTTTCTCATTATAGTATGCTGTATAATACCCCAGACACCATGCCTGCACTCTTGATAATATTTTTTTGCTTGTGCAATATGAAACTTCCATCAGCCCAGACCTGTTCACCAGTATAGCTGATAAACCCAGCTACAGCTACTGTGCCAAGCAACTTCGTCTTCAAAATTTCACAAAACAGTGTAAAACCTAAATATCATTCTTTTCTCCTGTCTTACATACCTTACATGTCTACATGTCTTACATGTTTTATGTGATCACCTCAGAAAGTAACTTATACTCTTCTTGCTGCTTCTGACATAGAGGTAAAACACAAATGATGCAAGGCTGGTTCTGATCCAGAATTCTTTTTTAGAGAATTCATAGCTAGATGTTAGAGTGTAAGAGGGACTAAAAAGACCTAGGCCTGGCTACATTTTGTGCCCCATGGAAGTTGGTCAAAAGGCAATTTCAAGTTAATTACTAGCATTTTGCCTTTGGAATCTGGCAGTTTATGGTTTTGTTGCCTTTACTGGTGTACAATAGAGGGAGAGGTGTAAGAGGGGAAAGTGGAGTTGGTTTTAAAAGTGGAAAACAGTAAGTTGCATTTTTTTTCATGGGGGCATCACTTCTCCTCCTCCATGTTTGGATCATCTCGATATGGAGGAAACTGAAACAACAGACTGTGCTTCTTCTTGCGTACATGAGGCTTGTTCACAGAGTCCCTTCAGGAGCAGAACAATTTTCAGGGAAAATGAAAATAACTATTGTCTTAGGCCAGGTATCATAGAAAAGTGTAATAAAACTATCTGTTGAGCAATTCAGTGAGGGGAGGAAAGAAGCCAAGAGAAATCTTGCTGCTCTTGAGTTCTTAGTCTCCACTTGCTGGAGAGTTCTTCTCAGGAGTGGGAGCATGTTTTAGTCTTACTCAATTTTTTCATTCCAGTCGAGTAAGGGGAATATAATAGTCAGAAAGGTGGAAACAGAGAAGAGGAAAAAGGGCAGGTAGGACAATAAAATGCTGCATACTACTGGCCTTCTGATATGATCCAAGATTGAGCGAAGGCAATGGTAAAAACAAATGTGTGAACTTTTCTCACAAGTATTTCTACATAATTTTGATACCTTCTTAAGTCAGGCTTTGAGAACATTAGAATACAGCATTTACAGCAGTTGTGGGAATACAACAGTGATTTCTGCCTAGTCTGCCACATTCATTAATACATTTCTTTTAAAGAATGGTGATTTGTTTCCTGTGCCTCTGATTTTCTGTTCCATTTTGACTGTGATTAATGGGAGGTTACTTACAAAAGGGAGGGAGCATAAATAGAAATTTGAAATATTTTTTCCTTGGAGAATTGTTGTATTTACATGGCACATTTCTATCTATATTTGCAGACTTTTTTTGTAGAGGCATAAGAAGACCCTTTATTTTTGAGGCCCTGTTTCACAGCTGTCAACCTCCTTCATGGATGGTCTGCAAAAATCATAATGATAGGCAGGGCCACTCCTTCCTTGAGTGTTCAAGACTGCTGAACAATCTGTAAATCTCCCTCTGAATCCCCATTTTCAAGTACACTTAAATCACCCCTCTCGCCATACCCACATAGAGGGTTAAAAAGATCTGTCACACAATTGCTGATCATTCTTTTTCCTAGTTCTCCCCTGTTAGCAACAACTTCGTACTGTAAGAAGTTTCAGGCCTGTCTAGGTATTTATTGGTTAATGTCCAAACCATTCCATTGGCTTAATTGATAAGATAACCAGTACACTTGGTGTGGAATTGGAAACCTGCCAGGTGAGAACACAGTAGTCTGATTAGTGATGTGATATGCAGACAACTACAGACAAAATATTTGACATCACTGTAATTTTTTTTGTTTAAAATGTTTATAATGTGGTCTTAACACCTGTGTTAGAAATTTTAGCATGTTTCTTGTTGACCTCAGTAATTAATTTCACTTGCAGTTAAATTGTACAGCTGGTTCATCTTTCTGTCATGTTAAAATCCAGCTACAGCAAAGGGTGTTGCTGCTTAATTTGAAGGATTGTAGTAATTCCTAGTATCTTCCAATTTTTAAGTATTTCTTACTGTCTGAGCTATATAAGGGCTTTTTTAAAGAGAAGGTTGCACAGAGTGGTGTAGGTGGTGAAGAGAATTTACTGAGTAGTCATACCTTTAATCTGACATATTTCTTCTGATGTCATGCAAAAGATAGTGTGCTGAGGCATACACAGCAGCACCCAGTTGAGGTTCCTGTGCTAACTATATGCTTAGCCTTGAGAACTGAGTAGGTTATGGAGAAGACATTAGAAAGGTCTATAGTAGTAATGCCTTTCTTTTTGTGTTAGAACAGAAGTGATTCATCTTACGATTTTCTCGAACTGATTTCTTTTCTTTTCCTTGAATAGATAATAAAGAATTGGTCAGAATTACCATTCTAGTATGCTAATGAGATGTTTCTTTTGCTTACCTTTTTTAGATGCAAATAATTGGCATACAGTTTAAAAATAGTAAAATGCATCGCAAGTAGTTTGACAGTAGTTGCTATTAAATTCTAAACAACATAAAGTCACACTACATTTATCATTATTTAATGACTCAGTCACTTTGGTCCCTCTGTAAGCCCTTGATGTTATTTGTCATTCAGCATTATGCCGCTAGAAGTGTCAGCAGTTGTACGGTCTTACCCTGCCTTAGACTGAAGAAACCCCCTGAAGTGTGTAATTTTTGATCATATAGTGTCTACCTTCAAAATGAAAGAAAATAATATCATTATCCTATCCTCAGTAACATTATCAGGTTCTGATGATGTTCAGATGCTTTTTTTAGTAGCCTGTGATTTGTGTAAGCAAGAGGAGTTTTTGTATTCTTTTGAAAAGAAAGCTGATACATATTTATACTCTTTTTTAACTCTCTCAGTTAGTGCCACCATTTTATATTCTCAGTTAATTAACATCATAATATGTTATGATACATATTTTGTGTGTTGTTAAATGTATTAATAGAGCTTTTAGTAGATTTTGGGGGAGAGTTGGGTTTGGCTTTGCATACAGGGTCATTTTGGACCTCTGTTTTTTTCTGTTTTATCCCATCTGCTGTCCCTTTGTTCTCAGATGAGATGAACAGAGAACATTGGCCTCAGTTGTAGGATGAGCAGAAAAATCGTAGCGATATTTTGGAGAGAAGTCAGACTTTTTTTTGCAGTCTTTTTGGTGAATTTGATTAAAAAATATCAGACTACAGATGCATTCTAGGAGCACCCAGTCTTACTGGGGGGATCCCAGCGTCGTGTCAAGGGAGACAGAACTGACTGTTGATTTGTATCAGTGCTGTGTTCACTTTGTAATCTGTGTTCTCAAATCCAGTATTTTCATCTATTCCTAAATTTTTCCTGCTTTGTTTTGTCTGTGAGGAAGCAACCTGTGGTTCAGCCTGCGATTTACTGAAGTGATGCTTACGCTGGGGCCTTTTATTATTCCTGGCAATTCTCTCCCACAGCTGCTGGTGCTGAACACAGCCTCGCATCAGTCTGTGCTCCATCAGCACCCTTCTGACAGAGCCACTGCTGAGCACTTCTATTTCTGTCGTGTAGACAAGACTTTAGTCTGAGTAAACACTTTGGTATTGCGAGGTCCTAAAGCAATTCCTGGAGAAGTTATTTGATAGGGTATTTACCAAGCTGATTTATAAATTCTCATATAACTGATATTTGCCTGGGCTTATGCAGCTGTTAAGAGAGATCACCGAAACAGGAATTGCATATTGTTGCCTTAGCAACTACCACTTCATATTGTGCTTAAATCACTTGGAAATACACAATGTGTCTTAAGGAACTGCTTCCAGCAAAAACACCCAATCTAAGTAATTCTAAATAATTTCACAGAAGAAACATAAGGATGGCCTTTCCTAACAAAGACCATCATTCTTTTAAGCTTGGTTGCCTCATTTCACTACAAGCTTAGCTTGTTATTAGGAAAAAATAAAAATTAAGGAACCCAAGTATTTCTTTATTCATGCCACCATAATCCATCTGATTGCCAAATTGGCTGGAAGTTGAAAATATTTTTTAAAGATTCTCCTAAAGGCCATCTTCTATTCTATAAAATCAGCATTGATAGTATGCTTTCCTATACTTTTATTTTAAATGTCAAGTTTTCTTAAGGGCAGACTCTTTGTCTAGTTTATTTTGTTTTGTTTGTGAAATGCTATGGGTATGAAAGGAAGACCTTAAACATATTTTAGTCCTTCTCAGATGTTTCTTGTTCCTATTTTGAGATGATCTTTTTATTTGGACATTTTCTGTAGATATTTGCCACAGTTTTATGGGGTTTGTTAGATCATTTGAAAAAGAGAGTGAAGGAGAGGCTTTTGCCTGTATTAAATTAAGGCAGTTGCTTGAGTGCTTATGCTACCTGATACTCTGTACAAAACTGGTATTTGAGACTATTTTATATTGCTGTAGCAACTTCCCCAGCTCTGTGGTCACTCCTCTGTGTAACAGTCAGAATTGGATTTTGCACGTGTGGAAACGTATTTCAGAGAGCTCGAGAAAACAGTGTCTTAGCAACCATGTGCTGGATCCAGAAAAAAACCAGTTTCTGACACCTCATCCTTTTGCTGCTTGAGCCGAGGTTTACAACAGAAAGATCCAATGAGAGAGTCTGCTTTCAGGGGCAATACGTATCTTCCATTTCAGAAAACTTATTTTCCTTTTATAATATTGTACACAGTCAGTGAAATTTAGAAATGTAGTATGACAGGGTTGTCAACATACTACTTTTATTACCCCTTTTCTAGGCAATGAAAAGGAGAGACAAGCAAAATGCCAGCTTACAGAATTTAAAAGGAATCAGGTATTTTGAGGACCAGTTGTCATTTTTAGGTCACCACTCACATCTCTGAATATAATTTTCATCTAAGCTGCATGGCAGGGTTTGTATGTGCTGGGAGAAGCTACATTTTCCCAGCAGGAGACCAAATCAAAATGAAGCAGTCAGATGCAGGTGCACAGTAATAGAAAGGATCTATTTACCCTGAAGCGTGAGCACTGGGCCAAGAAACCAGAAGCAGTCTACTTCTATCTGTCTCTCACCTCTCCATAGCTTTTCCCTCCCCCATAACTATGCCAACAAATTCATAAGGGGACCAAAGAGAAGGTGTTCACTTGCTGTTAATGAGCTGCAGCACCTGCTGCTGAAGGTCTGAGGCACTTTTTTGTTATGCTGATTGTGTACTATTAGAGCTGGCTGTCTTTTAATTTATACCTAATCCTTGCTTCCAGCTTGCACAGCCTCAAGCCAGCCTGGAAAATGGTTGAAAGAGTGTTTTCTGTGGGCATCTGTTGCCTGTGTCCATTCTGAATTTTGAATAATGCTGTGGAAAGACCAGGGTGGCTGAAGCAAGTGTGCCTAAAACAAAATTTTAAAAAAGACATTTGCCTAGGTATTATTTAATAAGTCATGCTTTTTATGCAATCTTTTTAAAAAAAAAAAAAATCTGCAGCTTTGTTTAAAGAAGGGAAGTTTAATAATGATGATTTAACTAAGTCAGCTGTATTGGTTGACAGTGAAATGAGACACCTTGCTGAACGTTGTCTGCTTTTCACTTGGGTTTCCAGAGTTCACTAGTTAAGAGCAGAATACTTTCCTGTGTGTGAAGACAACGACCCAAATCTGTTTCCAAGGCTGAAAAACCCCTGAGCAATATAAGTACAGGAAAAACACTGAGAATTTTGGTTTTGTTGCTAATTAGTAGCATTGTAGGATTGAGACAGCATTGTCTAGGTTTGGGAGGAGGAAGTAGGAATACACGAAATCCGTGTAGTGAATACAGCTGCTTACTCTGCAGCATGGGAGTGCTCGTTCTCTGTTTCTTTCCTCAGGTGTAGAATGGGCCAGACACATGTTGTAAAGATTAATCTGACTGATTATTGTATGATGTTAAAGATGTGGAACTCTAAATATTCTTGTCACTTTGTTGCTGTATTTCTGTGCAGGCTTATGCACTGAACATAACATAATTAAAAGGATGCATTAACCCATCTGGAATTGGACAGCAGTTGTAACATGAGCCTTAGTGAAGTGGCAGCTGTTTATGCTGTGTGCTAGAAAAGTATATTTATCCCAGCATAAAAATTGCCGTGCTCAGGAGCTGAACTATTTTAATGTCACTGTTTTCCAGTATCCACATTTAAATCCCTAACAACTTTGCAGAAAAGCTCTGAGACAAGTCCATGCTTTGTCTCCAATACTACCTTCACAAAGGGCGGGATGTGTACTCCCCGAATTTTGGAGGAGCAGTGCTGCATAGCAGAACAAAGCAGTACAAAGGAGATTTTGAAAAGAGATCTCTTCTGGTGTCATCAAAACAGGACCATGTAATAAGTTTCTAGAAACTTAATCTCTTTTACAGGGAGGTTGTGGCACACTGACTTCTCTGTCAGGTGGAGAAAACACCTACAAAATGTAAACAGAAGACCTGGAGAATGCTTAATTATAATTTTTGAGAAATTTGGCTTCTATTAACAGAAGGATTCACATGATTTATAAAAAGTAGGTCCAGCAGTTTGTTTCTGCTTTATGGTGAAGAATACATAGTCTGCATAATTACTAAAATTTATTCAAAATAATTAGACCACAACTGAAAAATCAGAAGAGAAGCAAACCAAGACTGATGTAGAATAAATACTTTCTACATTGATTTTGCTTAAATTTTGTTATACTTAATAAAGGTCAAATATGCATGTTTACCAGAAATATTCTATACATCAGAATAATCTGCTAAAATGTGCACACATAAATTATGATGGTGTGTATTTTTCATTGCTTACTTTATGACACATTTAAATAACAAATATAGGAAAGCAGATTTTTATGTGGCTTCCAAGCCTTGTACTAAGTATGTTCCATGATGATTTGGGTCAGAATCCAAGCCAGCCTCCTTCAAGACAAATGGAGACATGCTTACCAATTCCACTATGAATGGAACTTAGCCTGAAGGAGGCTTTGGCCACTCTGTATCAGTGGAGATGCTGCATGGGCAGTGGGCTTTCTTCTATGGGAGAAATATAGAAATACAGTGGTTATTAATTTTTACTTTTTTTAGTCAATCAGAGGCTCTTAAAAACAAAGCTGATGAAATTCATGTAAAAGAACGATAAGGAAGTGTTGAGAAAGATCATGGGCCACATGCACTGGCCATAGTAAGTAACAAATCCAAACTGTGCAATCATAGTCTTTATTAAAAAAATTAGGGGGGTATGCATTAGCTGAGAGTGATCACAGCAGGCACCACTGTTGACGTTATATAGCAATATTCTATCAGAGCGTGTAAAAAGGGACCGTCCTTGGCATGCAAACTGTTCTAGAGCTTAAAAATCAGTCTTGTATTTTATGTGATTCAGTCAGTCATAGTTTAAAAAAGAAACTTAATTTGACTGCAGCCAAGAAGGATTTTGGACATTTCTTGCTGTTCACTTATTTTATAAAATCAGCCAGCTGGAAAAACTGCTTTTCGTGGTTTCCGGTAAAGGAAAAACTGAGTTAAAGAATTATCATGTCAGAATTTCCTGTAGGATAAATGAAAATGAAATAAAAGTTCCTAAGTGATTTGATTACTAACTCTGAGATTTACAAACTTCCTGGTAACTGTTGCTGTGCGGGAAGTGATCGGACCAGCAGTGATTGTTGCACTGTTTTTGGTGAAAGCAAATTGCCCTTGTGTAAATTATGTGACCAGTCCACCTTGGTGTGGGGGAGGTTGCTGGGCAAGGTGTTTTTGCTGTCATTCATAAATATTTTCATAATGTCATCCATAAAGAAAAAAATAATGCTTCTATAGGAAACCTTTCCAAATCAAGATGCCAAGGCTGAGTTGCCTCAGTTCCAGATGCTTTGGCAGAATTGTAGTTCCCTGAGAGCTGGAACTCTGTGTACCTGTGGAAGCAGATGAAAGAATAGGAATAAAAATAAGATATGAACTACTTCTGCTGCTACATGCCTGAAAAAAAAATCATCAAAGTTATTATAATTATGACTGTTATTAGATAGCATGTCTGGTTTCTGCATATTTAAATTCTGAGAGAGGTGAAACTTAGGCACTTAGAGATCCCAGGGGAATAATTGCAGAAATGATGACATATTCCACTTTTTGAACAAATTTCAATACCAAAGCTGCGTTCTGCATACTTCCATTTCTTCTTAATTATCCTTGGATGCAGGATAGATAGTAATTTTCTGTCTTACAAATGCATGTAGCCAATTAGCCTTGTAGATCATGAATACGCAATGGCCTAACTCATTAAATGGAATTTTCCTTTTCTGTTGTTATGGCAAAAGAGTCTGGAAATAGCTGAGTATTGTATCTCTCTGGGAGTTCAGCCTTGGCCAGGGCTACAGATCCATAACTTCATGGGTTAACTTTTCGTTCCTTACAGTGTGCCATGCTAGTCTTGTGTGTGTGTGTGTGTGTGTGTGTGTGTTTGCATGTACTGTAAATTGGTACAGGCTGTTTGGCTCCTCTGAACGTCTGGTCCTCAATTTAAATGCCACCATTCTGATGCTATGTGATGAATTTAGTCTTCCTGACTTCTTCCCGTTCCCAAGAAATTCTGAGCCCAGCAACTCTCCCTCTGGCCCACTGAGACACAGAGACCTGACCTCTTTTGGCTCCTGGAAGCAAAGATGAGAAAAACTGGCAACAAGACTCTGAAGAAACCACAGCTTATATCAAATGATCTAACACAGGTGTTCTTTTCTTCTTCCCTCTGATTCCCGCCCCCCCCCTAATATGCTTACCATCCTGTCATCTGAGAGTATGAAGATAGCACATGTAGCCTAGTGTGCCTCACAGGCAGAGTTCATAGCCACGATGAAGGCAGACTGTTATGACCAGAGAGACCCAGGGAACCACAAGACAACTGAGAAATGAGTTACAGACCCAATATTGCTTTGAGCTGGTTTTGCTAAGTTTCGGTGTCAGTAAATAATAAATACGTTGTGAGAACATGACTTGGTGATTGGCCTTGGTGCTTTTCAGTGGTAGCATGTTTGCCCAAGGGTGAATGTTGCTTATCTAACATTCTGTCCTCTTCTTTTTCATAATATTGCAGGACATCTGAGACTTGAGCACTTCAGTGCTACAGCAGATGTTGAGTTGTGATTTTTAAAAGCTGTGGTCTCAAATATTATAGAAGTAACAAAACCTCTCAGTTTAGGGGAAATGTTCTGTATAATCTTATTACTGGAGTAGTTATCTTGAGTGCCTTATTGACATGTTTTGCAAAACTCCTCTGGGGATTTGAATTTAATAACTATTTTCTTGAAAATAATAATAAAAAAACCCCATACTGTTGTTTACACTGGATTTTTACTAAAATTTGAGTGTGTTTTATCTGTTGTTATTTGTAGTTGAAGACTTCCCAGAGAATTGAAATTCTATATGTGCTATAAACAAGTCTTAAACACCTCTTAAAAGTATGCAAAAATATACATATTTTCTACTATTAGGATTCTGTTACTGGGTCTGGAACTCAAGGATTTTGCCCCTTCTGCTGTGTACCCACAACTTGCGGTGCTGGGGAGTGAAGTCTAACTGACTTTGGGGAAATGAGCTGGGTGCTCGCTGTCTCCCTTGCTTTCCAGGGTTTGTTGTGGAAATGCTCCAGATAAATGTATGAGGAAGGGAAGGCAAGAGTTATTCTGTGATGTCTTTCTGTTTAGCAAGTGGAGAATTGTATGTGTATCATGTGTGTATGCACATGTAATGTAGATGTGACATTGCTGTTCCTATTTCTTAAAGTTCTATTTTCTGCCATTAAATGTAAGAGAAAATCCTAATCTTATCTTTTACTGCTTGTACCTTAAAGAGTCAAAATGTTATTACCCACTCTGCATCTTGCTAATTCACATGGAACTTACGATGGAGGTCTTAAAACTTGTGTGTAACAGCTGCCACTAGGATGTGGTGGGAATCTTTCAAGGAGAGGGGAGGGCAATGTAACTTTGCTCATAGATATTAAAACATTGGAGTAAAATGTGAAACCTTTTTGAGTGTCAAAATAGTAATAAAAGCAGTGAGTAAATTTAACTTGCTAGACAGTTGTAATTTGCAGAATGCATTTGTCAAATAGTTTGGAAATAATCCAGAGCACATTTCGATGGAAAAAGTAGAGATGGGCTCAGACTAAAAATGTGAGTTAAATGTCCTTCCAGGTTTGCAGAAATTAAACTATACACTTCATCATAAACTCAGTAATGGACAAGACAAGAGGTGTTATGTGGGGGATTTTGAACTTTGGGGAAGGTCAGATTTTGTTCCATATCTGCTTGGCCTTTAAATGCAACTGATTTGTCTTGGTATCCTCGATTTAACTTCCATTTAATTTTAAAATTGGTGCTTCCTTTAAACTGTTAGTGCATTTGGAAGTTGGGAAGTAGAATTGAAACACAGGTCTTTCCAGATCAGTGTTTATTTTGCCTTTAGTGTGCTGGGTCTGTGAGCTGTTAAAAACTCTTCTTCTTGAGTCTTTGTAATATGCAGTGTTGGCCCCACTGTCATGGAAATTGGTGTGATCTCATACAGCAAAGTGAGATCACCAAGAGGGGATAAGGAGATGCCCTAGCATTGTAAATAACACGTGTGGCTTTTAAAGAAAAGATACCCTTTTGGTGATTGATTGCAGAATTTTTTCATTAGGTGGATGAAGATGTAATGGACTTTGTTCACATCTGACATTTTTATTTGCTTTCATGTTAATAAGTAAAAATCAGTTTATATTTCTGAACCGGATTTTCATGTTAGGCTATTACAGCCCCTCAGTTCTAGCCCTCGATTCTGACTTTAAACCCTGTCAGTTTTAGACTCTTGTAAATAGGGTTTTCTCTACTCCACTTTCTTGCTGATACAGAATTTCCTCGGAGAATTTGATTATTTCTGCTAAGGGCATTTGTTTATAGCTGCAGTTCTCTTCTCAGGATAATTCATTGGTTTTGTTTTCTGAGTCATCTCTCGTCTTCTGTTTTCCAGGTTGGTGAGAGGCAGAGAGTTCTGGTAACAGAAGAATCCTTTGACTCCAATTACTACGTTGCTCACAATCCTTTCTATGAGCAGGTACAGTTAAATAAACCAAATAACATCTTTTTGTTTTATCTTTGCTTTCTGATAATCTCAGCAATACAGTGTGTCAGGATGGAAAAATAAACTAGTAAAGAAATAAGTAGCATTTTTCAGGAAACGTGACCATCAAGGCTTTTTTGTGAGATATTTTGTTTCTGTGTTGTAAATATAATTTACCTGAAAATATGTTAAGAAATATGCAGTGGATGCTTGACTCTATAGCGTGGTTTAAGAAGCTGTTAATTATTGCAATAATTTTAATTTCTGTGTCCCCAAAGCATCGATTTCTGAGTAGTTGAGTCATGACAATTTGCATTCATCTTTCTGAAGAGTGTTTCAGGCACTGAAATTTGCAAAAAGAAAACAAAAATTCTAACAATAGAAGGGTCGGAAACTTTTTTAGATTAACACTTCAGTGTGATATGTTGTATTTCATAGAATCATACAATGTTTTGGGCTGGAGGGGGCCCTGCTGGCCACCTCTCTTTGGATGCAGCCCAGGACACGCTTGGCTTTCTGGTCTGTGAATGCACATTTCTGTCTCATGTCCAGCCTCTCATCCACCAGCACCCCCAAGTCCTTCTTGGCAGGAAAGTTCTCACTCTCAGTGAGTTCTTCTCTCAGTCTGTACTAACGTCTGGGATTGCCCCAACCCAGCTGCAGCACCTTACTCTTGGACTTGTTGAACCTCATTATGTTCTTGTGGGTTCACTTCTCAGGCTTGTGTAGGTCCCCCTGAATGGCATCCATTCCTTCTAGTTTTTGTCATTTCCTTCTGTGTACTTTCCGTAGATAAATTCTTGCCACACGAAAACATCTTTGAGCTAGGA
Source organism: Aleadryas rufinucha (assembly GCA_013397815.1). Taxonomy (NCBI): domain Eukaryota; kingdom Metazoa; phylum Chordata; class Aves; order Passeriformes; genus Aleadryas; species Aleadryas rufinucha. The sequence continues at coordinate 314,456 of VZTH01017164.1, read as the reverse complement.
AGGAAGTACAACATCTATTTCACAAAATTGTTATTTTTGCTCAAAAGCCAATTACTTGCTTAAAACCAATAAAATGAGCTTTCCTGAATCATCATGATTTTATTCTCCATTTTCTTGCACTAAGCTGTCTGGAGTTTGCTTTTACTACCGTTAGATATTCAGTTTTCTGAACCTGGAGAGACTATAAATGATGGCTGTGCTTTCTTCTGATTTTGGGTTATGTTACAGCATTTATTTATTTATTTTTCCTTAGTAGTAAGTAACATTGTTATTCTTGAAATATCTGTTTCTGTTGGATATCTGGATCACTAATTATTTTTTCCTCACTTTCTCCTTTTTTTTTGGATAAATCTCTTTTTTTTTTGTTACATGTCCAACTTCTGTCTTAAGTCTTGTATATCGCTGCTCCTTGATTTTGTAGCTTATCAGTCAGTGTTCAGGAACATGGTCTTCCACATAGAGACTTAAAAGAAATTTCTTGGGGCTTTTTTGTTCAATGCTTATTTTATGGAAGCTTTATTAATTAAAACAAAAACAATATGTACAGGAAAAAAAGTGTTGATGTTTTATGGTGTGTTTTTAAAGCACCTAATACAGCTCATGAGTGGGACTAATAAAGAATTCACGAAATACAAATAGTCTCGTAGGGAATCATTTTAAATTCTATTTGGGAAAAAATGCTTTCCATTATGAAAATGTAAATCTTTTCCCTACAATGTTACGTGTGGCACGTTTCACAAGGATAGTATCCTACTGCTCACTCAGGTAAGCACAAGAATCAGTGCTAGTAACCAAGATTAGTAGCAGTAAATTGAATCATAGTAAATGGAAAACCACTCTAAAGTCTAAATATCATATTATATATTATTGGAAGTTGAAACTCAGAGTCCTGGTGTAGTGTTCTGTTGACTCAAGTAGTTATCAAATGTGTTCTGTCTTTGCTGTGCTCATCTGAAGAATTTGGTATTAGGCCCACATCAATAGAGCTGCACTGGCAGACTTTGTGGTAGAGCTGCAGCTGACATTTGTGGAGGCTTAGGTGATATAGTTCACATTGAACAGAGTAGTCTAAAGTGACCAAAGAGTGCTGTGCCAGGTCAACAGCCAAGGTGAGAGTTTCTGCTGGTATTGCTTAGTTCGTTAGAAATATGGTTAAGGATATTTTCTTAACAAATACTTATATTAAAAAAATGTCTAAGTGTATGCCAAGCCTGGATGCTTGGTTGTTTACAGTACCTCACAGTTATTTTCAGTTAGCCTCTTTTTTTTTCTGAAGTTGGGTTTATATTTAGTTACTGCCCTTTTGCATGAGGAGATAGAAGATTTACAGAGGTCACGAGCCATACTCAGCTACCTAATTTCCCTTTGATTTAAATTTGCCCAAGATGAATTACATGGGAAGAACTGTGATCCAGTCACATTGTAACACTCTCTCAGCATTAGGATCCTGGCTTTGTGTTTGGTTAGTCTCATGTTGCCTGTCTCTGAAAGGCAAAGATGTCTGCTTTTCTTGGAAGATGCTTAGGAAGCTCAGCAGAATCCTAGGATCGGGAAACACTTACAGTCATGAGCACCTTTGAGCCTTCAGGGAAGAAGGGGAACCACTGGTGGTGATTTCCTCCAAGTGGGACAGTCAACAATTGTGATAGATGAAAATGGAGAGGCAGTGTTTGGCAACAAAATGCTCTTCAAATGTGAGTGGCACAGATTTTTTTCTCAGAAAATCCTCTTCACATGTAGTCTTAAAAATTAAGCCATTTTAAGGCATTTCAATTTCAGCATCAAAGAATCAAGATATAAAGATGCAATCATAGCCTTTCAAAAGCTCTGCTCAGCCCTGGTGAGGCCACACCTGGAGTACTGTGTCCAGTTCTGGGCTCCTCAGTACAAGAGAGACATGGAGCTTCTGGAGCATGTCCAGTGCAGGGCAACAAAGATGATTAAGGGACTGGAACATCTGTCTTTCAAGGACAGCCTGAAGGAGCTGGGCCTGTTCAGCCTGGAGAAGAGATAACTGAGAGAGGACCTCATCAATGTCCATAAGCATCTGAAGGGTGGGTGTCAAGAGGTTGTTTCCAGGCTCTTCTCAGGGTTGCTGAGCAGTAGGACAAGAGGCGACGGGCAGAAACTAATGCACAGGAAATTTCACCTGAACATGAGGAAGAACTTTACTGTGTGGGTGACCATGCACTGGGACAGATTACCCAGAGAGGGTGTGGATTCTGTAAGAACTGGAGAAATTCCAGAACTGTCTAGATGCAGTCCTGTGCCATGTACTTTACGATGACCCTGCTTGAACGAGGAGATTAGACCAGATGACCCCTCTGAGGTCCCTTCCAATCTGACCCATCCTGCGATTCTGTGTGTGGATGAGCTTCAAGTAAATTTGATTAAATAAGTCCCCGTGATTCAATTTTTCATTGTAAACAGTGTAAAAAATGTAATTTCATCAGGAATTTACTCCTTTTCTTTTTCAGCTGCTTATCTATTTTAGAGCCATTTTAACTCCATTTATTCTTCCAGCAAAAAGTGTTTCTCCTGTATGTTGGGCTCCTTATTTTTTAAAATGCATGACCTAGGAACATCTGTTATGTGCTGTCTTTTTTGTGAAGTGGGACTGTCTGATATCATGGTTGTGCAAATTCAGGAAAGGGTGGCATTAGTTGCTGACCCAAGAAACACACTTGTCTATTTTTACAGGCATTCATTGTCAATCATGCATCTCAGCTGCGAAGGATCTGCAGAATCAAAATAAAGGCTTGTGCAAAGAGAAACAAGGGTATAATTTCTGTCCTGAAGCCTTTACAGACTCAAAAAAAAATTAAAAAAAAAAAGTCGTGGGACAGACATGGAAATAGGAAGCTTTACAGCAGTCTGTTAGAGCTGTGTAGTGCAAATGCCTTTGGGAACTGTTTGGGTCTAGATACAAAAGCTGCAACTCAGGCCCAGCTTTCTTACCAATCAAAAAATGTGACTTAAGGAGTTGGTTGGAGTTGAAAAGAACTGAGCTAGCAGTGCAAAACTCTTGAAGAATGCAAGCTGGAGATCTTACTGGTCAAATGTGTCAGGAGCTATAGTGTACACTAGTGAGAAAAATGTTTAAGTTTTAGGATTTTCTCTGATATTTATCAAAAATCTGTTTTCTGAGTGGATACTAGAGACTCTAATGTTCCTTGTGGTATTTAGTGACTGTGTCTTTATTTTATTTGAAAGGTTCTTGTGCCAAAGGATCCTCTGTTAATGGGTAAGATGGTAGAAGTGAATATTTATGAAGCTGGGAAACATTTTATGAAGGGGCAGCCAGTATCAGATGCCAGAGTTCACACTGCATCCATCACCAGACCATTAGCAAAAGGACAAGTTTCTGGTTTAACAGAGGTGAGTGAAAGACATTTTCTGCTTTACTACACTGATAAATCCACAGCTGTTCAAGCAAAATGATTCCACGCTATGTATCTGTTATCGTGTTATAGTTCCCATTTATATATGCATGAAGCTTTAATCTTTTCTGACAGATTGAAATCTGAATTCAAAATATGTTTTTGCTGATGCCCGTAGCTTTACTTTGCTGACTATAAAAGCAGTAATACACTTGTTTCTTGTTTCAAGATGCAAGATGGGGAAAGAACTTACTAGAACTGAAAAGATTAAACAGCAGTAATTATATAATTCAATGTATTTCAGTGGAAGGATGAATTAGTTTACTTTTTTTTACAAAGCTGTTTTTAAAAAAATATGTATTGATTACATATCTGTTAAAACAGGTCTAAACATGATTCAGAGATTCAAAATTAATTGATGGGTAGACGTATGGAATATTTACAATATATTTTGGGAAAAGGTCAACATCTGATTTAGTCATGTAAAGAAAATGAAACTCTTAAAAAGAGATCTGATTCTTATTTTACACCTCAGTAGATATGGCTGTTAGCCAAGTATTCTCATACATTTCATGGGGCTCTAGTTGTAAAAACTGATGGAGTGTGAAATGAAAATGTGTATCACATTTCTAAGCATCATTTGATGTCCTTTCTCCAGTACTGTTGTTAGGATCTCCAAAAAATATGTAGCACAGGGAGGAAGGATAATTGGCAGTTTATCAGCCACCTTACTGCTTTTACAGTAAATTGCTGACAAGTATTAAAGTATATACATACCCTTGTTTATGTTCTAAGTAGTCACATTTAAAATACGTCATCAAGGCATACCTGAGGTGACCAGTTAAGCTAAGCTCCCTGGTCTCTTGGATGAGCCTGGCTGTGGAAACGTAGAGCAGCAATAATGCACTCCCTGTAATGCACCTACTGTAATGTGTTCAGCAGATCATGACACTTAAGCACAAACACATTACTAAGCTCTCCATTAGTATGGTCTGTGTGTATGTGTATATTGGCCTGATAAGGGTCTGTAAGAGATAAAAAACAGCCAAAACCTTCAAATTGTCTGGGTGGACTATGTAGCTGTTTAAACACAGCTGATTTTTTCATTAGAACTTTTTTTTTTAATAATCTGCTGGAACAGAACCAAGACTGTCATTAAACTGAGTATGTGCTGCCAGAAGCTTGTAGATGGGGACAAGCAAACAGACTCTTGACTGAATTTTTTTATGTTAAAAATGAGAGATAAAATTATTAAAATCAAAGATACTGATAATTTCCATAGGGACTCATTGAGCTATATAGATCTGGTCCTGCCCTTTGGATTGGCATGAACAAGTACCTGGAATCCCCCTATAACTGGCTGCAGCAAGCAAATGATAAGGCTAATTGCTTTTCCTGACTTTCATGGTTACCAGTGCTCCTTCAAGGGAGTATCTTCTTTATGATTGGTCCACTGGAAATGTTAGAAACTTTTGTTTAATGGAAAAAATAGAATCTTGGTATTTTAGTAAATGGAACATCTTTGGTATGTAGAAGCTGCAGCTGAAAGCTTTTGATCACACTTGGCCAATGTATAATACATAGAACATGAACTGAAATTCTTAATGGGAAGTTCATCCTGAAAAATCATACATATAAATGGCAACTCAGGAACTTTCTTTAGTTTTTTTAGAAAAAAAAAGTCAGTTTGCTGCAAAAGTTCCCTTGCGTTTCTGGCTGGCTGCAAGATGCAATTTGGGTTGCTGTGTTTGGTTGGACTGCTGGGAAGCACTTCCTGCTGCATGTGCTCAAGACATATAGTTCCAACTAAAGGTGCTTTGAGCAAGAGAAAAGGGGCAACATATGAGGGTCGTGTGAGCCCTTTATAGCTTGTTACGTGGATGGATGGCAGGTTGGGGAAAGATGAAAGAGGCAACTCAGAACGGATGAATTCAGATACTCAATCAAAAGTAGCAAAATATCTTGGATCTTTAAGAAGATCCCAAGTGTCTCCGCTAGGTTTTCTGCAGCTTGCAGAAAAAGCTAAACTAAAATCTTGGATAAATCTTCCACTGTGCACATAAATGAGCAAGAATTAAGGTCTGCTCTTTGTTAACAGTGTTTTCATTAACACATAGGACACAATGTTTCAAAAACCGTGTTCAAAAAAGGTGTTTCAAAATCCGTCACAGCTGCCCTTCTGTCCAATGAGGAATGTTCACAGAAAGAGTGAAAGCTTTTGAAACTGTAGTTTTTAATCATTTGAGAGCACCATCATGTGAGAATGTCAGAGCAAGTCATAAACTCTTCCTAAGCAAGAAGATACTTCTACAGATGCTGTGACGAGAAGTACTCCAAAGGATCAGAGCTTATCTGCAGTTGTGTGCTCTCTTTCTCATCTGATACATAATCCTGAATAATTTTTTCTGACAAATTCAGAGGGAGCACCACAAGCAACATGTGTGTCTGAAGGAACAGTTGTAGGCCCTTTTTTTACCATTTTGGCTGCATGACTCTGGCAGCAAATTGGTCCAAAGAAATAAAAGAAGTAGGTCGCCAACTGGAGTCAACAGATTTGACTGAAAAAGAGGGAATGTAAAATGCAAAAACACAAAGGACGATTTAGAGACTCCATGAAATATTCACACATTGTATATCTGTGACAAGTAAGGAGGCAAATATGTATAGAATTAATTCAGAGTATTACTAGCATTTCATGCTTTTTCAGTGTGTGAAGAACACAGCTAATATGTATATCCATTAATGTACTAATGATGTAGAATGTCTTGCAGTTTTTTTAAGGAAAAAAAAAAGTTTTTTTTAAGAAAAAAAAAAGGTTTTTTTCCTTATTCTTTAAGGAAAAAAACCAAGTAGATGGGCTTAGAACAAGGTCTTGACATTCTATAATATTAGGCTCTGTGGCAGAATTTGGGGCAGGAAGGACAGAAGGGTCTTGGAGTCAGCAGCTCAGGTTAAAAAGCTGTCAAAGCTATCAGACTTAGCGATTGTAGTGGACATACCAAGTAGTAAAATGCACAAGTACTTGCCAGGATTTTTTTTTAATTTTTTACTTCAACATGAATTTTTTTTATAAAAGCCGCTCAAAAGGGAGTGCTGTCTCCAAGTTGCAAAATTTTATAGGAGGGCTATTTGTAGGGGCAAACACATTTGGAAATTCAGTTGACTGAGATCTACTATAGACTTCCTTTGGTTTAAAATGTGCAGTTGCTGATTCAGTAATAGAACCATGTTTAGAAGACATACATTGCAGAGGATATATAGGTGAAAATTGAAGTCAGTGAAGCATGAACACACATGTAAAGGCATTTTTTGATTTGGTTCTCATAAATCTAACATAGGACATATGTGAACTGGACGTTAAAAAGTAGTGACAGTAACCTTAAGATGAACATTCAGACAAAACAAACCTGTCATGAGTTACTAAGTGCAATTACAAATATCAGTGAATAAGTATTTCAAAGCTTTGATCAAGAGTTCTGTTGTTTCACAGGAAGTGAAACAAGTTCTGTTCTGTTAAGTTTCACAGGAACAAAAAGAAGATGTAAATGCTGTAGATGTTACATCCTTTCACTGAGGCAGGCTTGGAGTTGACAAAGCATTAAGGGTGCACTTCAGCATTTTGAGATTCAGAAAAGCAATTTAACGTGTCTTCTATGTTCTTAAGCACTGGTAAACTTGTCTTTGAGGATTTGGAGATGGGTTTGTAATGCACATAGTGTTGAGTATATTATTATTGGATAATATTTTTGAAAAGTCAGCAGTGTGTGTCAACAGTCTGAATGTAATCTAATTTTTAAAAACCATTTTAATATTTGTATTAGTTTTATTTGGCCATATTTAGGGATCTTGACTGTTTCTCAGCAGCATAAAGTAAAATACCTAATAAATGTATCCTGTTTACAGACAAATGTTTGCCCAAAACTAATAATTGAAAAAAAAGTAAGAATCTGCAAGAATATGATCTCTTGTTAGAACCAGAAATAGAGTATGTTATGTTTCTGTACTCCAAAAATAATTCTGGTTGTTTACATATGTTCTGTTACTAGAGGAAAAAAATAGTGCAAGATGAGAAATATATGAAGAAAAGACCAAAGGGCTGAGGGATAAAAATAAAAGGCTGGCTACCTGCCAGAGTTGCAATGCATTGCCAGAATCAAAGCCCCATAAGTCTGAGGGCCTTTGGTGGGAAATTCTAATCAGATGGAAAATTGAGGCAAGAGAAAAAAAAAAAAATTAACAGGCTGTTTAATCCCTGGTCATGATTATTTTATGTTCACAGCTCATGTTTCTATAATGCATCTATGACTGACTTTCTTTTCAAACCAGTACAGTCACATCTTCCAGTTTTCTGTTTTCCATTGGTTTCTATGATGATATTTTCCATGTCTAACACTTCCCCTGTGAATGGCATCTGCTGGGAGCTGCCATTTGCAATATCTCCTTTTGTGAGTCTGGGATCTTGGTGCACATCTGTGTGGTTCCCAGGCCTTGGAAATACCCACAGTTGGCCTGTTAAACTCATAGCTATTCAAGTCATTGGGCTCTTTGGAGGAAATGAGGAGTGAACCACTGGTTTTCAGTTAGCAACCAATTATTTGGTCATTCTGCTTGTTCCTGTTTTCTCCCCCATCCTCCCTGCATTTTAACTGCCACAATAACCTGCAGTAGGTTATTGTGGCATTGTTCTTCTGGATACTAATGAAGAAGCTTTATGTTCCTGGTCTTCCAGTTAGCTGACAGTATTTTCTAGTGACGTGAGCAAAAGATGACCTTTAAACATTACCCAGCCTTTTTTTCTGATGTTAAGAAACAGGAAAGATGCATATATGAAACACTTCTTTATAGCCTGCCAGAAAGAAAACTCAGCAAAGCATAGCTTAGAGGAAACTCTCTGATCTCAGGTAGAAAGGGTGCTTCACTTGCAGGCAAAATAAAATGGAGAAGGGGGAAGAAAATATCTTCTGCTGGAACAGAAATGAAAGAAATCATGTCAGAATTAAGATCTCTGTACTGGAAACTTCCTTCAAGGACTTGGAAGGAAATGTGGAAGATGTGCGTTAATTAATAAGCACAGTTTTTACATGTGCTGGAGTTTCAAAGTGGTGGAAAATTTGGTTCCTGAACAGGAACTAGAGATTAGAGATTTAGGGCAAAAAGAGAATGAGGAAGCAAATTTTAGATCAAAAAATGGCATAGAGGTGTGAGTAGAGGAATCTTTCATAAAATTTCAGAAACAAAAACTGTAGAAAGTATAAGAAATGCTAATGAAAGATTGGAATTTCCAAAGAAGATAAACTAATACAGAATATACCTTTTACCTCTCTCAGAAAGCTACTTTGCAAAGGGATCTTTGTAATCACAAAGTCCAAGAAAGGGCAATTTGAGAAACATGTGGGGAAGTTTCTATCAAAGCGAAACATACTGACAAAAAAAAAAAGTCTTCTATGTAAAATCATTTTCAAGTAATGCTTTATGAAAATACAGTGCCCTACTTGGTGCTTTTGCATTCTTAGGAACATACCTTTTGGTAGCTCATTTGCACTCTCTCCCACTTTCTGACACTTCTTTTGTGACACCAAGCTGAGTGGTGCAGTTGTCTCACCTGAAGGATGGGATGCCATTCAGAGAGACTTGGACAAGCTCGAGGACTGGGCCCATGGGAATCTCATGAGGTTTAACAAGACCAAGTGCAAGGTGCTGCACCTGGGTCAGGGCAATCCCTGGTATTAACACAGGCTGGGGATGAACAAATGGAGAGCAGCCCTGCTGAGAAGGACTTGGAGGTGCTGGTGGAGGAGAGGCTGGACATGACCCAGCAATGTGGGCTCTCAGCCCAGAAAGCCAATTGTATCCTGGGGTGCATCAAAAGCAGCATGGCAAGCAAAGTGAGGGAGGGGATTCTGCCCCTCTGCTCTGGTGAGACCCCACCTGGAGTACTGCATCCAGCTCTGGGATCTCCAGCACAGGAAGGACATGGACCTGTTGGAGCAAGTGCAGAGGAAGCCACCAAGATGATTGGAGGGAGGACGTACCTCTCCTATGACGAAAGGCTGGGAGAATTGGGCTTGTTTAGCCTGGAAAGGAGGAAACTTTGGGGTGACCTAACTGTGGCCTTCCAGTATCTGAAGGGAATCTGCAACAGAGATGGAGAGGGACTTTTTACAGGAGCAGGTAGTGGTAGGACAAGGGGGAATGCATTCAAACTAAAAGAGAGTAGATTTAGATTAGATATGCAGAAAAAATTTTGTACTGTCAGGGAATGAGGTGCTGGAACAGGTTACCCAGAGAAGCTGTGGATGTCCTGTCTCANCTCTGGGATCTCCAGCACAGGAAGGACATGGACCTGTTGGAGCAAGTGCAGAGGAAGCCACCAAGATGATTGGAGGGAGGACGTACCTCTCCTATGACGAAAGGCTGGGAGAATTGGGCTTGTTTAGCCTGGAAAGGAGGAAACTTTGGGGTGACCTAACTGTGGCCTTCCAGTATCTGAAGGGAATCTGCAACAGAGATGGAGAGGGACTTTTTACAGGAGCAGGTAGTGGTAGGACAAGGGGGAATGCATTCAAACTAAAAGAGAGTAGATTTAGATTAGATATGCAGAAAAAATTTTGTACTGTCAGGGAATGAGGTGCTGGAACAGGTTACCCAGAGAAGCTGTGGATGTCCTGTCTCAAGAGGTGTTCAAGGCCAGGTTGGATGGAGCTTTGAGCAACCTGGTCTAGTGCAAGGTGTCCCTGCCCATGGCAGAGGGGTTGGAACTAAATGATCTTCAAGGTCCTTTCCAGCCCAAACCATTCTATGATTCAATGATTCTCTGAAAGAACTAATTGTAGGGCAAGGCGTACAAGTACTTAGTGCTTTTGTGTGTATTAATCTGTTTTATTTAATGTGTTACTTGCATTCCCTGCTAGTTGTAAATAGAGGTCGTAAAAGATAGTGTAAAATCCTTCTTAATTAATCTTTTTTTCTTATGTTTTCTTCAGTTTTTTCATGAAGGTCACTATAAAATTAATGTAATAAGAGAGATATTTCCTTTTGAAGAGCAGAGCTCATTGCCACCTATGGATGTTTTTAAAAAGGACCTTTGAAAGTCTCATTTTTTCCTGAAAAAGGCACAAAAATTTGCCATGTGCTGTTTCTTAGATGCTGATTTTCATGATCTACACATTATCTTCTTGCTGTGTTGGCTTTGTTTATTTGGGGATTTGAGTTGACTTGAATTTTTCTTCTACTTGAAAGCCCATTTCTCAGTTTAAAATTTGAAACTTAGGGTTGATTCTTTCTTTTGGGCAGAGTAAATTTTTCTTGCTGGGCTTAGATAAGCACTGGCTTGAATTGCGTGTAGTGGTTGGGGAGCTTTAATCAATACTGATCTCTAGGAACATACTTAGCCCATATCTCTGGCAAACACTTGAGATGTAGGTCAGCCACCTTGGGTCGTGGGTATGGGCTAGGTGACCTCTTTGTTTCCAGCCTTATCTGCTATAATTCTATGAACTTTTTAATGTAGCCATTTGATGACTTGCAAACCGGAACAGCATGCAGTGCAAGTGTGTTCTCTGCCCTGCTTAGAGGGCTAAAATACATAGAGGTGATTTAAGACAGCAAACCCAAGAGCCAGCATAACTACTTCACCAAATAGTTTTATCCTGATGTCTTCAATTTAATGGGCATGTTGTCTTTCTGCCCATCCCTCTGGCAGGGCTGAATTTTGACTACAGGGATCAAAGCTCAGCTGAAACAACACATACTACATAGACCCTTTTCAAACAAATGCTCACCACAGTCCATTTCAGGTGAAAAGATCTGAACTTTAATTTATTTGCTTTTCATTTCCTCAACAGAGAGTGTTATTTTGCTGAATGTCACTGTTTAATCACTTTAAATTACATAATTATGTTAATCCTGTGCAGTTTATGCAATAAATGGAAATAGTAATGGCTGGGAGGATTCAACTCAAAGTCATTTTCTGGAGAATAAGAAAAGATTAAACAGAAATGTTCTACCCCTTCTGCCTCCAGAAGTAAAGCTCTAAGTGCTAAAATAGTTCTGCCATTTTTGCGTGTTATTTCTAGTACTCAACCTGCTGATGCTGCACTGCAAGATCAGTGAGCGGGTTCTGCTCTCTGTTGGCATAAGGAAGTGTGTAGCCATGGTAATTTTAACTGCTTGACACTCCCTGTAATATTTAGGAGTTCCTTTTAAAATATTTCCATCAGATCTCTAACAAACAGACTCTTTGGGAAGAATCAAATAGCATTTGTTTTTAGTAATCTTTTATTGTTTAATGTACCAATGTTTCAGTAAGTTTTAATTGGCTTTCAGAAGAAAAATATAGCAGCCACAACTTTTCTCAATTTTTATGTTGTTTTGGAAGTCATCTATATCCAATCCACAAAAATCATTATAGGTTTGAATTTTATACCTGTCCAGTACACTTTAATACAAAGACAGGTGAAAGATATTCAGCCCATGTGTATATTTTATCTCTGCTTGTAGTATTTAGTCATCCCTTTTCTTTTTATTAGTGCTCCTTAGATCACCAAAAAGCACACTTGAGTAGTATTTCTCTCTCTGTTCCTTCCCTGTCTCTCCTTTCCCTGCAAGCAAACAAACAGTCAGAGGCATCAGATATTTATGTCTTGAGTGGATGTTATTTCTATCTGTTCCTCATATATTGAAGCTGTAATCGAAATAGTCTTTCTACATGAATACTTGAAAGGGACAGCACAAAAAAGGCACATGGAGCTCATGATACAGCTTTCCCCATCACCAAATGAAAGGTCAGTAGGAGGTTTGGACTTACACATACAAAGTTCTGGAATGTTGAACTTCCGCCTCTTAGAAATGTATTTGTTGCCAAAACCATTGAAGTGAGATGATTCATTACCTTTTGAGATTGTTTTGAAGGGCAATAAAAATTACAGTCATGAGATTAAGCTATTTTTCAACTAAAAAGTGTTTTAAAAGTGTATCTCATTTCAAAGAAATTACCAAACCATTTTAAAGGTAAACTGCCATGTTCTGTATCCTTTAATATTATTGTGTGTTCAAAATTTTTATTAGATTCTAAGTAGATTAATGGATTTCTTATAGTCTAATCATCCTTTCTGTTCTTGCTTATTCCCTTTATGATAATGAGAATTGCTAAGGTATACATAAATTTTGCAAGTAACTTTTTTTTTTATTATTCTGACAAATCCATTGAAATAGCATTGAACTGATCTGACAATATTAGGATTAATTGTGAGTTGTAGTAGAATACCCAGATCCATTTTTAATCATAATTTCCCAGTCAGACTTTTATAATATTTGGACACAGTGATTTATGTTTGTGCTTTTAATATACTTGTTAGACATTTACTAGAGATTAGAGATTCTTTTCTTAAAATTTTGTGGTGTCAAGGGTAATAAGGAAAAAGGGTGACAAAAAGGGGAAAAGACTTTTCAGTAAGAGAAAGAAACAAATTTTGTAAGGTTTTGTCACTACTAAATTATAGTTGGGGGAGATGTCTGCATATAAAAATTCAAAGGCAAATTTGCAGGGACTATGTCTTTGACTGAAATTAAATTGCAGTTGAGTAATAAGTTCTATTTAAGGCTACATTGGAAAAAAGGTATCTTAAAATATTCAAATACTATACTTCAGTGAAGTGGATGTGAAATGCACAGCCTTAAATTTAGTCCACCAAGGATATATTCCTAACTACACTAGAATACCCAGAGAACTTACTGTGACTGTTGAACACATTAGAATGATTGTATGCTCAAAGACAGTCCATGGAATGTTATAGCATCTAAGCAAGCTTAGAAACTGGTGCTTATTCAAAGGTCACATACAGTAACTTTGTGTTTGTCCAGGCTGTATTCTATATCAAGTTGAACATTCCCTCCAGATCCTTTATCATGCCATTAGCTATTAAAGCGTGTTGTTGCAGTTTTACTGGACCAAACAACAATAGAAATAAACCCTTGCCCTCCTACTACAATCTCTCCCACTAAGATATTTTTTAAAGGAGTCTTCTCAAACTACAGGGGGAATAATCACTGTAGAAGTTTGCATTCTCTCTTTAAGGAACTTGGCTCACTGCCTGTTAGTTTTCACAGGACCTGACTCCTAAACTGAGCTTTAGGATCAGTTCTTATTTTTAGCAAATTCCAAAGCAAGCTGTTCCTTATCAAAGACCATTAAGTAAAAGAAACACAAAGAATTACTGATTATTGGAGTATTTCATTAAGGACAGCTTTAGTTGTGCTTAGCGTACAGTACACCAATCTTGATAATCTTCCTCTGACTACTTCCCATTGTGTATTTAAATTACTTGAAGAGTTCCCCCACCTATAATTTATTATTTTAGACCTTAGAACCCTTCTCAAAGATGCAAAAAGATTTTCTACTGATTTTTTCTAATGCCAGCCATTCTAGCCAGGAATTACAGTTGGATGTGTTGTAATCATCTGATCCAGCACTGGGATGAAGGAATTCTGGATTGAAAGATCTAGGCAGGTTAGCATGAAAGATTATGGTGGTGGTGTGGTAGGGTTAGTGTAGATAGCCCAAATCCCATAGATCTTCCCACTAAGGTAAATTTGGTGCTACATCTGTTTGCAGGGTCCTTTAGGTGTTAAGCCTTTCTTTTTCATCACAACATATTCCAAAGCTTGTTCATCATTTTCACAGAGAGCTGACTCCAAGCAGATTCGCTGGTTGGAATCAGAAACAGGTCATGTTTTGAGGTTCCAAAAGAGTCAGAGGGCTTCAGGCACAGCTTTTCTGTGCTCGAAACTCAAGCCCATGGGATGTTAAAGTTTCAGCATATTTACTTTCATTTCTTTTCCTCAAGTCCGGACCACAACTCAGATTTGGTGTAATAATAAAATCATGATCTAGGATGTATTTCTTTAATCCTAGATATTATAAAAAAATGAAATTATGGTAAGGAAAATGTGTGTACTGTGGTGCTTCACCTTTGAATCGCTAAGGTAACAAGCAGTGCCATGAAGTCACTTTTAATTAGGATACAGTGGTGTAAACTCTAAACCAAAGTTGAACTACACATTCATTAATGACACCATGGTATGAAAGAAATAATATGGATTTTTCTCATTCTTTATTGTAGAGAAGGGCTGACAAATCATTTTTAAATTAAAACAAACATTTAAAAATTTTTATTAATATTTTGTAAAAGAAATGTACATTTTTAATTGTTCTTGGTGATGGCAATCACTCAGAATAATTAAGGGCCCAAAGGCAGACCCTTTTTGATTTAGATAGCTCATCAACCTATAAGAAAATAGTTAATGCCAAGCTTCTGGCTCAACTTAAGTCAGCAAATACTGCAATGAGTGTTGATTTCACTGTGCTATCAATGTCTTCTTTATGACACTTTTTATTTTGCCTTTTTACCTGGTCTTACCAGTAGAAACACTGTTTTGTGAGACTTGGCCTGTACAGAAGCCCTCTCCACACATGTGAGCGTGTTGTCATTATTCCAGTGCAAAAATGGCCAGCCTGTGGCATGGGACAACCTAAAGAGCTCACCGGCTCATTTGGTGTTATCCAATACCCTCTTTTCCAAAGGCTGCCAGGTCAGTGTCATGCATGTGGGAGCACATGTGATGTGTGGAGCAGGAGAGCTCGTAGCTATTAATTACATGATGCATTTCTGTCTGGCTGGCTGATTGGCAAGGCATGGCAGTCTCGGCTCTTGGTAGACCCATGGGACCTCTCAAAAAGGTTTGACCACCCAAGTACTACAACCTGAGATGGATGTGTGATTGATAAATAGTGAAAGGAATGAAACCTGACTGGCTAGAGAGCCAGGTGTCAAATGCAAAACAAAAAGAAAAAGCCCCATGGAAATTCCTATTATTTTTCTTTAGTCTCAGTATAATCAGGGGGTCCTTGACACAATATTATATGAGAAAATAGTTCCCCAAATGTCTTGGCTTTCAAATTGATGGATTCTTCTTCATACCTATATATGTGTACTGTCGCAGAAGTTGTGCAAATGCTCCATTTTGTATTGGGCTGGCTTGGAAATGTTTGTGAAAGTACTTCTGCTGGAACAAAAATGTGTAGGCAGTACATTCAAGCTCTTTTTGTCAAAAATATCACATAGCTACAAAAACTACCTATGCATAATATCGACCAGATGGATTTCTGGTCCTGAGGAAAGGGTCCTTTTATCAGGACTAGAGGATTTTTTTTTAACTCTCATCCTTGTTTTGACATGACTTCACATGTGATTGTTAAGTCATTTCAGTCAGTGTGACTGTGATTTATCTTATCCGTATGGAAACTATTTTGCAATTCTCACATACAAAATCTCTGATAAGTGCAGATAACATAATTATCATACAAAAAGGACAGCTGTGAATATCCATTTCTAAGGCAGATAGTTTTTTCAAAATACAAGAACTTTAATTTTGTGAAATGATGGACGTAGTGCTTAGAATGACAGGAATTCTTTTCCTTTTTCAGCTCATGTGTCTCTGTCCAAAGAAATGTTAGTTCATTATTTTTTCAGTGAGGAGTGCTTAAGATTCTGTAGCATAATCAGATTTTGTCACAGAACCACAGGGGGAAGCCAGATGTGAAGCGCTTAATAGCTGGAAAGGAAGAATTATACTTGGGGGAGTGTCTTGTGTGATGAAAGAAAACTGTTGTAGTGCTGTTAAGCTTTAGTATGGAGACCTGAAACATTTTAAAGTCCAAACTCATCAATTTGTTAAAGACTAGATTAAGCCCCGCAGTTATTATCCTGTGGGCTTGCATTTCTCACCCCTGTAGACACCTGGTATATGATTGCCACTTTCAGGTCATCTTCTGTTTTATTTGTGGTTTTCTCACTTTTTCATAACTTACTCTCCTGGTTTGTATAACTACCGCCTGTGATTTGGAGTTTCAGGGGTGCAAGTTGGTCAGCAGGGTGATGGCATAAAACAGCTCATTGAGGCTGCAGTTTGGCCTTTCCCTCAGCAGGACCACTGATTTAGACTCGGGTGAGGGTTTTTTACCAGCCCTTGCTGTTCTCCCGCTGTTGAAGTAAGTGATTAGGTTCAAAAGTTGCTAGGATAGGCAGAGATATTGAAATGATTTGGAGGACACCACTTAGCCAGGAGTCAATTGCTGTCAATACTTGTGTTCACCTACAGACAAAAGCAACAGCGAAACATGAAAGAAAGCTGTATTAAAATATTATGGGCTGTATTCTCACAGACAAGTAGCCTTTTCTAAATAGAGAAAAGTTTAACACTCCACATTTCTGTGTAAATGCCAGTTGTACTGTGTTTCAGCCTTCTATTAGGTGCTTATGCAGTATTTTCACACGCATCCATGCGCAAGTTGTTTTCTCCTGTGCACAGAGTTGAGACTATTCCTTTAGTAACCGAATCTTTTAGGTTGGAAATGACCTTACAGATCATCAAGTCCAATCACTAATCCAGCACTGCCAAGTCCACCACTAAACCATGGCCCCAAATGCCACATCCACACATCTTCCAAATATCTGCTGAGACAGTGACTCAGCCACTTCCCTGGGCAGCCTGTTCCAATGCTTGACAACTTTTTGGGTAAAGAAATCTTTCCTAGTATCCAATTTGATAAGCTATTGTTAAATATTTTCCCTCTTCATTGTTTGTCATGTAGTATTAGTGTTGTTGCATGCCTTTTAAACCTCACTTTCAAGGAAGTTACTTACTTCTTTCTAACCTTTACTGTGATCCCCATAACTAAATTTCTGAGTGCTTCAGAAACAGTTATAAGCTTATGTTTACATTATCCTTCTGAAATGCAGTTTTTGTCTTCCCATTTCACAGATAAAGATGAGGCAGATGTTCATAGTGTCTGCTAGAAAGTTAGTCTGCAGAAAAAAATTGATTGACCAGTTAAAGATGCTTGGAACTAGACACTTCAAAAATTATTAAAATTTTGTAGCATGTATTCAAGCAAGTTGCACTGGTGACTTTTCAGCATTTAAGACAGCTTCAGGGGACAAAATATCAAAGAAAAAGAGGAAATTAGTATTTGTTACTTCATAATTAATTCCAGAGGAACTGAATTTCTCCTCATGAGCTAATCCTAGGAATTACCAGATACAACCTGATAGAGCACACCACGTAACACCCATGTGGGAGAAGACTGAGGTCCAGTGGATACAAGTGGTCAGTATTTGAGCATGATAGGGTGCAAGTCCATGCTCGGGCACTTCAGTCCTGTATAGCTGCAGAAGTTTGGTCAGACCACCCTCTGAATGATACGAAGTCTCTCCTGAGGGTAGATATTTGTTCCAGCCTGCAGATTGGATACGTACTGCTCTTTGATGTCTTAGACAGAGCGCCAAGGTGCTATCATGATTATCTAGCATAAAATACACTGCAAGCCAAGAAAGGTTTTTCTCATGTAATCTTTCTTGTGGGGAAGGTCTGACGAATCATTTGTAGTGACTGGGGATAGAGAGATTGTGTTAGAGCAGTTAGGCTTGCTAATCACAGAAAGTAACCATTGTTTGATGTTTCCATGAGAGAGCCCTCCATTAACTGCAGCTGAACTTGACTGAGTGTGAAATTAAAAAGGAGACCCAGATTTCCAGACACTCCCTCAGGTGGTCAAAAGTATGCTAACTGGCACTGTGGGAGACCTCCTAAAACAACTAAGGATACTTAAAGGAAAGAGGCCATGACAATGTGAAAAGAAAACCTTTGTATTATCACTGAACCCACAAAGTTGGTCAAGATCAGTCACACTGTATTAACTGTTAAATTTTAGGCTTACATGAAATGCTTCTTTTTGCCAAGGTCTGGTTCCAGCTGTGCTTGGTGAGCATCTGCAGTCCCAGGAACTGTAGTTGTTTAATCCTAGGCAGAAAAGTCTGTGAAAATAAATGTAAGGGAAATTGTCAGAAGTCTGCATATTAAGGCATTGCCTTACTTCAAGAAAATGGCTTTAAAACTTAAAATTTACAGACATAAAAGGTTTTACACGTTATGTTGGCTGCTGGTGGCAGCTGGAATCTGAGACAGGAATTGTAGAGACCTGATTGCCGTCTTGCATTGTGGCACTGGAGTTTTTTCTCTCCATGTAAAATGAGGGAGGCATATAGATCCCAGAGATACCTACTAGTATGAAATTTGAAACTCTGGAACCTAGTATCATTGCAAAGTATTTAAAATGCTCTTTTTTAACTGTGTTTATTATCCACAACATTGAAGTATAAGAAGGGCTGTATTCTTTGTCTCTGAGGTTGTTGTATTATATAAGTCTCTGTGGAACATTCCATTTTAATGCTTGATTCTGTAGGAATAAATGAAAACACCATAAATTCAGGATTATGACATATTCTGAGATTAAGGGGAATGCTTTAGCCAAGAATATGTACATATATCAGTTTATTCTACTTCGCTCTATGTGAAAGATCTTTGAAATCTTTCCTGATTTTGAGAGACGATGTCCCTTGAGTAAAAGCAGTATTACTCATTTCACTGTTGATATGTGAGTATCATTCAATTATATTGGTGGTTCTTGTGACATGAATAAAGAGTTTTAGACCTAGCTATTTGTTTTACTGGGGTACCCTTTCTGATGGAAACCTTTTGTGTCTTTGCCTGTAGCTACCATTGACCTCCCCATAATTGTCATTGTTGTTTCAAGATTTAAAAGGGAAGCAAAAAGGTGATGGTCTCTGAAAGCTTGTGCTGTAAAAAAAGTATATCATATTTCATTTAATATTCTCACTTGTAGAGCAGTCTTTGAACATTCGCATGCTGTCGTTCTTTCATCATCCAAAAAAATAAACTGGGAAAATTGTTGTATTATAATCATAACCTTAAAATTCTAATTTAAAAAAAACCAAAAAACACAACACCCCCAAAAACCCCCAATAAAAAATCTTAGTGATCCTTTAGAGAAGGAGCAAGCTGGAATCCTGTGGAATGATATCTAATAAGACAGGCCATGGTATGCACACTGAAAAATAATATCTAGTGTTACTACAAGTTAATGTACATCCTCTAATTCACTGTAATGGATTTTCAAAGCCATGAATCCTGTGCTGGTGATCTCTAGGAAACAGATTTGTCTGTTAGCCAGCTAATTACCAGATAAGTGCCCAGAGCAAATACCTGCCATCTCCTTCATGAAACTGTCCTATGCACAGGGAGATAAATAGTGACAGAACCCCATACTGAATTTGTCCACATTGTGCTGCTATGTTCATTCTTCATTTCAAGTCATTGCTTGGTTGACTGTGATTTTTGAATCGCAAACTTTTTCTGTTTAGAAGATCTCTCAGTTCTGTTGTGGTTGCAGATGCTGACTGGAATGCTGGCTGTCATGTCCTTGGCTCCTTCATGGTGATTGACACCCCACACCTTATTACAAAAAAATAAAGCTCAGAATCTCAGAGTCCAGGCATCACACTATTTTTTAAAGATGCCGTGTCTGACCTTGAATGACAGGTTATTTTGACAGTGCATTGTTTGTGTAGTGTAAGGATACTGAGTCACTAAGTTTAATAGCAGCACAAAATACAAATACGTAAAGAGTCAAGTCCTGGCTGGAAGCATTTATAGGTAAATATAAAGAAACAGGCTAAAACAAGTGGGTATAATGATAAACAGCACATGACTGTTTTAAACATTTTGGAGGTGGTTTTTGGCTTGTGTTTTCTCAGTTGGTTGTTTCTCTTGTTTTTGTTTCTTTTGTTAGTTGAGCTTTTTGGATGTTTCCTTCCTCCTCAAAGTGTACATCACAAAGGAAGTCATTTAATAAACCCCAGTTGCTCAGCCTTCTAGCTGAGCGTCTCAGCATCTAGCATCTAAGTGCTTTATGAATTTTGAGCACTGATTGAGGGAATAATCTGAAAGACTGGGGGAGGAAAAAGAAGTAGGTAGGCAAGGGCCTACCCTTAGCTGAGAACATGAAAGAGAGCAGAGAGATGTCTGCCAAGAAAAACACCAATGCAGCCATACAGTAATGGTGGGAATTTACAGAGAGAAAATTGATTCATTTTATGCTCTTAAATAGGAATATTTAAATTTGAATTTAATGTTAATGTAGAGGAGGAAGTTCCAGATGTGTGTCTGTTTGACATGACATTACAAATTTGTCTTCCTAGTGGCATCTCTGCCATTGTTTATTTCAGAGGCTGCATGGTCAGATGATGCAAGAGAGAAATGAGAAGTAGAAGGAAAAGAGAATGGACAGGAGGGATTATTGTAGTAGCAATCAAGGTAAAAGTTGAGTAGTGAGCAAGATGTTTTTTTCTATGCTGATCAAAGGAATCAGATAGATCATGCTGGTGTTACTGGAAAGAACACAGGTTTTGCTGACTTGCTGTGCAGGTCAGGGAAGGCCCTAGTTAAAGATGGTATCCATAAAGGATGACAGCTGGAAGGAACTGTCAGATTTAATGCAAATGAGCTTAAGGTCAATCAGTCTCTACAGCCTCCCATTATTACCTGTATAGTTGTATTTGACCATGATCCAGCTTCTAGGAGTATTGCTGGCCTGCTTTGACTGGATCATTTGTAGTGATCTTGATGCAAATTAGGAACTGGAAGTTGTAATGAGTTCAGATTTGTGTCATGGAGATGGTCAGGGGCTGGAGCACCCGGCCTGTGAGGAGAGGCTGAGGCACCAGGCTTGTTCAAGGCTGGAGAAGGGATGACCCCAGCAGAGGCCCCCCAGTACTGGCGCAGAGGTTCTTGAGAAGACCAAGCCAAGTGCTTCCTATTGGCACATGTGGGAGGATGAGAGACTGGGCCTAAGCTGTAATGAGAGGTTCAGACTGGATGTGAAGAGAAGCATTTTCCCCATGAATGTGTTCCAGCAGGGGAACAAAGGCCCAGAGAGGTTGTGGTCTCCGTCACTGGATGTTTTCAAAGCCCAAAAAGAAGTAGTAATATGAAATTCCTTTGCAAAAGGACTTGGCTGCCTTTTTTTTTTTTTTTTTTTCTCTCAAGGTTTCTTATTTCTTAAAATGAGTTGGTAAACTTTATGTGTTTTGGGAATCAACGAATTCCTAGGAATGGTGTACAGCTGATAACATCTGACACAAGCATGCTTGTAGACAGCATTTTCTCTTAACAGCATCGTGCTGGGCATTCATTGGAATTCATGGTGGCAGGGATGCTTCTTATAGGAATTACCATGCTAATTCCATTAGGAAAAAATATTTTCTGTGCCATTTATTTTGTAATTTAAGATCAGCAGTCCACATTTGCAGAAGGCGGGTAGAATTTTTAAAGTAATAAATCAAAGGAGTTCTCTTAATACCTACAGAACTAAATGTGTCTTCCGGAGCTATTCAATAAAATTCAATTTACATATTTTTTGGATGTGTAATCTATGTGACCTAAGACAGATCTAAGTAACTGTTTGTTTTTTTAAATCTGAAAATGCCTTTTTAAGTGTAATAGCCCAGAGTTTCAAATAGTGCAGCAGGATATGTAATGCATATTTTAACATGTTTTCTTTAAATTTGTCACACAGACTTCTTGTGCATGATTATGTAAAAGTCCATATTTTTAAAGCCAGTAGTACAAGTGTGTGATGTACTTGGTCGGGCTAAAAAATTCAGAAGTCTGATTTATCTTGAGATATGCTCAGTCAAGTAGTTTTTCACAGCAGTTAGCTAACACTTCAAGCTCTAACAGTGCCCCTGAGCCATAAAAGAAATTTGCATGTAAGAAATGTTTTGAATCTATTAAAACCTCAGCTCAGAGCTAAAGAGTTTCTCTTATGTCTTTGTTGACTAACATGAAGTGAGATCTTACAAAAAGCTAGGCTATGATCGACAGATGCCAAATCTTCAGTTTTGATGTGATTATGTATTTCTTTCATGCACAGTAGTTTAATCTGGGACTGAAATTTCAGAAAGACAGCAATCAATGGGTCTGTGCAAGAGTACACAAAATATATTACTCCTGGCAGTCGTCAAGGCAGAATTATTCAAAAAATAATCTGAAATGCATTTGATCATACACTAGAAGTTTTAATAATTTATATTATACCTTATTAGCAAAGTCTTGTGTTTACTTTGTGACTGCCAAAACAAGATGAAAGGCTGCCTCCATGGAAATACAAGATGCTTAGCTCAAAGTGTCTGTCTTTGCATTTCAGTTTGGTAATTTCCCTTCCTCCCCTCATTTTGATTAATAGTATATAGTTTTAAATCTTAGAGTACCTTTTCCTCCACTGTGGTCATATTTAGTGAAAGCAATGCTTAAATAACAAGTCTACCAAAGAGTTTGTGGCCTATTGAGACTGAAACTAGTATAAACACATATTTTTGGAACTTCTTTACCTTTGGGCTTCCTCTAAGCGTTGTTTTTTTTTTTTTAAAGAGGCTTTGAATTTGGTTCTAAATTCCACTTAAATGAATCATTATGGTAATCTTTCTAACTCTTACAGCTACAAAAGTGTGATTTCTGAGCTCAGCTTAAAGAACTGTTGCACTCTGACTAGTGATTGTATGTGGTAAATATCACAGCTATATCAGTTTAGGATATTACAGAAGTTACTTAAAGATTTCCTTGGAAAACTAATGCACTGTGAATATTTTATCTAGAGACAGAGATACAAATAAGGGCTGTTCAGAATTAATGCTTCTATTAAGTGAGAGCATGGAGAGTGGACCGATGTAAATGTTAGTTCAAAAAATGCGATCTTTACCTCCAGTGAGGTTTTTTACACCAAAGGTGCATTAAGTTTGTATATACAGAGTTTTTCACTAATACAGCTATTTATATGATACTTGCGTGCTTGGAAGAACTGCTTATATTCTTGACAGACTGTCGTACAGACTGTGGCAAGAGCTACTCAGCCCTTACTGAGGAGGGAGAGGGTGCAGTGACATGGTCCCTCTAGCAGAGCTCCTCTTCCCACTGGGGAATTTGTGCCATGTCTCACAGAGCTGCACCACAGACTCTGAGGAAGAAGCATCCACCTGCAGGTGTCTCTGAGTGATTATCCTGGGTTTAAAAGCTCTGTGTGAATCTCAGGATGGGGACAAAAAGACTGTCATTTTCTACAGGAGCCTTTCAGTCGCAGGGAGCCAGATGTACGCTTTTTTTCACAAATGCATATTCTGTGATGATAATGAGGGAAATTTTCATGGAAGCCTGTGGTATTACTCATGTGTCGGGCAGAATTTTGGGCCAAACTGGAGAACAGTGCTTAGAAAACATGGATCAGATGAATATATTCTTTACTTTCCTTGAAAGGAAGTATTTGGCAGGATCACCTGAAGAGATGTACATTCTCGAACAGAAGCGCAGCAGTGTTTTAAGTGGTAAGCTGTGATGTACATCTTTAAGAAAAGGGTCACTTCAGTTTGCAAATTGAGATATTTTTGGCTTTCTACAGAAAGAAAACAAAAAATGGGTTTAGTGTATCAGTATGTTCATCTCATTTATTGGAAATATGATGAAGTAAGGAAAGAATGGATTTTACAGCTGTACAGGCTGACTTAGATGACATGCTGCTGGGACAGCTCACCAGCAGCATTCACCACCACTGGAACTTCATAAACCTTGCTAAAATCTCTTGTGCCATTCTGTCCTACTAGCAGTATGCAGCACTACCTAATGCATATGCAGTGCTTGTTGCAATAGAGGAGTAAGAAAACAGTATGGTAACAAAAAAAAGCAGTATAGGCTATGCATGATCAAAATTATACCAGCGAGATGTGGCTCTTTGGTTTTATGTTGGAAAACAGAAGAACTGTGTAACATAAGTGAAATGCCAGTGAAGTCACTACTGTAAACTATGGCACAGAAACATGATTGAATACATGAAACACTGATGTGCTTAACTGTTAGTGACGGGGAAAATTTTAAAAAAAGTCTCTCAAACATTTTGCAACTTGTAACTTGTGCTTGGGGCATTTTGCTGGCTGTCCTTAGTCTTGCTGAGACATGTAGATAGGAAGTGAAGCTGACCATGAAGAGGAGCATTGAGGAGAAAGTTACAGCGTCATTTATGAGGTACTGGCCCTTCTTATCTGTTTGCCAAGGGATAGCATCTAGTCGTGTACAACTGAATAACCATGACTCTTATCAGGCAGTGTAGAAATTTTTAATTAGGAGTCAATAGGCTGTTTGTAGTCAGCCAGATTTTAAGTCATGAATCAGTGAAAAATAAATATCAGAAGAAATAAGACTTTAATTGTACTGATATTTTTAGAGACTTATCCATTCCTTTAAATCACTTTAGTCTTAGTGTTAATGTACCAATAATACACGTAAAAACAGGTCATTACCATAAATTAAGCACCTTACATTAGTAGAGACTTGTGATACCTGCAAAGAAAAGAAAAGCTTTATAAATGTCTAAAATGAATAAATTGCAGAAGAATTTTGATTCATTTGTAAAAAATCCTTAATACTGCACATTTTCCAGTTTAATCTGCAGGCAAAGGTTGCAGATTGATTTGGGAGGACAAAATAGCTGTGGCCAAGTACTAAAATTTCAAATGCCCCAGAAACTGATTGTAATTAATAACTGAACAATAGTTTTTGATTAAGTTAACACATTCTGCACAATATAGACAGAAGTTCTGGAGTGGTGCTGCTACTGTGCGTCGCACTGTGGAGAACTACATCCCAGTGTGCTTGCCTGTTTCCTTTCCTCTGTTTACCCAGTTGATCATCTTCTAAGTGCAGTATGTGTGAGAAGTCATCCTCATTTCATAGTTCACTTGGTCAGTAACCCTTTGCCTGTGTGAATTGGGGTGTAAGTCAGCAATAACTTAGATGTTAGAATAGCACTTACTCCAGGCTGTCATTTGCCCCTTTGATGCTTACTTACCTAACCAGTAGTAATCACTATTTTCCTTCTACAATTACTATAATGGAGCTGATTGCTGAAATGAAAAACAGGAGGCAGTTACAGAAGGTTTGAATTGTGCTGTCACACTTTCATGGGCAGGCACCTTTCTTGGAGCTTTGATAGTTCTTTGAGTTTGCCCAGAAATATGTTTGGTAAAAGACAGAGCGGGCATCTGGTCTGTGTTTTCATGTGGCCCTGTTTCAGCTACTTGGAAGTACAAGATTATCCAGATAGGTACTTTCTGGGTCCCTGATTTGTTTTATACAAAATGTGAAAGGGAAAAAACTAAAATGGTTTAATCAAAAACCTTTTTTAACTGGAAAATTACAAACCAATTAAAAATCCAACTGAACTGAGTTGAATTCCCAAGACATTATTGAAATAGAGGGAGGAAAACAGAAATGATCAACAGAAATGCTGAATCTTATGATGCAGCATCATTACACCTTTGTTTAATTACACCTTTACCACTTGTATCTCTTACAAATGTCATCAGATTACAGTTTCAGTGGATGTTTTTCCTTTTGAGTATCTACAATGCTGAACTGAACAAGGGTGTGAGAGAAAAGAGCTTTTTATTCTTTTCACTTGGATTTTCTGCTGAAATAGTGATGCAACATCTGTAACTTGTGCTGCAGTTAAAAGACCTCATATTCTTGGGGATCTTGGTGCTTGCAGTCAGGTTGGGAATGGTAATGGCAGGCACAGCAGGGAACTGGGATTCAATATGCTGAATGAGAAGGTGAGTGTTTTAGCACAGCTGCCTCCTGAGGGTTGGGGGAAAGGAAAAGCCCTGTGGGAGGATTTTCAAGCACCACTGAGCTGGCACACCAGGAGCCGATGATTGACTTTAGAAGATCCCTGCTGTGCAAAGGATTGAGTGTTGTGGTCCCCTTTATCACTGGTTAGACATTTCTTTTGGAGAAGCCAAAAACTGGAAAGTAGTGAGATAGCAGCAAAACAAATTAAAAAATAACCATCAAACAACTGTCTCTCCTGACAGTGAGGTCTGGGGATTTGCTTCTGTTGCTAACACCTGCATTGATTTGGCAGTTAATTTCATTTGCAATACTGATTTTGTATGGCATTTATAAGATTCCTTTATGAAAAACTGATGACTTGATGATGCAGTGCAGGTTGAATTGTTGGTCTTGAAAAGGACATTAATTTGAACCTCAGTGTAAAGAGATTGCATTGGTGTGTGCAATCAGAAATACGTAACAGTTTCCATCTTAACATGTGCATTTCTTCGCAGGAGTTCAGACGTGCAGCACAGAATGGCACGAACTGGAAAGCACAGCCTTCTGCTGAGATCCCAGTGAAAGCACGGCTCAGCTCGTGGATGGCTTTGCAGCTCCCATGGCAACAAGGGGGAGGTGGACTGAAGATCTTGTCTGTCAGCCTGGCTCTACTGGCAGTTCTTGTTATGTTTTACTACGGAGGAATGAAAACAGAACTGTGAACTGAATGGGGCTTTTATAAAAACAATGAAACTGCTGTTTAAAATCTTCAAAGGAAACACTTTTACCAACNAAAAAATAAACTCTTTTTTAAAATCTTAAAAAAGAAAATTTTTTCAACAATATTTTTTTTTTTTTTTTTTTTTTTTTTTTTTTTTTAGAAAAAAAGAGCTAATATAAATTGGGCAATAATTTGTACTCACTCTATGCCTTTCCTGTCATTCAAAGGAGAGAATGTTAATAAGCTGTGAGGAGGCCTATCTTGCCAAAACCTGAGATTCTTGGTTGGTAGAACAGTTTATTGCATCTTTCCCTTTCTTTTTTTCCTAAAATGATGCAATGTTTGCATTACATACTCTTTTCACAATTGCTGTATCAAGTAAAATTGCATTAAGTTTATAAGGAATCTTTCCATTGAGTGATATTGATCATCTTTTATGGGTGGGATATTTAAAGCTTTCCTAAAGATTTTGCGTGATGCAGTGTGATGGTTTGGTATCTGTCCTTTTACATTAGAATGAACACTGCAAAGCCATTAAAGTTTGTCATTTGTTGCTATTTATTTTGCTGTCATGTCTGAAAGAATTTTTGCCTGCCATCTTGCCTCTCTCAACTTCACAATTAGTTATTAGGCTTTGTTAATACAACAAGAATTATTTTTTACATAGAAATAGTTTTAAAGGTGTTGGGTTTTTATAATTGAATGGGAAGATGTAATTCTGGTGATAGAGTTCTGTTAAAAGATGGATTTAATACAGTCTGTAGATTTACTACAATGCTTAGATAACTACCTGTGAATCTCTAGAAGCTGTGTGTTGGCTCAATAAGACAATTATTACTCTTAGTGGGAAGGTTGCATTTTACACAATGAAAATTTCTAATTACTTTCTTCAAGCTGTTTTTGTCACGACAGGATCTCCAAACGTCCTGAGAGTGTGCTGGTCAGTCAGGGACTGGACTGTGTGCCCCGTTCTTCCAGCACCTGATGGCATAATATTGTTGTTCATGCCTTGTCACCTTTCTGAATCTTCATCCAAACTTCCACTTGCAAAGACTGTTTAAAATCATAAGAGCAGGAACTGTATAGGGTTTTCTTAACGTTTGTGTCATACCCAGATGGAGCTGAGCTGTCTTACTTGGTTGTTGTGGTTTAACCCCAGGAGGCAGCTGAGGCAGAGCCACTTGCTCACTGCCCTGCAGTAGGATGGGGGCAAGAATCAGAAGAGTAAAAGTGGTAACACTTGATGGGTTGAGGTAAAGACACTTAAATAGGTAAAGCAAAAGCTGCACATACAAGCAAAGCAAACCAAGGAAGTAATTCATTCATTACTTTGACAGGCAGGTGTTCAGCCATTCCTGGAAATGCAGAAGAGGCCTTGACTCTGTGCAAGCCCTGCTCAGCAACAGCAAATCCAAAACATAGTCTCATACGAGTTGCAGTGAAGAAAATTAACTCTATCCCAGCTGAAACCAGTACATTGTCTCTACAGTGCAGAGGAATAATCACCTAGTAAGAGTGCTTTGTACTTTATAAACTGGGGGTTCATAATAGTTACAGACAATTAATCAGGAAATTCCACCATGATGCTTGCAGCACAGCCTGTAAATTATAACAACAGATGTAACCGTCTTCAGGAAATCAGATGTGCTTGCTTGTGATGACTCGAGTATTGTATTTCTTATTGCAACTACTGAAGGTCATGAGCCAAGACTCAAAATTCATTAGTTTTAAAAGAAAAAAAAACCAACAATTGTACCCTTGATTTGCTTCTCTTTGTTGGGGTGCTTTTTTTCTCAGGCTTTTCTGTAAAGCAAGAAATATGTAACAATCAGTAATTTACTCTTTTAACAAATCTGAGAAATTCTCAAAAAACCCTCACCATCTTGACTCTGGGAGTTGAAATTTTCAGGAAAGTACCACAGATTGTAAGATTCTCAGGAAAAACTGTGGTTTGGCAAAATCATTATATCCGAGCCAAATTTTCACATGTGATGGGAATAATCTATGCAGTTATGTTCTGTGCCTCTAGCATTATCTCTGTCAGCCACTCTAGCTTATCTAATCGTGGCAATTACAGACTCATTGCATCAGCTATTACGGAGATTTACGAAGCTTGTGATTTAGATTCTGTGCATCGTTGACTTTAATGGGACCAGCTTATTTTCTTAGAAATAGTGCAATATGCTGAAAGAGGCCAAAGAAGACTTTGTAAATGACATTGCCCAGTATATTCTTAAATTGAACTTTAATCTGCTAAGTAGGAAGCGTTGTTTATCACGTATTTTGTTGCCTTCCTTTAGATTTTGAGAGGGGTTTTTTGACACTCAGTGTTGTAGAGCAGCATTGTGTTTGTCATTGTTTTCTGTTTATGTACAGCTGAAGCTTCCAAAGCCACTGAGCTGAGCAAGTCAGTTCTGGTCAAACAGCTCACCTGGACCAAGCCTGGGCTGCCTGGGGCTACTGGTGCAGCTTGGGAAACCTCAGTGAGTGTGGAGTGAACTGTGCAAGTACATCCTCCTCATGGAACAAGTTGACCTGAACGCATCTGTTCTGTGATTTTTGATCCCATTTGGCTCCCTGAATGCTTCTAACTGCCCTGCCAGGCAGCATTTTTAATTTTTACATCTACATTGTGTTTGAGACCTACTTCCACCAAGTATTCCCTCTTTACAAGCCATCAGGGTGAGTGAGAAATCCGCTGCACTCCAGCTTAACAAGGTCATTGCAGGAACAGTTACCCCACAGTCAACTGATCCCACTTTTACATGTGCTGAACACACTCATCACTAGAGAATGTGTGTGCTAATAACCAGTCTACATTCAATGCCCTTTTTTCAGAGCAAAAAAAAAATATCATTTCCATTTGATACCAAGAAAGCTTCAACTATTTTTCTTAAATGTTTGCGGTAGCTCTGAGTTCTCTTTGGCTGTTTTCAATGAGGAATCTTGCAAACCACAGAACCCTGAAGAGCAAAGACATCTTAAATCTCTTGTGAACAACATTAAGTACATGCATTTTAATTTTCTACTTATGCATTGTGTGCTGGAGGACTTTGTCATTTAATCTTTTCATTGTAGCTTTCTGGTAATGGTATACTTGTTTAGAAAAAGAGTATGACAGAAATGTTTTATGTAAAGCGTGTTCTATAAAGCAAGAGAAAGAAGAAAAAGAAGGTGCTTTTTGAGGAGATTCACCTCTGTTGCATCATTCCTTGCACATCTCTGAACATCTGATAGCAACTGTTAATCTAGTTTCAGTCCCCAGTTCAACTTCCCATATGGAAAGCTGGAGTGATTTTTGAATAACAGTAAGTAATATCTGAAGTGGCAGCAACTGGCAACTCTGACACTGAGCTTGGCTGTGGCCATTACCCAGAATCCTCCTGCTCTTCTTGAGAAGCAATTACAATTTCACAGGTTGGAATTAAAATTCCCTGCAGTATGCAGGAGAGTAACTGAAACTGTCAAAGTGATTTCAAGCTGCTAATCTCTCGCTGCTCCAAGAGTGAAAATAGAGCCCCTCTTACCCAGGCACAGATCTGACAACTTAAAAACTCCAGCCTTCCACTACGTTTAAATACATATGGAGAGTGGCTTGATCTGCTCACAGAGGATATCTGTAAAGATGTTATGTCTATGAACATTTGTGTGTTATTAACAAGTCTATCTTTTTTAACTTTAAGACGTGTGTAACTTCAGGGACTAAGACGAATATAAAAGAAGTCTTATGCAAGAGCTCTGACAATTTGGAGGAATGAGTGGGCATGTGCCTGTTTGTGTGAGGCTTATTAAAATCTTTATTTATGTCTTCTCGAACATGTATTTTTTGCTAGAAAAATTGCTTGCAACTTCCCCAGCTTTTATTTTCACAGTTTTATATCCCACATTATATTTCGTGTGCACTGTGGTTGACTATATAGGTAGAAACAAAGAGCATTTAGGAATTAAAAAAAACAGAGGAAAAAGATTGAGGGGCTGTAAAAATAGGGTACAAAATGAAAATATTAGTGCAAAAGCTGCAAAGCAAGTTTGATCTAGGAGACATGGACCACAGAGTTAGGAACTGGCTGCAAAATATCATTTGACTTGTTCACAGGCAGGGTTCATCCACTAGACAATTAAAATCAGAGTCATTGCTGGAAAGTGTTTGTGCAAATATCATTAAATGTCTTTTAGTTTCATATTTGATTCATGCATGCTCTTAACATTCAAGTGAATGTTTTTTTCTTTAAATGAAGGTTCTTTAGTAGGTGGAAGGGAGATGAATTACGAATTGTCTATTTTCATTTTAAAGAAGTCCAATACAAAAAAAAAAATCGTGTCACTGCACCTGCTGGTATCCCAGAGTCTGTTAACTCTCACTTGGGAAGTTGTGGTTATGGAACTGGATCATTAATGCTGTCCAGTCATGTCCCATGAATGGAGAAAGAGTAATATTTGAGTATTCTTTCAACAGTCTTTATTTTGTTGGAAAATATTTAGCAATTACAGCCATTCTTCTTAAAAAGTGGTCTTAACATGTTTTATAGAGGACAGTCTGCCCTGCATGGTGTGCTTAATGCTGGTTGTAGGTAATGGCGTGAATTTCCATGTTGGTGACCAGAGTGTGATGCAGATTTGTGCCCTCAGCTTGCCTGCTTTAAATGTCCCATCTGTCTTTGAGTGTGAAAACAGAGTAGTTGTGCTCAAGTGAGCATAAAATATTGCGTCTACTCCCTTCCTGGGTGGTGTTTATGGGGAGTGGTGTACAAATGTTAGTTGGCAATGGGTTACAGATTACAGGAGAAGCTTGGAGATGACAAAACACACGAAAAAAGGGCCATGATTGTTTGGCACATAGTAAGAGTTGGGGATCTGAGAGAACTTAATGTGATGAAATCATGCCATGATGGGAAATTTGACTTTTCATGGTTAGGATATCGTTACAGTATAATCTGAAGAATAAAACTTTAATGGGGCTTGGAAG
Source organism: Aleadryas rufinucha (assembly GCA_013397815.1). Taxonomy (NCBI): domain Eukaryota; kingdom Metazoa; phylum Chordata; class Aves; order Passeriformes; genus Aleadryas; species Aleadryas rufinucha. The sequence goes on along the minus strand of VZTH01017164.1, from coordinate 282,817 downwards.
GCTTTGCTGCACAGACACCCTTCTCAACTGCTCATAACTCTTGGGTTCCTGTGCTGTGTTAGAGCAGTCTGTTCCACCACACTGGTACCACAGCCTGGCCTCTGGCTGTGAGCTGGGCACACGCAGTTTCATAGAGGAGGGCATTCCAACTCTGTCCCCTCTCACCCTGCTTGTCAGTGCATTACATTTCTTGCTGCTTGGTAGGGGACATGGGTCAGCTGTGGCCAGCAAAGAAACTTGCTCAGTCAAGTGGCATGCAGTAAATAATGCATGCTCTTTGGTGGTTGCAAGCTTCAACTGTTTGTTTGGGATTTAAGTACCTCCATTCCACTGTGAGCCTGCATTCTCTCTTACCCTTTCTTCCAGCTGTTTCATCCAAGCTATCAGATGCACCTCATTTTGTTTTGTGGAAGATGATGTGTCTTCAGAAGGATAAGTATTAGTCTGAGCAAGGTGGCTTCTTCCCTGGAAACAAGAATGCTGCTTCTCCAGTGGAGCTGATTTGCCAGAGGTATCAGTGCTTGGAAGCCATTGTCATGCAGTGTCTGTCCTTCAGCTGTGTAATGTCTGTCTGCCAGAGCCTTTAGGTTATGTCAGAAACTCTCATTTGCTAATAAGCAGGATTAAAAGGCCTCTTCTGCTGTGCTGTATTAGTTTTGAATTTGCAAACCCCAGAAATGCCGTAATTCAGAGCGAGAGATAAAACACATCATTGATGTCAGCTGAACATATTAAATTTGATATCCACTAGTGGCTTTATGAGCTATAAAAGTCAATATCTAGAAATCACCAACTACCCAAGATTACAAAGGACTGTGTGGGACATGGTCTGCAGAGTGTTAGTGTGAGACTGCAGGAAGAAATGACAGCAAGTTACCAAGTCAGCTGTACAGATAACCAGTGGCAGAGAGGAGGATGTTCACACTCAAGGGACAGCTTAATCTCCAAGTATTATGGTAATATTAAGGAAATTTAGAAAAGACAGATAGCAGCTTGGACATGCTGCAGCAGCATTAATTTGCTTCTGTCCTGCTTGGATTGTTTTGTAGGCGAAAAGGGCAATCTGAATGACATTCTCCAGCAGAGGGATAAAACAGAGCCTAACAGCAGACAGCAGCTTTGGATCTGTGAGAAGTAAATTATTTAGAACAAATCTGAACCTCCTGCACTTCCCTATCTCCTCTTTATGCTGCTCTGAAGAGACACCTCATTTTCATTTGGTTTTATTCGGCATTTTTTTCTGCAAACACATATTCAGGTTCCCGAACCTTTTTTATTTTATCTGACTGAAATAATACTGAAAAAAATCATTCACTTATGCTTCTGGTTTTAAGATCAAACTTGTTTGCATTTTGTTATATGCCCTGTGAGCCTACATCAACCAGCATCTTACTTGTAGGAGGGGTAGGATTAATTTTTATACTGATTTGAACCTAAACTGGAAGTTTTAGTTGGTTTGCGAAGTACTACTAGGAGTATCAAGAAAATTAACCCTAGCTGGCAATCAATTTAATATATTTACTGTCTCTATCTGTTGATTTGCCAGTATTGCATACTAAAAATTCTAGAAGCTGACTAATCTAAATCCACTGATAAATTCTTGGTTTCTACCAATTTGTAGTGTCATTAAAGTCAGACACACAGCTTATTTGATAGCCTTGCCCCAGCATATATCTGCTGTAAGAATTACTGCTGCAGGACAGTATTATACATTGCTCTCACCACGTCCTCCATAACATCTGCAGTGCAAGAAGAAAAACGATAAGCAGCAGATAAGAGGCAGTTCCTAAACTTTGTAAAGAAGCGGCTCTCTCAAGCCTCAACACAAATACTCATGAAAGGATCTGGTAAATTGTAGGTTCTGAGTTCAGAAAGTTTGTTCTAGAGTAGCTATCAGCTGTGTTCCAACGTAAGATGTTTCCATGCCATGACAGAAGGATGGAGGACCTCTTCTCTTCCGCAACCATGTAGCAGTTGTCTATCACTGTAGAGGTAGATGAGCATTATATACATACATATGTATATATAGCATGTAACACAGCAGCAGAGCTTCCAGGGCCAGCCCTTTGTCACCTGTGTTTCTTTCCATAGTCTTTGAAAGCCATTTACTTACCATGTGTCTTGCAGGACCCTTGTATTCCTGTGTTCCTTTAATGAGCTCAGAAGCTCTTGTGAGTACATTCTGCAGAGATCCATGATTACAGCTCCGGCTTTCTGAATCGCAGCAGGGAGAATGAGCTATTCCGGCCGTTCACATCAAAGTTGTTGTCATAAGAGGGTTCAATAGTATATTTCCTGTTCTTGCTGCATACACTGCTGCAAAAGTTGAGTCATCAGCATATAAATACTTTCTTGGCCTCAGAATATCTGATTTTTTTGTGTGTGTTGATTGGCTGCCTATTTCATTTCTCTTTCCACACTTATTGACTCATCTAAGAATAATGAAATTGGGTTGCCGCCAATCATACTTCATATTGCTTCAAATGTAGGAATGCTAACGCAACTCATAAATACTATCTTATCTGCCAGGAAATCCATGAAACTGAATTTTGAGTCATTCCCGTTCACAGCAGTAGCTTAAGCTAAAGACCTGGAGTAGTTTTGGTAATAAAGTCTGGTCCTGTGGACAGTGTTGTGCTGTGCTCTCTTATCATGTGCTTGTGAGGAAAGAAATTAAACAAAAGTCTGCTTCGTAGAGAGAACAGGTTTTATTCTGGTTTTTTGAAATGTTTATCAATCTGTCCAAACTCATTTGACAGGTAGAATTGACAAGGTCTCCTTGCTTTAAAAAAATGACAGTTCACTAACTAGTCTGATTTTCTAATTGTCAGAGTTCAATTATCTAGACATGCTATTCGTCTTCCAGGCAGTAAGAACAAGCTGGTGTGATGGCCAAAGAAAGCATAAAACTTCTCTTTAGACACTTCATAGTTGGTTGGAAAGCATAAGTTTGGCCTTATGGAAGAGGAATGCTATAGACGGTTCTTTCCATAGCTTGTAATTGTCAATATGGGACAAGTTTTAAATAATACAAAGACCTAAGCAAAGGAAGAATTTTAAATAAATGAATCTATTCTGTTGTGCAGTATGGTTTTAAATTAAACTACACTTTAGGAGTTAAATCCATGAAAAGTCCAATTATGTTATTTTGCTCATTTTTCTCTCTTTTTTTT